>CM044006.1:37868819-38388819 GCA_024085815.1 Flaveria linearis
GTTAATACTCGTCAAGCAGCTTATTGTGCATATTACTAATTATCAATCTAATGTTGGTCATTATGTTACCTACTAGTCTAATATTGACCATTCTGTTATGTTGTGTTTTTTAATATGATAAATTTTGAATAACATAATACAAAAAATGTAAACTTTTTTATGTTTTAATTTTATTGTGTATTACTTATCACATAATTGTGTAATTTTCATAAATTCAGAAGATTATACAATCACCTGATGAAATTACACAATATGTTAAAAAACATGAAAAAACTTAATTTTTTTTATAACAACACTATATATGTTTTGAAGAAAAAATGCACATTTTTATGTTGTAACTTGAGAAGTGTGAACATTACCAATTTTATCTTCAACCTAATTTGATAAATTAAAAGAAACACATGTCAACATTTAAATTCTTCTTATACAATTTAGTTTTGCAATACTTTGTACTTGAACATTTCCTTAAATATTTATACAAAAGTCTCTTGCTAGTTATACTACTCAAAATCATCCTTAGACACCCCCCCCTCGAGTTTTTGAAAAAAGAAAATAATGTAAAGACTTAAGTGCATTCTTGTGCATTATAAACCATCAAACTATTGTTTATAATCTATAATAAATCCCTCACCCATATATTAATCCTAAATCCCAGCTTTTTGACTCCTATTTGACTCTTTCGTAAACCTCCGCACACACACATACAAAGGAAGCACATTGATTTCAATCTTACGGTTTTTGGTTTAATATATGGATTCAATTCGGTTTTCAGTTTTACATTTGGGCATGAAATGTTTTGGGAGAAAAAAGTGTCCCATGTGTGCTTGAAACTTTCTGCCTTAATTGAGAGTTAACCACTTGTTAAATGAGTTTTCTATTGCACATTTGGGCCAAATTCTAATTTAGGGCATTACTATTTGATAGCCACATAAACATTGATCGTTCCATTTGAAATACTTGGAATTCCCATGTTCCATCTAATTTCCATGTTTGGTATAGTGATGTAACGAGTTATAACCAAAATCAAATCATAATTTTTGGTTTTCAAAAGCCAAACTGTCGGTTATTAGTTTGAGTTGATTATTATTGTGTGGTTTTATTGGTTAATTCGTTTCCAGTTTATTTTATAATTGTTCTTCCCCACCCTATCTATTGACATCAATAATCCTATAATATGCATAGAATAATAATATTATGAAATTGTTGTTATCATTAAATCGATTAACAATTATAATTGCTCAATAATTTCAAAGCCATATAATTTTCAAGAACTTTTAAAGATTAAGTATAAGTATCCAATGAAAAACAACTATGTTATGCAAGAAGAAGAATTAAAGTTCTTTAATAATACGACAATGCTAACTCTTTATAGAATGGTTGTGTGTGTTGTGTTAGTGATATGTATTAAAATGGCTAGGACACTTCACCTCACACTAGATAATTATATATTTGTTACTTATACGTTTGTAATTTGTTTCATTTATACTTTAGAGTAAACATTTCGTTTATATTTTCTCTACACCAATCAAAAATTCTTTTTCCACGTATGGATAACAACACAACTAACATTTCTTCTTCTATTTTTGTGTGATGTATCAATATTAAACTTTTAATAAATTACTAGGACGTTCCAAAATCATTTTTATTTTTCGAAATCTATTCTATTATGTTCTTATTAATTTTTACTAGTCGTTAAACTGAAATAAATAAATAAATAACAGAAACTTACCAAATTCATTAGGATCTTAAATTCACAAAATATATATTTTACCAGCTTTAAAAACCCGTGTAATACACGGATTTATTAAATAAAATATTAGCATAATAAAATTTATGAAAAATAAAATGATATTCTAAGATATGATATGAATAAAATTACGTATGAGTAAGTACTATAAGTAATAAAGCAGTGATATCAACCTTTTTTAACTTTGTTTTTAATTTTTATTAAAAAACGTTTTATTTTAAAACAAACTGTATAAAAATATTATTTTTTAAAATATTTCATTATCATAAGTCCTAAATTAAATTATTTTTGGTTTTTAAATAATTTACTTTTTAAAAACACTAAGTTTGTAATATATCATATTTTTTAAAAAAAATGATATTTTAGAAAAAAAAATATTATTTATAAACATTTATTTATTTAGAAATAACATTAATAAAAAATCTTTTACTTAATTTATAAAAAGGTATTTTAATCTAAAAAATATTAAATAATATTATTAGTAATTAAGGTAATTATTTAATAGGATAGAGGTGCGGGAAAATTCTAATAAGAAGAATTGTGGTGATAACACACATGTGATATCAAATTACTCTTTTATTATAATAAGTAGATAAGTAGATTTGCTTATTTGGTGTAACTTATTTGTTCAAATCAACGACATGTTAATTGCCTTCCTCTTAATGAATATTAAACTTCTTTCTGTGTCGGTGTTCAAATTTGTTTTAGTGGGAATCAAACCAAAAAAGTTGAATTCAAGCATATAAATTTCCATAAATAAATAATATATTTTGTTCTTTTAGTTGTTAATTTCTTATTATCTATTTAACAGATCTTTCCCACGATTAGATCTTATATTTATTTAACCAATAAATTAAGTAATTTCTATATTATTTAATTTCATTCATTTTAAGGAAGGTTAATATTAACAACTTTTTGTTATCTAATATGTGTATATATCTTCCTACTCTAATAAAAAGGTATCTGGGATGACACGTGTCAACACCACAATCATTCTCACCAAAATTTTCCCGCTTCTCTCTCCTATTAAATAATTACCTTAATTACTAATAATAAAATTTAACACTTTTTTAGATTTAATAAATTAATAAAGAGATCTATTTATTAATATTATTTCTAAATAAATAATTTTTTTATAAAATAATAAATTTATTTAAAGCATAAGATTTTTTTAAAAAATACAAAATAGTTAAAATTGGTATTTTTAAAAAGTTATTTTTTTAAAACCAAAAATAATTAAATTTAAGGGTTATAATAAGAAAATTTTTAAAAATGACATTTTTATACGGTTTGTTTTAGAACAAAACGTTTATTTTATTTTTTTTGAAAAAAAATAAAAGTTTTAAAAAGTTGATATTACTATTTTATAACTTACAGTTATTTTTAATACATAATTTTAATGATATTATATCTTAAAATATTATTTTATAATTAATAAATTTTGTTATATTAATTTTTTATTTATTCAACCCGTGTAACACACGGGTTACCTATAGCTAGTTGCTCTTATACACGAACTCTGAGTTTTTCCCAAACTAGTGTATAGAAAACTTATTTACCATTATGATTGTTTTCAAAAATAATTATCAAAATAGGTGTTTAGAGAAATTTTACTTTTTTTCATTCATAATGCTATTAGAGTAAATGTATTTCAGTTTAGATATTATTATTTTAAAAAGAGTTAAGGACAAAGTTTTAATAAAATAAAATTTTAAAATCATTTGGTTCATATGTCGTAATTTAAGACAGGAGGTTTTCAAAAAGTTATTTTTTGTTTTTATTTTTAAATTCATGCAGACTTAATTTAAAAACGTCTTTTTATATAGAAAAGTCGAAATTTTTTCATCTAAATTATTTCAATTTTTTAGATAAAAGTAGGCACATTTGTGAATTTTATTCTTTTTAAAGATATATATTTTCCAAAAATATTTAAGTGACTTAAAAGATGTAATAAGAAAAAAGTTTTTAGTAAAAAAACTATTTCTTTATATTTTTATAAAAATTTTCATGACGAAACAAAAAAGTTAATAGTTTAATTTTTTTATTTTACGAACTATAAACGTAATCTTAGGTTCTGAGAGCAAGTTTGTCGCTAATGGACTCCCAACAACAATAGGGGAGAAAAGAATCACGTCGTCGTGATCTATTCAGGACCGACTCGTTAAAAGCACTAAGTAACCTGAGCTTAAATGAGCTCAAACTCATTTTACGACTCATTAAATAAACGCTTCTGAATCCAAACTTCACGTGTCGAACTCGAGACTGCTAGCGAGACGAAACTAGCGTTCTATTTATATGTTTTATTTATATTAACTAATTTGGGATTCTACAGTAATAATGTTAATGAAATAATAATAATAATAATAATAATAATAATAATAATAATAATAATAATATAATAATAATAATAATAATAATAATAATAATAATAATAATAATAATAATAAAATGATGATAATATATACACAATTTGTTTATTGAATATATTTTAATTAAACGTTTTAAATTGTCAGTTTTGACACCTCCACATCCTAACACGTGTTAAGCACTTTGTAAAATATCGTTTTAACCCCTTCAATTTCTAAAGTTTCGGGTTTACATGTCGGTTTAAATCGAGTCAAATATAAAACGCTTATGTGTATATTTTTATATATGCTCTGAGATGATCAATGTTTCAACGCTCGCCTACGTTTCGATGTAAATTTTGATCTGCAATGAGTGGGGTTTATATAAAATGTTTTCATTATGCAGTATAAATCCAAGTTACTCTATTTTTTTACATATATTTACTTCGGATCGAGTCAAGATGATTGTAAACGTTGCACGTGCTTTTATGTGTTTTGAATTGTACTATATTTTAATATAATTTTGTTTGGAAAGAGTTGGGTCAAGTATAGCACGTTTCTTTCAACAATATAAATTCGAATTAGTTTACGTTACGCGTAAATTTAGTCTTAAGACAAGTCGGGTCGGTTGTTATTCTATACGTTATCACGTCACATACAATATCGCTACAACGTGTTATTGCATTCCCATTTTAATATTTGGGGCCATCGTGGAATTCCCCGTCCTTTTATGTACGTGTTGAGTTGTATTACGTTTCGACATAATTTTTTTTGGAGAACAGTCGGGTCAAGTATAACACATTTCCGTTAAACGGTTAAAATTCAAGTTAGCTTACAATTTGACGAAAAATTAGTCAGAAGACAAAGTCGGATAGTTGTTCGTCTATACGTTATCACGTCACGTACAATATTGGCACTGCATGGTGTTACATTAGCATTTTAATATTTGAGATTATGATGTAATTTCCCGCGCAACGCGCGAATTGAAAAAACCTAGTTTATTAATCTTTAGAATATATACTTATATAAATGATTATCATCATATATAAATGTATGTTTAAAACAGTTACATAATATATAAAGTTATTTTTTAAATATAGAATGTATTGTTATTTTTAAAAATTACATAAAACATTTAATTACATAGAAAAAGACCTTTGCCATATCAGTGAATGTCTTCTATAAAAAAGACATTAAAATGTTCCTAATGAAAGAGTACCAACACTTTTGCATAAGAAAGCGTTAATGAAAAGGTTTTAAGAAAGCTTCCTAAAAAAAACTTAAAGAAAATTTTTCAAAATTTTGATAGATAATAAATTGATTTTTATTTTATTATAATTTTATCTATTTAACTTTATTTACTTAAATAATATTATTTTAAATAGAAATATTTTTCCCCTATCATATTATGAATAAGAAACATTAACTTTTTGTCAAAATACACATTCGGGTAAATAATTTTTCTATCAACGCTACTTTAGAAAAAAAACACTCCACGAACTTGATAACTAGTTTGTTGGTACAAACCAGGTAATTTAATGCAAATTTTTATACCAACTTAAAGGATAACATAATTTGAAATCACATGTTAAACCAAGTAATAACACTTTTATATTATAATTTAAAAACATTTACAGACGTCTTACATATTTGAGAATATAATTTACAATCATGTTTGACAACCGTAAATGATACATCACAAAGAAAGTATAGGTGTTGATGACCATGTGGAAGGATAGGAAACTTTGCCATCTTGACCTGCAATGCGAAATCTCCAACGAGTCTTATCCATAAGAATTCATTGTCTGACTTCTTTCGAAAATGTATCTTTTGACAGGTTTGGAATTTGAGTAACAAGGTTTCGTCATATTCTGAGATCTTGTACGTTGTGGTCATGAAGTCACGAAGAGTGACATTTTTGTTCACTCTTGTGCTAAAGCCAAACGTCGCGATTTCAGGGTACGCCCTAAGTATACTTGGCACAATAAAACTTACTCGAAGCCCTAGGGCTGCTTCAAATGAAGTTGTGTCGTTTTTATGAACTTTAACAAAACTACTTGGTAATACGACTGTTTTGAGCATTGGGTGCTTTGTATTTAATATTTGGGTAGCTATATATATATAGCTAATAAGACAAAGGGCAAAAATGATAAATATAATCAATGCTATCATCAAAGCTATTTTTGTACGAGCCTTGGTTTTGTTGTGTTCACTGTCATCATTTAACACATCTTCTACTCTCTGAAACATATAAAATTAAATAAAAAATGTGAAATTTACGCTCATCATGTTAAAGTATAAAAATGAGAGACTTACCACCCCATAATCATTGATAGCTGTGGTAGGACACCATATCAGTTGCATCTTTTCAACCATCTTCTTGATGCATCGAGTGATAATAGCCATATATTGTTCTAGAAAAAAAGGTTGTTATAGATAATTTAGTGATAAAATGTAAGTTGGATTAATAAATCATTACAAAGCCTGTTTACAAAGACCAAACAACACAAGAAAATTTCATGACCAAATTATAAATCTCATGAAAAGATTAATCAAAAAAACACAAGTAATCAAACTATATAAATAATCTGATGAAGAAGTGAGACAAAAATATGTAGAATTGCATCGTACATTCGTACCTATTTTTAAACTTGGCTGTATTGGTGTAAATTAAAACACATAAGAATGTGAATAAAATTGACAAGTGATGTTACGTATTGTGATATCTGATTATTGAATAATGTGTTGCATGTCCTCAATAGCAGAATATATAGAGAGAGAGAAGTTACAGACTACACCCATACAAGTAAACATAGTTTACATAGAAGGGCCTAACTTATACAATATGAACTAAGGTGTTCTAACACGTATTTTATTATATAAAAGAAGAATTTTATTATATAAAAGTAGAAAAATGGGTAAAGAAGAATAAAAGAAAAAATAAATAGGTAAAGAAGAATAAAAGAAATTTTAGCAGGTTATTATTCATGATAACCTACCCTTCATCTTCATATTTTAGTTTTGAGCAAATTATTCAATAATAATATTTAAATCGAAAGAGTAACCAATATCTTCCTTTAAACTGAGAACCAATTTATAATTTAGAAAATATTCTTTATAAAAAAACCTACCGTTACAATAATAATTAACATGTATGATCTTTGATAAAGTTTGAAGCATACATCATGTATTTATTTATTATAATTAACATGTTTCAAACAAAGATGACAAAGAAAATTTAAAGAACACCTCGACGGCTCGACAACTCCTTCAATCCAAGCTCTATACACAAGATATTAATCAAGAGGCTTCAATCGGATAAAAGCAATGATACAAGAACTCCTATAATGAAGATATTTATATGTGTACGTAGTGTCACGGAGTGATTTCTTCGACTCTCGTGCGGCACTTAGACTTGTTTTAAGTTCAGCCTTTGTGACCCAAACGATGTAACATTTTAGGTTACGATGCGAAAGCGTTTGCAAGCTCGTAATACAAATGGCTTTGTATTGCTTACAAGGTTAGTACAAGAGTGGTTTACAAGTGTGTTTACACAAGACTTGTATGAGGTTTTGGGTGATTATAAATGATCCTAAGATCACCTATTTGTACTTGTCCATGGATCTAGATCTTTCATGATCTAGATATTTCTAACAACTAAATATCTTAGATATTTACAAGGTAATATCTGGATATTTCTATGGCAAATATCTATGATATTTCTACGGATTATTCAAGGCTTTTCTAGAGCCTTCTTGGCAGCTCTAAGGCTTGATAATTCCAGGCTATTCTTGGCCATTTTAGGGGTTGTTCCCAATTGCTTAATCGCTGCTATGTTGGTCCAGAATCGTGCGGGCGGTTCCGGAGACTTCCGGGCAGCTCTAAACGCATTTATATGTGTCCGGAAACTTCCGGAAGACGGGAAAAATGACTTGTATTTAAGCGAATCGTGACATTCTACCCCACCTAAATCCACGATGTCCTCGTCATGTTTCTTGCATGACCCTCGGCTTGTTCTCATGAGTTGCAAGACGGATAGGGTTTGGCCTTGATGGATAGATTCCATCGCTGCGGTGTGTACTTGATCGCCTTTGACGATGTACAAAGTGTTTAGAAAGGTTGCTGGAACGGCTTTTGCTTTTCGGAAAAAGTCCATCCCGAGCACGATCTTGTAGTTGCTCAATCGTGCAATCGAGAAGTTCAGCTTGCCTTGCCATGTCCCGATTTTAGTCCTGGCAGCCCATGACATTCCTTTGATCGCTTTTGTGTTACCATTGGCGTCTTTAAGAAACCCTTCTCGTGTGGATATCCTTAAGCCAAGTCTCTTTGCTTCTTCTCGTGTTATGAAATTGTGACTTGCTCCAGTATCGACTAGTGCCTTTGCGAGTCGTCCATTTATTTCCAATTTCACAAACCGAAGTCCTTGTGCCTTCACGCTCGTGATGTTGCCCTTGTGCTACGTTGGGCAGGTCATAACCATTGTCAATGGCTTCCCCTCATATGCCGTTAAAGGATTCAATACTTGTAGTTGCATTGCCCCGAGACGAACCTCCTTGTCTTTGTGGGATGCATCATCAGTTCTGGCCACCATGGCTTGCAGACTTTGTTTTTTCGGGCAGTCCCGAGCATTATGTGGTCCGTCACATATGAAACAAAATTTTGGAGGACGCTTTTCTTTGTCGTATCATGGTGGTCTCCTTGTTTCCACCTTCTGATCATAATTGGGCTTAACTCCCCCACCTTTCTCATCGTCACTTTCCTCATTCATGGCCCTATATGGTCGGTTTTCTTTATGATCGGTCAAGCTATCAGCTATTGCGATGGCTGAAGCAAGATCTTGAACACTTCGTCGCTCCAACTCTATCTTGGCCCATGAATGCAGACCATCGAGAAAGTAGAAAATGGAGTCTTTATCCGATAAGTCCTTGATTGTCCCGGTTTGTTTGAGCTTACGAAGTCGACTTCTAGCTTCGTGCTCAGCATTTATCGGATAAAACTGTCTTTTGAGTTCTTTGATGAACTCAGCCCAAGTTTTGATTGTGCACGTACCTCGTTCAATGTCCATGCTTCGACGTCTCCACCGTAGTGCTGCTGTATCTTTGAGATACATAGTGGCTGTCTTGATTTTGGTACGTCATTGAGGATTTGTACCCCTCCTAGGTACTGCTCCATTTCCCAAATAAAGTCATCGACCGCTCGAGCTTCTCGTTTGCCCAAAAAAGGCGGTGGTTTGGGAATTTCAACTCTCAGTGTAAAGTTCACGACGTTACCTCCAGTCGTGATCAATGTCTTGTTGCAATCAACTACTCTTGCTTCCAAGCCGAGTAGACTTCGATGCATGTCTCTTGACAGCTCGTCCATGTCCTTTTGCAGCTTGGCAGTAACGTCTTTGATTGCTTCTTTGATCATAAATTTTACTACATCACGAAGTAGTTCCACTGCAGCCTTGAGTCCATCTCTAATCTCTGTGAAGTCAGATTCTATCATATCTAGTCTTTGGAAGCACAAGTCTACTTGAGATCCTATCTCGACAAGACCTGTCTCCATGTCACCAACTCGTTTTTCCAAGGTACGGTCCTTGGATGTACCTCATTCCTTCTTTGATCCCTTCTGGGATTCATCTCGTCCCCTTTTATCTTCAACAGCTGCAAGTTTGCTTGCTTCGGTTGCCATCCCTAGCGATCGACGTTGCTCTGATACCACTTGTCACGGAGTGATTTCTTCGACTCTCGTGCGGCACTTAGACTTATTCTAAGTTCAGCCTTTGTGACCCAAACGATGTAACAATTTAGGTTACGATGCGGAAGCGTTTGCAAGCTCGTAATACAAATGGCTTTGTATTGCTTACAAGGTTAGTACAAGAGTGGTTTACAAGTGTGTTTACACAAGACTTGTATGATTTTTTGGGTGATTACAAATGATCCTAACATCACCTATTTGTACTTGTCCATGGATCTAGATCTTTCATGATCTAGATATTTCTAACAACTAAATATCTTAGATATTTACAAGGTAATATCTAGATATTTCTATGGCAAATATCTATGATATTTCTATGGATTATTCAAGGCTTTTCTAGAGCCTTCTTGGCGGCTCTAAGGCTTGATAATTCCAAGCTATTCTTGGCCATTTTAGGGGTTGTTCCCGATTGCTTAACCGCTGCTATGTTGGTCCAGAATCGTGCGGGCGGTTCCGGAGACTTCCGGGCAGCTCTAAACGCATTTATATGTGTCTGGAAACTTCCGGAAGACGGGAAAAATGACTTGTATTTAAGCGGATCGTGACAGTAGGCTTCGAAAGCACGGGTATTTCTAGTCCTTGCAATTATCTCCTTTAGCTTCAAAAGTCCTTCTACTATCCTCAAATGAGCAATTTACCCCTTCAAACTTTACTGCAACCGCTTCAAGTTTTATTTGCTCCACAAATCAATAAATCCTAAAACAAACAAATTAAGTTCGACTATGATTTATTTTTGATCGAATTGTGCATAAATATTTTCAACAATCATATATGTAGATCATTAGGAGTGTAAAAGAGCTGTAACACTCTCGAGTTAACTGATATTGACTTGTTAAATGTTGAATCAGGCATAGCATATGTTAGCTCAAGAATGAGGTCGAATACTTTAGCTCAAGTAATAACAATTTCTATTATGAGATTCATATACCAAATTTGACTAGGTAACCTTATAAGTTATATAAACTAGTAAATTTTCGGACGGTGCGGCGGGAACCTGTTAAACCTTGTGACCATTAACATCTCGCTTCTGAATAAAATTCACATCAATTTGTAGAAAAAATAAAGAATGCCAAAATGATATATTTAAAATTTTATATAATGTTATATAAATAAAGTTATGATAAAGGGTTTTTTTCAAAAAATAATTAAATTACATGCTACTGGATTATTCATATATATTATATAAATTTATGAAAAAATGTTTTATTATTTCAAAAGTAAAAAAAGAAATTACATGCTACTATACCATTAATATATATAACTTGTAGTATATGTTATCCAATGAATTAGGAGTGAATGTGAAACATGATAAAAAGTTTTGTGGCAAAACTATGAAGGTCCTAAAGTCAATTGTAGCTCAGATTCATATTTTATATATAGATAATATATTAAGTTTTATATTATATTTTGATTGTAGAAAAAACATAATAAATGCTACTACATGCAATTATGATCATTGAAATCCATCTTGGTTAGTTAAATCAATTATCAAAGTAATTTAGTGCTAATGAAATTTAAACTTAGAAAATAAAAGTCATTCTTTCTTGGTTTAAAAATTAATCTTGACCAATGAATTTTTTTTCAATCATATTTGTCAATGAAAGTTGAGTTATTTTTAGTTAGTTTTTATCTAACAGTAAAACTCCAGACACTCGAGTTTATTCTATCAAATGGATCACTCTTCCATCCAAAGAGTCTAGAAGCATGGTGACGTGACCCATCCTACCTAGAATGCAGGATCGATATTGTCTCTATCAACACAATATTATCTCTCAAACTCGCTAAGTTTCACTCTTGATGAATGAAGAATCTCAAACTAAATTGATAATAATATACTAAGTAAACAGCACACAAGAAATAGTTTTCAAGATACTTTTATATATTACTTCTCAACTCAAGGTGTACAAGACTCTTACAAGCATATGTAAATGAGTTACAATGAGAAACTATGATACTACTATTTATAGCCGGTTATACTTTGAAAACCAGCTAGAATTTACATCTAAACAAATACTACATTACTAGACATAAGGTATCTAAGGTAAAATATTATCCTAGATTAGGTAGTCATGGCATTTCCATGACTTACCTTTTTGCTACCAACTAAACATGGTAACTGTACTAACTGATAAGAATGAACACTGGAATAAAGTATGATCAACTACATGGGCGTGGGAAAGTATCATGCAGTATATCAGAGATTGAAGCGGCTTGTCAGAAGGGCCATACTTATATCCATTGGTTCATAGTAGGTCTTCTGAAGGTAAACTGGCTTCGGAAGAATAAGTTCTTCCGAAGCCACTTATATTTCAGAAGAGTCTACTTCTTCTGAGACTTATGCTGGTCTTCAAGGCTTTATGCTTCAGAAGTCTTTTGCCTTGAAGTCTTCAAAGTGGTTGTCTTCGGAAGATGGCTTCACTTTGGCTTCGAAAGACAGATTTCCTTCTTCGGAAGTGCTTCTTTATTAATCCTTGGAAGTGCAGCTTTGCCTTCGGAAGTCTCTGTTAGTTGTACCAAAATTGTTCTAAGTGTTGTTTTGGTTGCACCAGCCTTACTTGATCCAACAAACTCCCCCTAGGTTGATGCTACCAAAACATCACTATCTTCTACTTCTCAAAACTTTCAGCACCAGAGAAAGTAAGTATTTATTTGTCTTTTTAATCTTTTTGGAGGTGGTGCTGAGAAGTTGGTACAGATCCTTTGTATATAACAGATCTAGTCTGTTAGTTTAGATAACATGTACCCTTTGTTGTGGCCCTTGGAAGAGAGTTAGTTGATGGGAGTTATAGTCATACTCCCATCTAACTATAGGTTCTAAGTTAGGGCCTTCAATCATTTGTAGGAAAGTCTTTCCCTTGATTGACCCTTCCTTTTCTACCTGTTCTGTTTGTTTAAATTCTTCTTCAATCCTTGCTCTTGTGGTCAACTTAGCAAGGTGAAGGTTACTTAGATGATTCCGAATATGAGCAGCTATCTAAGAGTTGGAGGGATTGGAGAATGGCTTCTCTGCAAACTCAGCAATGTCAAATCTGCTTGAGTGTAGCATAGATGAAGCGTTGGGTGTGTTGACTTACCATTCTCTCTTTCCATAACAAAGTTATGAAAAGAGTCTTCGAACCTCCATTGGACAATTTTCTTCCTAGGAATGTGGGGTTGATTTGGCAGCTTGTTCCCCTTTCTGGTGTCCAAGATAGTCACTAGTCCTCTACTCAGCTTCTTCTCTTCTTCATTGAGTGAATCAGAGATAGTTGCCATGAGCTGAAGTGCCTGGTCCAGAGTTCCACTAGGCAAATCAAGAAATTCCTCTCTTATGAGGGAACTGGAAGAGCCATTAATGAATGTTAATTTGATGGACTCCTCTTCATAGGAGATTTCGCTCAGAGTATTACAATTAAGGAGCCTTTTCTTATTCCTTGTATTTCTCCAATATCAGAGGTTTACTTGACTCAGAGGATGGCTTGGGTGATGAGTGAGTGGTTGATTGTTGGTAGAAGAGGGTTGAGTTTTGGGAAGTGTTTTAGGTCTTAGAATGGGTAGTGGAGGTGGTTGTGTGAAGCAGTAGTTAAGGATGAGGGTATGGCTGATGGTGTAGGTTCAGGGGTGTAGTGTTCAGTGGTTGGTTCAGTTTTTATTGGGAAGGGAAAAGGTGTTGTCTCAGGTTTAGGTTGGGGATGAGGTTTAGGTGCAGGTTTGGGTGTTTTCCTCTGAGAACTTGGGTAAACCTCCTTCATTCACCCTGAGCGAATGTCAACATTGATGTCACTGACATGTCACTGCAGGGTCTTCTCAGACATGGGGCCAACTTGTCTGCCAGAGAAGCCATGGGCTTTGAGATATGCTTTCATCCATGCTTTATCTCCCATCTTCTTGGCCGCTACAAGTTGTGCTTTTTCTTCCTTCTTCTTCTTTTCCCTAAGCTTTTCCCTAAGCTTTTCCCTAGCCGCCTTTTTCCTCTCCTTATCCATTTGATCTTGTTCATTGAGGAAAAACCACAAAATCATGTCATTGTCATGAGGAGTTAGTTCTTTAATAGAGTATCCCATAGAACATAAGAAAGTTATTCTTTCATTTCTCAGTTGTTGCTCAGCTTTCTCTTTCTTTCATTTCTCTTTCTCTTCTAAAGCCAACCGTGCTGCTTCCTCTTGTTCTTTTTGCAAAAGGGTTGCCTTTTCTAACTCCACCAGCTCCTCAAGTGGTAAGAGAAGCACATCTTCATTTGCTACTCCAAGATTGACAAGTTTGTCAATAATCTCCACCCTTTTCTTGTTGTTGATAGCCTCCTGGGCTGCTTCAGCTGCTTTACTACTTGCAGCTAATAGCTTTCCAGTGGTGAGTATACCTTTTTGTTTGAGTTTGTCCATTCTTTCCTCCTCTAATAGTTCTTCCATAGTTATCTTCCTTTTACCTTTGGTGTCTTTGGAAGATTGAGCCTTTGGAGATTCTGGTGTAGAGGATTCAGGTAGGTGAGTGGTGATTTGAGCTTGTGGTGATGAAGGTGTTTGAGTAAGAGGAGTTTTGAGAAAGTCTTCACTATTTACCTCAGAGGCTAGTTCAAGAATTGCCTCTGTGATAATTAGATCATCAGACAAAGAAGATAGCCCTTCCGCGGATGTTAGTGGGATTGCACTACATGTACTAACTGATTCAGTTGTTGGGCCATTAGTCCATATATCTCCTTTTAAATCAATCTCAGGTTCAATGTGGACATTAGGTTGACCAACCCCTTCCTCAATGGTAGGTGGTGCGTTCAACCTTGAAGTTCTTCAACTCCAATGTATGCCATAACAATGTCTGGACTTGGTTGTTCAAGTAAAAAGCTCATTAGAAACTTAGTTAAGAATCTGTTAAGATCCATGAGCATCTTTGGGTCCACTTAAAGAATAAGAGGAGGTGGCTCGGGGAAAACAGTTGCTTGTTGAGCAGGGCATCTTGAAGAGAGTGTTGAAAGAGCCATGCTTTTCTCCACATGTGTTTCACTCTAAACATTCACCCCTTTTTTTGGTAGCATCATCTTAAGAGCTTGATGAGTTAGAGGAAGAAGTCAGAGAGACTTGAACTGGTACATGCCTAACATATCTCTCAACTTGTGTCTCAGCTAGTTGAGCCTTAAGATATTCAATCTCAAGTTGCTGAGTGGTAGAACTATCCTCTAAAGTCTTAACCTTTGATTTAAGGTTTGAGACTTCAGAAAGTAGGTCTCTTATGATGAGTTGCATACTTTGCTCGTCTTCTTTAGAAGAATCACGAGGAGATGAGATAACATACTGCGTATGTTCATCTTCACCACCAGATGTGGTTTCTTGGCACCCTGGTTTCCTCTGCGAGGTGATGTCTCTTTCAGAGTCATCAATAGGCAGAGTTGCCATAGAATCAGTCTTAGAGATGTTACCACTGTCCTGAGAGTCCAATGAGACACTCTCAGTAGTGGTATCTGAATCTACCTGAGTCCCCTCCATATCAGTGGGACTCACCTCATAGTGGCTTTCTGATGGGGCTAGAAGTCATAGGTTTCTGTAGGCTCAGTTGATCTTTAGATGGGTGTTATAGATCAACATCATGGCGTTAGAGGAACATGATATCTTAATCAGTACCGGTAAGTAGGTTAGTAAAGGATATTGAGGTTATGCTTAGTGACCCGGGACCTTGATCAATATCTAGAGGCATATAGCCTATGATTTGGCTGTCCCTTTTTGGTTGCTCAGGGGAGTATAGTGACTCACCCTGAGGGCGTTCAGTTTGGGTTTGGGGATTAAGGGATTGAGACTGAGGAGACTCAATCCCCATATTGAGGTCAAGTGAGAAAGATGGTTGGAACTCAGACTGAGTGGGAGCCCACTCTTCCACTCTAGTCTTTTTATATTAAACAGGGGGTTGTTCAATCAGAGAAGATTGAACAAGGGTTCGCTTGGAGCATCTCTGATATGTATATTTGATGGAATGAGACGCAAGAGTTGGCATTGAAGTGGTTATTACTGGTGTGGGTTCATCACCTGTGGGGTGGACTGGGATGTCACCAGGAGCCATTGGCTCAATCATACCTTGCAAAAGTGCAGTATGTCTTCCGGTGAAGTTGGTAGACACCCTCTTCAAAGTCTTGAACATGCCCGACCTTATGTGAGGGATAGAAAGAGTAGCTGCATAGACAAGCTTATCCTGATCCAGCTCACAGTTGATTATATGCTGAATAAACCTGGGATACACGTAGAATGTCTCCCTTAGAAGGTTTCCTCTGAGATTGTTCAACATAAATCTTGAATAGTTGAACTGGAGGCCTTTTACCAATCCATGAACTACGCATCCTATATCATATGGAATGCGATCCCATCCCCTAGATTTGTTTGATAGAAAATGTAGAACAGTGTGAAGTAGGAACTTCCAGTTGTAGGAGAAGTTGAACTTGTTGACTGTGGACCTGCTTACATCTCCACCATATCCCATTTGAGCATATGCGTCTTCCAAATCAGTTTTGGGGAATTTAGTAGGAGATTCCTCATCATGAAGCTCTAAGTGCTCTTGGATGATCTATTCAGATATGACCAACTCTTGGCCACAGATCCTTGACCTGATAATCCTAACTCCGTTCAGGGTGTCAATCAGACCATTTGCCAAAATTCAGCAATATGGTTAGAGTAAACAGTGGGGTTAATAGTGAGGGCTGTGTAGTAGGTGGACTGGATCAAAAACTAGATGATTTCTGAGAAGTCAGCATCCTTTAAAGAGTCGAGGAGTACGACTTGGTCGTGCTAAGGGTTTAAAGCCATTGTGGAAAAAGTTCGGGAAAAGTAAGATAAATTGAGATAGTGAGAGTGAAAGTGAATATGAAGAACACTTAGGGCTTGTAACTGGGTAAAAAGATTAAGGAAACAAGTTGGAAGTATTTAAACGGGGTAAAATAATGGATGGATAAGGTGAAAGGACAATTTGGGTTGTGATTTGACATGGGCGGTAAGGATAAGTCATTTAAATATTCTGACATCATTAAGAAAATCTTTACCTTTTTACAGAGTGGGGGCCAAAGATTTACATTAAACAGTAAACCTTTTCTTCTGAGAGTATGAGTCTTCCGAGTGTAATATCTTCCGAAGCCAAACTTACTTCTGAAGTTAAGATAATCTTATTTCCGAGAGTACAAAGATTTTCTGAGTGAAAAGTTTTGTCACTTCGGAAATAGATTTGATAACACTTTGAATGTTCTTCCGAGGCTTAAAACTTTTTCAAAGATAATACAAGTTTAGAAAAGTTTCCTTCGGAAGATAAAGAAAGATATCTTCCGAGGGAAAGTTTCTCTTCGGAAGAACTCATACTTAGCAAATTTTGGAGGAAATATCTTTTGTAACATGACTTAGATTGTATGACATAGACAAAACACATATTAAAAGGTTTTTCATAGGACATAAGTTAGTCAATGTTTATCATCCGAATAGCTGTAATCAGATATTTAAATCTTTGTTCATCGAATGCTTTTGTGAGCAAATCAGCATATTGTTCATTTGAGTCAAAGTTTGATCAGATTTTTCTCATGAATATCTCTAATGAAATGATACCTGCTGTCAATGTGCTTTGTCTTTGAGTGCTTGACCGGATTTTCTGTAATGGGTGGCACTCTTATTGTCATAATGAATAGGAGTCTCCATGAAATTGAAGCCATAATCCAATATCTAAGTTTTAATCCAAACCAACTGAGCACAACACCGAGCAGCAGTAATGTATTCAGCTTTAGAAGTTGATGCTGAAACACAAGATTGTCTCTTGCATTGCCAGAGATTATCCTTCCGCCAAGAAATTGACATCCTTATAATCTTGATTTCTTGTTGATGTTGCAGCCACCATAGTCACTATCAGTGTAGCCATAGAGATTAAAATCTTGATTCCTAGGATACCGGAGACCCATGTTGGGAGCTCCTTTGAGGTATCGAAGAATTATCTTGACAAAAACTAGGTGAGACACCTGATATCTTGCACAAATGCAGGTTGCAAACATAATATCAGGTCTACTTATTGTGAGATACATCAGAGATCTAATAATTTCCCTATACTGATCTTGGTTAGTATTCTTGCCCTTGGAGTCAAGATAAAGATTGTGATTTTTAGGTATAGGTGTCTTTGCTGGCTTACAATCCTTCTTTTTAAATCTTTGTAAAATGTCGTTGACATATTTTGATTGATTGATGAAGAGCCCATCTTTCATCTGCTTCACCTGAATTCCTAGGAAAAAGTCCATTTTTCCCATGGAACTCATCTCAAACTTCTTCATTATAATGCTTTCAAAGTCCTTACACATTTGGTCATTTGAAGAACCAAATATGATGTCATCAACATAGACTTGTACTAGCAAAATGTCTTTTCCAGTCTTCTATGAATAAAGTCTTAACAATGGTACCTCTGGTGTAACCATTCTTCAGGAGAAACTAGGACAAGGTCTCATACCACAGCCTAGGTGCTTGGTGTATCCCATAAAGAGCTTTATCCAATTTGCACACGTAGTTGGGATGCCGTGGGTCTTCAAATCCTGGAGGTTGGCACACATAGACTTCTCTGTCTATATCCCCATATAAAAAAGCACACTTGAATCAAACTAGTAAACTGTAAAGTTTTTGGATGCAACATAAGCAAGAAATATCCTTATTGCCTCAAGTCTTCCAACAGGTGCAAAGAAATCAATATAATCAATTCTTTCTTCTTGTGTGTATCCTTGAACTACAAGTTTTGCCTTGTTCTTGATAATTAAGCCTCTATCATCCTTTTTGTTTCTGAATACACACTTTGTGACAATAGGGACTTGACCAAGTGGAAGTGGACATAGGTTCCACACCTTTTGTCTCTTGAATTAAAGAAACTCCTCTTACATTGCTTTAACCCAACTATTGTCCTTGAGAGCTTCATCCACTTTCTTGGGTTCCATCTGGGAGAGAAAGCATGAGTACAGACAGACATTCCCATTATGAGTTTGTCTTTCAGTTTTCATGCCTTCTGTGACATCTCCAATGATTTTTTCAGCTGGATGAGTGTTGTGAATCCTGAGTCTTGGAATCACATCTATCTGTATAGATAGATCCAAGTTTGAAAGATTCTGCTCAGTACTTTGAACATTAATTCCAGCTAATGTCTCATACTCATTCAATGAGGACTGATTGAATGAATGAGTGACACCATCAATGTTTTTTACTATGAAGCAGTATTAATAGTTGTTTGTTCCTCCATATTACTATCTTTATTAGCTTGGTGTTGAGAGTTTAAGTTATTAGCTAATGAATTTTGAGACTCTACTAAAGGACAACTTGTTGAAGCTCCACCATTTCCTGTGATATTCAAACTTTCAGGACTTGTAGTGTTTGGAGCATGTTCCTTATGTCTTCTTGGAAAAATTGGAATAGGTCTAGGTAACTCAAACAGTTGATCATCAGAGAAGTTATTTTGAGTTCCTGTTCCAGCTGAATACTTCTCACAAGATGGCTTAGAATAGTTGGAAAACAATTATAAGTCAAAAATATGGTCAGGGCCATTCCACTTAACACAAGAAGTGTGCTATCTACAACAATGTTGGATGATTCCTCAAACTGTTGATTCTTAATATTGTATGCTCTATAAGCTTTAGAGCTTGAAGAGTACCCAACAAAGATAGCATCATCTGACTTTTCAGCAAATTTTGCTAACTTGTCTTTTATGTTAAGTACGGTACACCTGCTGCCAAAGGACCTTAGAAAAGCCAATGAATAGTGGTCTCTTGTTCCATAGCTTATAAGGGGTTTTTCTATTGGGCTTAACAACAAGAACTCTGTTCTGCACATAGCATGCAGTGATGACTGCCTGTGCCTAGAAAGTTAGAGGTATCTTTGAATCAGCTAACATAGTGCTTACAGCCTCAATAAGTGTCTTGTTCCTTCTCTCAGCAACACCATTCTGTTGAGGAGTTCTAGGTGCACTGTATTGTCTAGTAATCCCTTTTGAGTTATAGAATGAGTCAAGAATATGATTCTTAAACTCAGTCCCTTGATCACTTCTGATGGTTTTTACCTTGAGATCAATTTGATTTTCTATTTTAATAATAAAAGAATTTTATGTTTCAGTAGTTTCATCTTTAGTTCTTATAAAGAATACTCATATGAATCTTGTAAAATCATTAACTATCACAAGGCAATATGATTTCCTTCCAATACTCATTATACTTGTGGGACCAAAAAGATCCATATGTAACAAATGTAATTGAGTGATGATAGAATTAAGTTCTTTAGATTTGTGGGTTGCCTTATGTTGTTTTCCTTTAAGACAAGCAATACAGTTATGTTTACAGTAAAACTCCTTTTTAGGCACTCCATGTACCAAGTTATTTTTTACCATTTTATTTATGGTTTTAAAATTGACATGACATATTCTTTTATGCCAAAGAGTTGATTTATCACCATTTGCTTTGGAAAGAAAGCATGATACTTCTCTTAGAGAGGGGAAGCATTGTTCATATCTAGCTTGTACATATCTCCTTTTTTGGGAGATCCGAGAAGCGCCAACTCCTGAGGAATTGATATACCAGGTTTGAGGATAATACACTCATGTTTTGTGAAACACAGAATTAAGAAACACTCAAGAGATTGTGTTTAAGCTGTTTGACAAAGTAAAGTTTGTCAACTTTTAACTTACCATGGATACATTACCTCTACCAGAAATATATACTCCGACTTCCCCTCCAAATTGAACATGACCTCCATCAAATATTAAAATTGTTGAAGAAGAGATCTGTTCCCTGTCATGTGCCTAGAGCATCCACTTTCTACAATCCAAATATTTCCATTTTTGTCATGTGGATGTCCCTACACATAAGGTGAAATGATTAGTTACTATTGGACGCCCAGGCCTTATTGGTCTTGGGCTCTTCCAATGTTGATGACATAATTGAACCAAAATATAAGCATGGGAGTTCAACTATGGTTTGGGAAGAAGAGATTTAGGTTGCAACATCTTGTCTGATTTTCCATTCCATCCTATGATTGATCAGTGTAGATGAGCCTGAGGAGGCTTGAGCAACATTATTGTCTTCCGAGGTTTCTCTTTTCTCGAAAGAAGTTATCACCACCTTTTCTTCCGAAGCAATCTTCTTCTCAGAAGATTTCGAAAGATTCCTTTTATTTCTTTGCTTGGTCTTAGGCTTACCTTTGAGTGGCAGGATGATGCAATAATGGTGTTGAAGTTATGCTCTTGAATAGCATACTTTTCTACTTTAGGCTCAGCTATTACTAGCTGGGCTTAAGCCTCAATCAACTTAGAAATCAAATCTTTTATTTGAGTCCTGTAGTTTGTGTGTCAAGCTTTAAAGAGAAACAATTTTCTCTAACTCATCAATTTTAAGTTCATATTCAGATTCTACTCTCTTGAAATCAAATTTTAGTATATTTAAAGACTCAATATCAGATTTGATTTCCATGTTGTAGTCCTGATACATTTTAACCTTAGCTCTACAAGAAGGAGTGCAGAGATGTTCATATACCTTAATATCAACTATTCAGGCCATGAGAGCTTGAGCAGGAGTTACATCTTACACCATGAAGCTCTAGTCAACTTCCTGAGCAACAGCTGCAGTTTACTGCTCATTTTGTTTGGTTGCATCCTTTAGGGTAGCATGATGTTATGAGGCTTGAGCAGTTCTTGGATTAGATCTTGGAGCTTTGCATTCCCTTGCAAAGTGGCCAAGTTGGTTATAGTTGTAACATTTGGCTTTTGATTTATCAAACCCAAACTTGTTGTTAGTTGGGTTCTGGGAAACTGCCTCCCAGTTCAAAAAAGAACTTCTTTGCTTTGTAGGTTAAAAGAACCTTTTGTTGGACAATGTCCATGTATTCAACCTTGTCTGGACTGAAACACTCAAGATCATCAAAGCAGAATTGAAAATCACTAGAGTGATCATTTCCTGAGACAAAAGCACAACTATCCTGAAAAGGACTTTGTTGAACTGGTTGAGACCTAGGTGTCTCAGGAAATGTGATGTAGGGCCCAGAGGAGCAAGATGGTTGTTGATTATTGTTCAGGTACATCTGGGGCTGGGGAGTTCTTGATCCTTCAGCAACATGTAGGGCATTGCTGACAAAAGTGTTTGAGCTTCTATTGATATGATAGCCTTTCTGAGTCTCCATCTCCATACGGTATCGATCAAGGATCCCATATAGTTCAGTCATGGTGAGTGTGTTTAAGTTTTATGTTCTCTTGATAGAGACACAATATAAAGCCCACTTATGAGGAAGTGCACTCATGAATTTTTTGACTATGTCTCTCTTCTCAAGAGTCACACCCATAGACTGAAAAGATCCAATTAGGTCCATGTATCAGAAGTATTGTTGGCTTAAGGTCTCACCAGCAATGTAAGTGAAGTTTTCAAACTTCTGCTTCAGTACGTCCTTCTTGGACTCTTTGGATTCTGAGGAATTAGAGTACATCAATGTCAAAATATCAAAGAGTTCTTTGGCTGTGGTGCAATATTTGTCATTATGGAGTTTGGTATGGCAGTGAGCAATACAGTCATTTCTTTGCTATCGATATCCATCTTCTTGAAGTCTTTATATGAGTAGTCTTTAATTTCCTTCTCTATCATAGTACCATCACCAGTTGAGGAAGCCACTTTTGGTTGTAAGGGCCATGAGTGACAGATTTCCACATCCGAGTATCTTGATACTTGACAAATCCTTCAATATGTTGACACCAGCGTCTGAAATTATCAGGGGTGATAATAGGCGCCTTAATTATGGTTCTCATCTCAGTCTCAAAGTAACTTTGATTGAGGGCCATTTGGGTAGAGTGAGTGAGTTTGAAGAAGTAAGGGTGGTTTGGGATGGTTAATTTGTAAGGCCCTGTTCCCGGAACACTTACAGTTGGATAATCATCGCATCATTACATATATATTACATAATTCATAAAATAAGTAGCAGAAGTAAGTTAACAAAAACTATTCATTTCATTGATAAATACTGTTGTCAAGCAATCCAACATTGTTAAACTACAAAAGCATCGTTCAATTTCATTCATAAGTGAGCATTCATCTTACATACAACAAGGCATAACCTTATTCATCATTCATTATCTCACGCATTCATTCGTTTCGTACTTTATCATTATCTCACGTATTCGTTTGTTTCATACTTTATCATTATCTTTCATTATTTCTAGATCCTCTCAAAACTTTACCCCCATCATGGACTGAAGCCACTATTCCGTGCACAAAGCCACTTCATATCCTAGCAAAAAGCCACATCATATCCGGGCACAAAGCCTCTTTATTTATGGGGTAAAGTGACAAGGATCCTGTTTCGTACTATGGATCAGTCACCAAGACTGATCCCCCTGTGTGTGAACCCTCATGGGGTTAGCCAAAATCACATGCTATAATACACACAATTGAGCTGACAACTCTCATGAGTTGTGATCCTCCTTTCATCCTGCTTGCAAGCCTTTTCTTTTATTCGTTCTTTATGTTTCACTTTCATTATCATTAATGTTATCTCTTTCTTTAATGATAATACTTTACGTTTATGATTATAAACACACCACGTAAAGTCACATATCAATATGTATAAGGAACATAAGAACAGAACATAACCATGCATAAAACAGGCACATATCAGCCTTAAGTCAAACTAGAGTCAAACCCTAAAATTCTGATCTTTCCAAAAATCTTAGAAAAATTCTAAGTGTTTCAGACGTTTTGACACTATGTAGGCGCATGAGGCATGTTTAGGAGTTTTAACCCTATTTGGGTGCATGGACTTTACGCTTAGGCATTTTCAGCCTAATTCTAGGTGTTTCTACTATCCAGGTGCATAAGCCTGTACTTAGGTGCCTGAGTAAAAAGTTGGGCGCATGGGCACTATTTGGGAGCATGGGCACTATTAGGGCGCATGACCCCAACAATTAGGCGTCTAGCCAAAACCTTAGGTGCATGAACTATTGTTCAGGCGCATGGAATATACTTAGCCATTCCAAGGCAATATGTTTGGGCATATGGGGTACTGTTTGGGCACATCAGCCCTACTTAGACTTTTTAAGTCAATTTTCCAGGCGCATGGGCCCTATTTGGGCGCATGACCTCACTTAATATTTTCTAAGGAACATTACTTAGGCGCATGGGCATTGTTCGGGCACATGACCACCTACATACATGTTTCTAAGTTGTTTTTCAACCCCAAACATCATTTTAACCTGTTCTAAGCTTCTTACACCCATTCAGAACATCAACAAAGCCTCAACAAATATAACATGTCCATACATATACACATATACATACGGTTATATACATAACATTTGTAAAAATGTTTTACATGCATTTTCAGCCTCAAAACATTTAAAAACACATAAAATTAGGGTCTAGAAACTCACCTAGACTGCTTCCAAGCTCAACTCCTTCAAACTCGAACTCTCAAAGGTTTCTAACACATAGACATGTAAAAACACATAACCCGAACACTTATAATCACATAGTAACATGCTAAACTTGGTTACATGGTTGAAAACCCATCCTAACCGAACTAAAAACACATACAAACAGTTACCAATTGCGAATTCAACCTTTTTTTTCCTTGAAAACCCGAGAGAAACTTCACCTTTTCTTCTTATTCCTTTTTCAGTCGAAAAAGAAGAAGTTTGGTGTATATACATGGGCGGCCATACTCAAAATATATTATAATATTGAGTTTTTGTACTTTTCACTTTAGCCCCCTCCACTTTAGCTTCTTTTCCCCCTTGGCAAGATACTTTTGTCTTTCTTTTCTTATTACTTTTCTTTCTTTCATTATTTATTTTTGTTTTACAAAATTTCGGATGTTACAAGTCCACCCCCTTAAAGAGGTTTCGTCCCCGAAACCCGTCACTCTTTGAATAGTTGTGGGTAATCCAGTCTCATCTCTTTTTCAGTCTCCCACGTAGACTCCGAACCCTTTCGGTGTTTCCATTGCACATGCACCAGTGGAACCACTTTATTCCGTAGCCTCTTCTCTTTTCGATCAATGATTGCCACTGGTTGCTCTATATAATTGAGCTGTTCATCCACCTCGATATCCTCCAGTGGCACAACCATATTGTAACAACCCGAGCGGTTGAGTCATATGAACTTCGCATTTCATATATTGTCAAACGAGTAAGTAATGAATAAATTGTCTATTTAAAGTTTAAAGTTTTTAGATGAAATTTTTATGTTACAAGAGACCGTTTAAATATAATAATAATATATTATATTCGAACCTGCTCCATTTTTTACGAAACTTAGGTTGACTCGTAGAGAAAAATAAGCTCGTCACAACGACATATTTGAAATTTCATAATATACTATATATTAAAAGTTATAAGAGAAAAACAAGTTAAGCAGCTGAATTAATTATAATAATATAATAATATATAATAAAATAATAATATAATTACAATTCAATTGCAATTGCAATTGTATGAATTGCAGAATCCCACATCGAAGAAGCAGTACAATTTCCATCCCACATCGCCTCTCAACCCTTTCAACTCCTTTCAACTCTCTTATAAATAGAAGCCTTAAGGTTGAATTTAGAACATAAGTTTTTTTGGGAACGCTCTAATATAAAGAGAATCCCGAGTTCTCAATACCCCGTTGGGTGTTGCTAGTAGTCGTTTCGGTACTCGAGTAGGAGCGCGACTAGGAGCGCGAGTAGGGAGACTCTACATCAAATTGCCGTAGATAGTTTTCAGGTACGCTCTTGTTTAAGTTTATGTTTAATTATTATTATAGTCGTTATTATTATTATTATTATTATCATTATAGGTATTAGTATTAATATAGTTATTATTAATATTATTATCATCGTTATAGTTATTATTATTATTATAGTTGTTATTTTTATAGTTAGTATTATTATTATTTGTTATTTTTAGTGTTGTAGTTGTTATTATTATTATTATTAGACTTTAGGGTTATCATTAGGGAAGGTATTGGGTAACCCCGAGGGTTGGCTCGGGTATGATGGAAACGCCCGAGTTATGCCAACTAGTAAGGGTTGTACCAAAGGGTTGGCATAGGATAAAAGAAAGTGCCCAGATAAAACCAACAAATAGGAAAAGATAACGAATCATCCCTAAAGTTGTTACTACCTAGAATATAGCTTAAGTAATGTTATTTTGCTTATAGGATAATACCTGATAGCAGCGAACCTGAGAAGACGATATCACTGACTTGATTGATTGAGGTGAGTTCCTCTGAACTATTTTATAAAACGGGATGTGATGTTCTGATAACTGGTAATAATTGTAGAATTGACTATCAATAGCATCTGTGATATGTGGCAATGCTTGATAGGATGCTTGAGGGCTGCTTGTATGATTCTGCTTTAGCCAGTGGATTTTGTATACATAGCCTGGTTATGTGAATTTATACTGTGCTTACTCTGTTCCTATCTGTTTGCCATGGCTGTATCTGCTTGATGTAATAGTCAATGATAACATGTTTTGAATTTTGATGAATGCCATGTTTATGAACTCACAAGCTTTATGCTGAGTCCCAAATGTTTTTATTTTTATGGACACACATCCTAGGTGCCAAGTGATTGCAGGGATTGAAGATTACAAGCTAGTTTATGAGAAAAAAAAATAAAGTTCTAGAATGTTGTTAAAGATTTAGATCTTTAGTATAGTTAAACTGATGTAATGATATTATCTATTATAACAGATATATTATACGCTTTTGATGTATAATTAAAGTTAGACTTCCGCTATGTATTCTCTGATTACTATGTGTTCTGTATAACCGATGCGTAACGCTCCCTACGGTGAGCCCTGGGAGGCGGGCGTTACAACTAGGTACAAAGATAGTATCTAGACTTAAACTAGGAAAGATGCTTTAAGATAATTTGATTAATTGCATAGGTATTGGGTAATGGGTTTTGGTGAACCATGGAGGATAATGGCTAGAACATTATAATTGCAATAGATAAGCAATGACACCTGGCCACTGTTATTTCTTGTCTATTAATACTATCATGTTCTGGATCATAATCCATCGTGTGAATACTAAATCCCTGCTCCCTCATGTAGGCTTTGACTATGCCAAGAGGAGGAAATACTCATGGTAGGGGTTGTGGTAGGCCTCCTGGTAGTAGAAGGCAAATCATGTCATCTACGAACGATGATCATGAAAATCTTCATCATGCTGAACATGAGTCACAACAATTTGTTGGACCACAATTCCAAGCAGCTGTAGCTGGCATAATTAGAGATGCTTTGCCAACTATTATAGCTGAGGTTATGAACGCCTCTGGAGGGTATGTGAGCAATAGTGGTAATGGGCAGGATGATCATATAAATAACACCAATGGTAATGGTGATGCTGCTATGGAAACTGAACCTAAGCAGGGTTGTTCCTACAAAGCTTTCAAGGGATGTGAACCTCCAATATTTGATGGCAAAAGAGATGCCATGGCCACTTTTCAGTGGATCCATGAGATGGAAGCTGTTATTGAAATCAGTGGATGCACAGCCACGCAAGCTGTCATGTATACCACTCACTCATTCAGGTCTGAGGCATTGTTTTGGTGGGACAATGTTAAGCAGCCTAAAGGACCTGGAGTTGCTACTTTAACCTGGAATGAACTGAAGGAGCTGGTGATGGAAAAATTTTGTCCTGAAGTTGAAAGGGACAAAATTGAAAGAGAATTCTTACAACTACAAGCCGGAGCCATGACACATCGTCAGTACACGACCAAGTTTGATGAGATGGCTCGACTGCTTCCTGAGCATGTAACACCTGAAGCAAAGCGCATAAAAATATACGTGCAGGGGTTACCCCCTCATATTCGACAGTTAGTTAAGATGTCTGCCCCCAAAACTTATGAGTCTGCAATTGCATTAAGTGCCATTGCATATGAAGAAGAAAGCATAATGACTGATAACAACAAAAGAAAGAAAAATGACGATGGAAACCAGATGCCAAGAAAGGACAGAAAGATCACACGAAACGAAGGGAACCGTGTCAACAAACCATGGAGGAACGATAAAAATGAATCTTGGAGAAAGTATCAAGATTCCAAATGTCTTAAATGTCCAACAGGTGATCATTCACGAAAGAACTGCCCGAAAATTAGATGCTTTAACTGTTGGGAGTATGGACATTTCCGAAGTGATTGCAAGAACCCTCCACAAGCACAACCTACGGAGAATCAGAACAGGTCCAAGGGTCGACTGTATGTGTTAAAAGAAGCTGGAGATGAAACCATAGCTGGTATGTTTCTCATTAACAACATATATGCTAGAGTTTTATTTGACACTGGTGCAAATAGAAGTTTCATTTCAACTGCCTTAGTACCTTATTTGAACTTAGTACCACAAACTCTAGAATGTGCATATATTGTAGAAACTGCCAGCGGTGAGCGGGATAAGATAAGTCAAATCTTTAAGGATTGTGTTATCACCTTAGTTAACACTGAATTCTCTGTAAACTTAATGCCGACCATTTTAAGTGAATATGATGTTATTCTTGGGATGGACTGGTTGAATAAGAATTGTGCTCGGCTCGACTGTGAACATAAGACGATGACTATACGTAAGCCAGATGGGGAAAAGCTACTAATTCATGGTAGTGATGGAAACCCTAAGACCAGTATCATATCAGTAATGAAGGCAGTGAAGTGTATTCAGAAAGGATGCATAGCCTTTCTCGTATGCATGGTAGATGCTAAAAAGGAAATACAGATAAATGAAATACCTGTAGTGTGTGAATTCCCAGACGTGTTTCCGGAAGATTTACCAGGACTTCCACCTGATCGTCAGATAGAATTTCGTATTGATTTAGTACCTGGTGCTAAACCAATCGCGAAGGCTCCTTATCGTCTAGCCCCTTCAGAGATGAAAGAACTTATGAAGCAAATTGACGAACTCTTAGATAAAAGGTTTATTAGACCAAGTTCTTCACCTTGGGGAGCGCCAGTATTGTTCGTCAAAAAGAAAGATGGTTCAGTGCGTATGTGCATTGATTATCGAGAATTAAACAAGTTAACTGTTAAGAACAAATATCCTTTACCAAGAATAGATGATTTATTTGATCAACTTCAAGGAGCCAACTACTTTTCAAAAATTGATCTCCGATCAGGTTATCATCAGTTGAAAGTGCGCGAGGAAGACGTTCCTAAGACCGCATTTAGGACGCGTTATGGGCATTATGAATTTTTGGTTATGTCTTTTGGACTAACCAATGCTCCTGCAGCATTCATGGATCTGATGAATAGAGTTTGCAAGCCATACTTGGATAAGTTTGTCATTGTCTTTATAGACGACATACTTATTTATTCTAAGGACCAAGATGATCACGCTAGGCATCTGAAAATGGTTCTAGAAACCCTTCGACAAGAAAAGTTTTATGCAAAATTCTCTAAATGTGACTTCTGGAAAAGAGAAGTTCAATTCCTTGGTCACGTAATAAATGAGAAGGGAATACAAGTAGATCCAGCTAAGATAGAAGCTGTGATGAAATGGGAATCACCGAATAATCCCAGTGAGATTAGGAGCTTTTTGGGATTAGCAGGATACTATAGAAGGTTTATTCAAGACTTCTCCAAGATTGCTACCCCTTTAACATCTTTGACTCGAAAGAATGAAAAGTTTGACTGGGGACCAAAGCAAGAAGAAGCTTTCAACCTTCTAAAACAAAAGCTTAGTAGTGCTCCTATACTTTCATTACCAGATGGTAATGAAGACTTTGCAATATACTGTGATGCCTCATATAATGGTTTAGGTTGTGTGTTGATGCAACGTGACAAGGTTATAGCCTATGCATCACGACAACTAAAAGTTCATGAAAAGAACTATACTACGCATGACCTTGAATTGGGTGCCATAGTGTTTGCCTTAAAGATTTGGCGACACTACTTGTATGGTACTAAGTGTGTAATCTACTCAGACCATAAGAGCTTACAACACATCTTTAATCAAAAGATGTTAAACATGAGGCAAAGAAGGTGGATGGAACTTCTCAATGACTATGATTGTGAAATCAAATACCATCCAGGAAAGGCTAACGTAGTCGCTGATGCTCTCAGTCGGAAAGAAAGAGTTAAACCGATTAGGGTAAAAGCATTAAAGATAGATGTCAAGCTTGATTGGAAAGACCAAATCAAGAATGCTCAAACTGAAGCGTTAAAAGATGAGAATATTCAGGCTGAAAGGATGATGGGTAACCAGAAATTATTGACTCAAGGAATGGATGGAGTCCTACGATTTGGTCAAAGAATTTGGATCCCAAAATTTGGAGGTATTCAGGGTAAAGTATTAGATGAAGCCCACAAATCTAAATACACAATGCATCCTGGAGCAAACAAAATGTATAATGATATTCGAAATCACTACTGGTGGCCTAATATGAAAAGATCCATAGCCCAGTACGTTGAGAAATGCTTAACATGTCTGCAAGTTAAGATTGAACACCAAAAGCCAGCTGGTCAGTTACAACAGTTGGAGTTGCCAGTATGGAAATGGGATGGAGTGACCATGGATTTTGTCACAAAACTTCCAAGAACACGAAAAGGATATAATGCTATATGGGTCGTGGTTGACAGGCTAACCAAATCAGCACATTTTCTACCCATAAGTGAGAGCTATCCAATAGGAAAACTAGCCAAGATATATATTGATGAAATAGTAAGTAAGCACGGAGTGCCTTTATCCATTATCTCCGATAGAGATAGCCGATTCACTTCCAGATTCTGGACAAGTTTCCAAAAGGAACTTGGAACCAAAATCAGTTTAAGCACTGCATATCATCCTCAGATGGACGGTCAGAGTGAGCGAACAATTCAAACTCTAGAAGACATGTTACGTGCTTGCGTGATTGATTTTGGAGGTAGCTGGGATGATCATTTGCCTTTGATTGAATTTTCTTATAACAACAGCTACCATTCCAGCATTAAGGCTGCACCATTTGAGGCCTTATATGGTAGGAAATGCAGAACTCCCATCTGTTGGACAGAAGTAGGGGATGATCAGTTGACCAAAACCGAAATTATTCTCGAAACAACTGAGAAAATCCAACAAATCAGACAACGACTAAAGGCTTCTCAGGATAGACAAAAGAGTTATGCAGATAACAGAAGGAGACCTTTAGAGTTTCAAGAAGGAGACTATGTGATGTTAAAAGTCTCACCATGGAAAGGAGTAATGCGATTCGGTAAACGCGGGAAGTTAAGTCCCAGGTATATTGGACCGTTCAAAATAATCGCAAGAATTGGTCCAGTAGCATACAAGCTAGAATTACCTGAAACTTTGAAAGGTATTCACGATACTTTTCATATATCAAACCTAAGGAAGTGTTTGGCAGATTCGACTCAAGTGATGCATTGGAGGACGTGCAAATAGACGAGAAATTAAACTTTACTGAAAAACCAATAAAGATTCTTGATTCTCAAGAACGAAAATTAAGAAAGAAAATAATTCCACTAGTATTGGTCCAGTGGCAAGGTCAGAAAGGACCCGAGAAAACTTGGGAATTAGCAGAAGAAATGAAAGTCAAATATCCTCAACTGTTCGAGTAACCTTCGAATTTCGAGGACGAAATTCTTTTAAGGGGAGGAGAATGTAACAACCCGAGCGGTTGAGTCATATGAACTTCGCATTTCATATATTGTCAAACGAGTAAGTAATGAATAAATTGTCTATTTAAAGTTTAAAGTTTTTAGATGAAATTTTTATGTTACAAGAGACCGTTTAAATATAATAATAATATATTATATTCGAACCTGCTCCATTTTTTACGAAACTTAGGTTGACTCGTAGAGAAAAATAAGCTCGTCACAATGACATATTTGAAATTTCATAATATACTATATATTAAAAGTTATAAGAGAAAAACGAGTTAAGCAGCTGAATTAATTATAATAATATAATAATATATAATAAAATAATACAATTCAATTGCAATTGCAATTGTATGAATTGCAGAATCCCACATCGAAGAAGCAGTACAATTTCCATCCCACATCGCCTCTCAACCCTTTCAACTCCTTTCAACTCTCTTATAAATAGAAGCCTTAAGGTTGAATTTAGAACATAAGTTTTTTTGGGAACGCTCTAATATAAAGAGAATCCCGAGTTCTCAATACCCCGTTGGGTGTTGCTAGTAGTCGTTTCGGTACTCGAGTAGGAGCGCGACTAGGAGCGCGAGTAGGGGAGACTCTACATCAAATTGCCGTAGATAGTTTTCAGGTACGCTCTTGTTTAAGTTTATGTTTAATTATTATTATAGTCGTTATTATTATTATTATTATCATTATAGGTATTAGTATTAATATAGTTATTATTAATATTATTATCATCGTTATAGTTATTATTATTATTATAGTTGTTATTTTTATAGTTAGTATTATTATTATTTGTTATTTTTAGTGTTGTAGTTGTTATTATTATTATTATTAGACTTTAGGGTTATCATTAGGGAAGGTATTGGGTAACCCCGAGGGTTGGCTCGGGTATGATGGAAACGCCCGAGTTATGCCAACTAGTAAGGGTTGTACCAAAGGGTTGGCATAGGATAAAAGAAAGCGCCCAGATAAAACCAACAAATAGGAAAAGATAACGAATCATCCCTAAAGTTGTTACTACCTAGAATATAGCTTAAGTAATGTTATTTTGCTTATAGGATAATACCTGATAGCAGCGAACCTGAGAAGACGATATCACTGACTTGATTGATTGAGGTGAGTTCCTCTGAACTATTTTATAAAATGGGATGTGATGTTCTGATAACTGGTAATAATTGTAGAATTGACTATCAATAGCATCTGTGATATGTGGCAATGCTTGATAGGATGCTTGAGGGCTGCTTGTATGATTCTGCTTTAGCCAGTGGATTTTGTATACATAGCCTGGTTATGTGAATTTATACTGTGCTTACTCTGTTCCTATCTGTTTGCCATGGCTGTATCTGCTTGATGCAATAGTCAATGATAACATGTTTTGAATTTTGATGAATGCCATGTTTATGAACTCACAAGCTTTATGCTGAGTCCCAAATGTTTTTATTTTTATGGACACACATCCTAGGTGCCAAGTGATTGCAGGGATTGAAGATTACAAGCTAGTTTATGAGAAAAAAAAAATAAAGTTCTAGAATGTTGTTAAAGATTTAGATCTTTAGTATAGTTAAACTGATGTAATGATATTATCTATTATAACAGATGTATTATACGCTTTTGATGTATAATTAAAGTTAGACTTCCGCTATGTATTCTCTGATTACTATGTGTTCTGTATAACCGATGCGTAACGCTCCCTACGGTGAGCCCTGGGAGGCGGGCGTTACACATATCTTCGTCAGCTAAGCATTTTCTTAGATGACAAACGTGGAACATCAGATGAATTCCACTTAACTCATCAGGCAATTCTAATCGATAGGCTACCTCTCCTACTCGTGCAATGATTCGAAAAGGTCCTATATACCTCGGGCTCGGTTTACCTCGCTTTCTGAACGGAATAATTCCCTTACAAGGTGAGACCTTCAACATGACTCTATCACCCACGTTGAATTCAATAGGTCTATGCCTTTTTTCAGCATACGAGTTCTGCCTAACCTTGGTTGCCTTCATAAAGGCTTTAATCTTTTCTATCTTTTTAGTCATAACCTTGATCACCTCGATACTTCCCAACTCTTTCTGCCCAATGTCTCTCCAACATACGGGCGTTCTACACCTTCTACCATATAGCATCTCATAAGGAGGCATGCCAATGCTGGCATGATAACTATTGTTGTATGAGAATTTAGCTAGCAGTAAGTGATCATCCCAACTTCCTCCAAAGTCTATCACGCATGCTCAGAGCATATGCTCGAGCGTTTGGATCGTTCTCTTAGACTGACCATCTGTCTGAGCATGATAAGCCATGCTAATGTGTAGCCTCGTCCCCATCACATCATGAAATCTTTTCCAAAACTTTGATGTGAATCGGGTGTCACGATCCGACATGATAGACACCAGCACACCATGACGAGCTAAAATCTCTTTGATGAACAGATCCGCCAATCTTTCGGAAGAGTATGTCTCGCGGATCAGTAGGAAAAGAGCGCTCTTTGTTAAACGGTCAACTATCACCCAAATGGTATCGTACCCCTCATCGTACGAGGTGGCTTCGTTATGAAGTCCATGGTGATGTGTTCCTTCTTCCACTAGGGTATATCCAACGTTGGATCTTCCCGTATGGTTTCTGATGTTCTGCCTTCACTTGCAAACAAGTAAGGCACTTGCTCATGTAGTCTACTACGTCGCACTCCATACCCGGCCACTAATAATATTTCTTTATATCCTGATACATCTTCATGGCACTGGGATGAATCGAGTACCGAGTCTTATGAGCCTCATCCATAATCCACCCTCATAACTCTCTATAATGAGGGATCCACATTCATCCATTTCGAGTTCTAACACCGAGAGTGTTCTCACCCAATTCTGCGACTAGTTCTCTCATTCTTTCGGAGTTAAGGCGATCTTCTTTCAATGCCTCTTCTTTAAATTCTTTCACCTGGGTCATCACGTCAGCGGTCATAACCAACTGATACGCCTTCACCTGAATCGGCTCGGGTCTCTCCTTTTGGCTAAGGGCATAGGCCACAACGTTGGCCTTACCCGGATGGTAATAAATCTCACAGTCATAATCCTTGATGAGCTCTAACCATCTCCTCTGTCTCATGTTGAGATCCTCTTGCTCGATGAATTACTTCAAGCTCTTGTGGTCGGTGAAGATGGTGCACATCGTCCCGTATAAGTAGTGCCTCCTAATCTTCAACGCGAAGACCACTGTTGAAAGCTCTAAGTCATGAGTAGGGTAGTTGATGTTGGACCAAAAGACCAATGAGCCAGATCAGAAAAACCTCTAAGTCCCACATGACATCACAACAACTGCTGAAGGCTTCATCAGCAGTTTGACAAAGACTGAAGACTCAACAGCTGAAGATCAAAGATCTGAAGAACAACAGCTGAAGATCCCAAGTACTGAAGACAAGTACTGAAGTCTGAAGTACTGAAGAATACAAATACTGAAGACTTCAAGTACTGAAGACTCAAGTGCTGAAGATCAACAGCTGAAGAACTGAAGAACTGAAGATCAACAACTGATGCACAAAGTCAGAAGACAAAGACTGAAGACATCAGCTGATGACAACTACTGAAGTCATCAACTGATGAAACATCTGAAGATCAAAGTCTGAAGACCAAGTGCTAAAGCTTCAGAGTTTGTCACAATAGCAGAAGAAGTTGTCTTCAGTTGTTGTGATGGTTTTACTCTTCTGTAGTTGTAGTTATCAGTAGTTTCTTTTCAGTTCTTGTAATAGTTTGACACTTAGCATTTTGTAAGAAGATGTCAGCTGTTGTGACATCTTCAGTAGTTTAGTTCGTTATCAGTAGTTTGTTAATAACGGTTTGATGTCACTATCAAGTGACATCAGCTGATGTCATTCTGCCTATAAAAGGTAGATGACCTAATTGTAACCCTTGCTGAAACGTGTGATTCAATAGAAAACACCTTTTTGCAGAATTGTTCTCTCTCTCTATAATTTTACTGTTACATGCAAAATCATTTGTGTTCTTGCTTATTTGTTTAATTCTAGTGCTAAATCCGTTGCGAATACAACCTAATTGATCAAACTAGAGGCTGAGATCCTTTCAAATGGTATCAGAGTAAGTTAATCATTGATCGATTTCACTATTGATCATTGAAACTGCTCTTTTGATCTCTACGTTTGATCGAATTAGCAATTTGCAAGAATTAGTTATAGAGATTGAGACTCTGCTATTTCTAGCCGTTAAATTTGAGGTTCTCGTGGTTTTGAGCTACATTTGTTTTGTTTAACTTGATTTTGACTGAAATTTGAGATGGCGACACCAACAAACGATCCTCACAATACTGGTTCCTCTACCAAGCCTCTGATGCTTGTGAGGAACGAGTATAAGATATGGCAACGTCGTATGCTCCATCACTTGTCTGTCAACAGTTCTAGTTGTTGGAAGTCAGTGGTACATGGACCACACATGCCTATGGTGAGCGTTCCTGAATCAAATGAGAAGGTTCCGAAGAAACTTGAACAATATTCGGACGAAGATCTTAAGCTGTTTGAGATTGATGCTAAAGCCCATGGAATTTTGGCTATGGCAATTCCAAATGAGATCTATTCATGGCTTTTGCATCATGAAACTGCTCATGATCTCTGGGTTGCTCTGAAGGAACAATTCGGAGGAACCAATGAGGTTTTAGCAAACACAAGGGAAATCCTCGCCTAACAATATGAGACATTCTCTCATAGGAAGGGTGAGACTCTGACTCAACAGTGTGAGCGGTTCTCATGTTTGATCTCTGAGTTGAAGATAGTCAAACAAGTGTACTCTAATAGCCAGATGAACAACAGATTCCTCAGATCACTGCTTGAGAGATGGGACACTTATACCATTGACCTACGCTCCAGTGCAAATCTGGATACTCTATCTCTCACCCAACTTCATGGGAAACTGCTCACATTTGAGAGAGAGATAGAGCAAAAGAGGAAGTTGTCCATCTCTGGCAAGCTCACTGATGACTTTGTCACTGGCAATGCTACCTTGATAGGTCAGGAGTCGGAATATGCTGCATCAGAGAGTGCCTATGATGAGCATATTGATTTCTCTACCAACTCTAAACATGCTTTTGTTGGTGTTAATAGTGGCTCAAGGGGTAGCAGTGATAACCTGTGTTTCCTGATGGAGGACTTGAAGGGCATTCCAGATGATGATCTGGAAGAGATGGATATTTTGAGTCAGATGGCTATGATAAATATCCGATCTCAAAAGTTCTATAAGAGAACTAGCAGGAAATTTCCTGGTCTCTCAGGCAAAACCAAGGTTGGTTTTGACAAGAGCAAGCTGAGGTGTCACATGTGCCACAGGCTTGGACACTTTGCTAGAGAGTGTAAATCATCTAGATCTAACAACTCTGCACCCTTTGTGACTTTTCCTAGTAATAGCTCACAGAACAAAGGGCAGCATTCCAGTTCTCAGGGTTATCCATCATCAGCACAGCCATCACCTGCTTACTTTGTGCCTCAGGGTCATATGCAATACCCATACCCCTGCTACAATGTGCCTCAGCCCAGTCAAGCTCAAGGACCTTCTGCTCAGCCACCACATGCTCTCTCTGAGCCTCAACCTTCCCAATCTCATTATCAACCCTAACCTCAACAACACAGCTTCTTCACCCCAGGAGTTGTTGACTGGAGTAGTTTGCCAGATGATTTATCTTGTCAGGAACTACTATTCCAAGGTGCTGGTCAACATGGTGGTGATCATCCGTTTGGGAATCTTGCTCTAATGGCCTTTGAGTCTGCTGATGGGTCATCATCCAATGCTTCATCATAGGTATCTTCTGAGGCTATAGCCAAGCTTTGTTCTGATTCATGCATAGCAGCATTTGCTTCTATTAGAGAGGCAAATATGGATTTAATTGATAAAAACTTTGAGCTAGAGCAAACTATTTCCAAAAGAAAAGCTGAATTTGAGGCTGTGATTAACGATAAAAATGATGAGATTTATAAGCTTAAATGCCAAATCAAAGAGGATGAGGCTAGGGAAGAGGTACTTCTAGAGAAGTACAGAGACCTCAAGGAAACACTTGCAGCAACCCAGGTAGAGTGTGATCGATGGGTACAATCTTGCAAGGGTTTTGAAATGCTTTTGAGTAAGTAATCAGCTTCCAATGTAAAGTTTGGAATTGGTTATAATCACACTGCTCCTCCAACAGATTATACTTCCAGAGCAGAAGTTGAATCTGATGGAGAGAGCAATAACCAATCCTTCTCATCATGTGACCTACTATCTGATACAACATCATCAGAAGTAGAAGTCAGTATTCATTTCTCACAGAACCAATCAGTTGATGCTAAAACAGCTGATGGTTCAAATGTTGAATGTCACATGATCAAAAAGTTGATCAACTCAGGTGCTGTCTTTAGAAGTACTGAAAGTACTGGAGAGCAAGTGATAACACCTGAAGTTCAAACCCCAACTACTATCAGTCCTGAAGTAAAAAAAACTGTCAGTAGAAAGGGTTTGAAGACTACTAAAGAGGATGTCAGGAAAGCAAGTGCTGCAAAGAAGAAAACTGCAAGTACTGACAGCAAACAGCTGAAGAACAAGTCTTCAGCAGTTTAATCTTCTTTAGTAGATGATCAACATAAGATGAAGAAGAGGCCATGTGAAATATGTGGCTTGTTCAATCATCTTACTGATGATTGCAGGTACAAAAGGGGATCCAAACTCAAACAAAAAGAGAAAATTAAGACAACTGCACTGCTTGCTTAAAGGGAAAACAACATAGAGTTTCATTCCCTCTAATAGAAGAACCAAAGTCCACTGCCTACTTTCAACTCCTGCATATAGATCTTTTTGGTCCTGTCTGGGTGATGAGCATGACAAAGAAGAAATACTGCATGCTTGCACTCCAAAGATGAAGCTGCTAACGCTATTATGAACTTTGTGTTATTTGTGGAGAAGCAGTATTCCCTGCAGGTCAAGTGTGTGAGGAGTGACAATGGAACAGAGTTTAGAAACCACACACTTGATGACTTCTACCTGTCTAAGGGAATTAAAAGACAGTTTAGTATTTCGAGAACTCCTGAACAGAATGGAGTAGTTGAGAGAAAGAACATGACTCTCATTGAAGCTGCAAGGTCAATGCTGGCTGACTCAGGATTGCCACTGACCTTTTGGGCTAAAGCTGTCAACACAGCTTGCTATGTGCAGAATAGAGCATTAGTGAACCAGAGGTTGATGAAGACTCCTTATGAAGTACTTCATCATTTGGCCCCTCTGATTTCCTTCTTTAGAGCCTTTGGGTGTCCATGTTTCATTCTCAACACTAGCAATCCACTCCAGAAGTTTGCTAGTAAGGTGGATGCAGGGTATTTTGTTAGTTATTCATCAACTTGCAAGGCATACAGAGTTTTCAACTATAGGACAAAGATGGTTGAAGAAACTCTGCATGTCAAGTTCAATGAATCTCCAAAGGACAAGATTCCATAAAACCCTGTGGAATTGTTTGATCTGGACATACTGCAATATGTTCCTTATCAACCTCCAGCTATTGTTCCTGTCCACAGTTCTCCACCTGGTGGTACTGATGATGAAGATGCCAGTACTCACCTTTTCAGGCTTAGTGACAACCTGCCTGAGTCAACTAAACCTAATGCTCCTGTGGGTTCAGCAGTTCCATCCACAACAAATGCTAATGAGATTTCTGCATGCTCTACTTCATTTGAGCTGCCATCTCCTACATGGTTTCAAGAATCTTCATCACCACCTGTTACTGCTGAAGGTCCTACAAACACTTGCACTGATATTGTAGTCTATCAAGAGCTGAAGAATCACCCAATGTCTCAGATCATGGGTGATATCAATGCTGGAGTTTCAACCAGGAGTCAATTGTCCAACTTCTGCTTCTATGCTCTCTTCACCAGTCAGCAAGAGCCAAAGAACTACCATGTTGCACTCAGAGACAATGGATGGGTTGAAGCAATGCAACTTGAGCTTCTTCAGTTCAAGAAACAGCAAGTGTGGGAGCTTGTTCCTTTACCCCAAGGGAAGTGTGCAATAGGCACTAAATGGGTATTGAGGAACAAAACAGACGAAAAGGGCCAAATAGTTAAGAACAAGGCCAGGCTGGTTGTCCAGGGGTTTGCACAAGAGAAAGGCATCAATTATGATGAAACCTTTGCCCCTGTAGCCAGACTGGAGGCAATTAGATTGTTCTTAGCTTATGCTGCCTTTCATAGTCTTAAGGTTTATCAAATGGATGTCAAAAGTGCCTTCTTATATGGAAAAATAAAGGAGGAAGTGTATGTGTGTCAACCACCAGGCTTTGAGGACAATAAACATCCTGATTGGGTATATAAGCTTGATAAGGCTCTTTATCGGCTGAAACAAGCTCCTAGAGCCTGGTATGAGACACTATCAAATTTTCTTCTGGAGAATAAGTTCACTAGAGGCACCATTGATAAAACCTTATTCATAAAGACTGTAGGACAGCATAAGCTCCTTGTTCAAATATATGTTGATGACATCATCTTTGCATCCTCTGATCCACAGTTGTGTGATGAATTCACAAAGCTCATGAAGCAAAAGTTTGAAATGAGTGCTATCGGAGAATTGCAGATCTTTCTAGGTTTGCAAATCAAACAAAGGGCTGATGGAATCTTTATTCATCAGTCCAAATATACCAAAGAGTTGTTGCATAAGTTTGATTTACAAAACTATAAGCCCTGTTCTACTCCCATGAGCAGCATCACACAACTGGATGTAGATCATAAAACTAAAGCGGTTGATGAAACCCTTTACAAATGTATGATTGGGTCCTTGATGTACCTTACAGCTTCTAGACGAGATATCATGTTTGCAACATGTGGCTGTGCTAGATTTCAGGCTGCACCTAAAGAATCCCATTTGATTGCAGTCAAAAGGATCTTTAGATATCTGCAAGGTACCCAATCACTAGGTCTTTGGTATTTAACTGGGCATTCTTGTAAATTAGTTGCTTTCTCTGATAGTGACTATGCAGGATGCAAAGTCACCAGAAAATCCACTTCTGGTGGTTGCCAATTCCTAGGCAATTGTTTAGTTTCTTGGCAGAGTAAGAAACAAACATCAATTGCTACATCCACTGCTGAAGCTAAGTACATTACTGCTGCAAGTTGTACATCTCAGGTACTTTGGCTTTAGAACCAACTTTTGGATTATGGCATTACAGAGAGTAAGACTCCATTATTAATGGATAGTGCTTCAGCTCTTTGCATTGTTAAAAATCCAGTTCAGCACTCTAGGACCAAACATATTGAGATCAGACATCATTTTATTAGGGATTGCTATGAAAAAGGTCTGATTGATCCAAAGTTTGTGCCTAGTGCTGATGAGCTTGCAGACATCTTTACTAAGCCTTTAGATAGTGCATATTTCAAAATCTGGTACTAAGGCTTGGTATGCTGCAGCTAGAATAATTTGACTAATACTGATGTTCTCAGTTCACAAGTACTGATGAGCATTAGTATGCAAAGGTCAAATATAAGTACTGATGAGTAATTTAGTCTTCAGCATTTTCACAACTACTGAAGACTAACATGCTTCAAAGTACTGAAGTACACTATTTGTAGAAAACAACTGATGTAGTTACAACTACTGATGTGGTTATAACTACTGATGAACAATTTTCAAGCAAATAAGTACCGAAGAACAAATTTTGTTCACAAGTACTGATGTGTAATATTACACAAGTACTGAAAGACAATTTGTTCACCAGCTCCGAAGAATAATTTATCAGTACTTATGAACATCTGATCACAAGAGCTGAGGAATAAAATATTCACAAGAGCTGAAGGGCCAATGAAACATCTGAAAGTCAGCCAAAGATCCGATGAGTAAATATGGAGGTCAGAATGAAACAACTGAATTGACGGAAATAGCTGATGGGTAACTTTACTCTTCAGATGATACCTACATCTGCTGTTTCATACCCAAACAACTGAAGGACAAAACCATGTCTTCAGTAGTTTCACAACTACTGATGATTAACACCAAGTCCTCAGTTGTTTACAACAACTGAAGCAAAACCATGTCTTCAGTAGTTCATAATTACTGATGTCAATAGTTTACAACTACAGAAGGCTAACACCAAGTCTTTAGTTGTTACAACGTCTGAAGATGAAAACCATGTCTTCAGTAGTTTATAACTACTGATGACTAACAACAAGTCTCCAGCCGTTTACAACATCTGAAGGACAAAACCAATGTAACGTCCCAAATTTCCAAAAGTAAGCTTAAGTGACGAGATAATATTAATAATGGTATTATTGAATTTTACCTCGCGAAAAGATTAGTAGTTTGTCAAGTTTAGACTGGAAAACAAAATATGGAAACGTGAGGGACCAAAATGGACAATTTAGAAAAAAAAAAAACCATAAAAACAACCCTAAACCCCTTTTTTTTCATTTCATCAGCCGCTACCCCATTTTCCCCCCTTCTCTCGGTCGAACCCCGACCACCGGCCACCGGCGGCCGATTCCGGCGAGTGCCGGCGAGTGGCACACCCCCCTTGTTCCCTCGACACCCCGAACACAAAAACGACCTCAATTTCTCCCAGAACGCGACACATCAACGGGAATCGAAGACGAAAGAGGGCGGTTGCAGGTCGGTTCGAAGATGGAGATGGTGATGATTCACGGTTGTTGATGGCTGTGATGGTGACTGTGGTGGTTCTGGATCGGGGACCGACGGTGGTTCTCGGGGCTGTGGTTGTCGCGACGGCGACTGTGGTCGATGGTGGTCGATTCGATGATGATGATGCTAAGATGATAAGGGTTCGATGATGATGATGATTTAGTGATGATGGTGGCCCCCTTCTTCCCCTTTTCTCCGATTTGAAGCTCACGACAGGGCCCCCTCCGGATAAGCCCCGTCGGCTCACGATGGTGGCTGTGGGTGGTGCCGCGGTGACAAGGTCGGGTGATGGTGGCTGCGGTATGGTGATGGTAGCCGGTGGTGTTGATGATGGCTGTGGATGTAGGCGCCGGCGGTGGCTGGTCCTCTATGCAAGGAGCGACGATGGTGGTGGCTGTCGGGTCGAATGAAACCGAACCAGTCGGCGATGGTTGCATGTGTTTGGTGTTTGGGTAATGGTTGCAAAACAACAGTGATGACGAGGTAATCGGTGATTGTGGTCGTGTTGTTGTTTGTTGTGGTTCATCTTGACTGTGATTCTGTTTGTCGATTGGTTGTTGCTGTGATTGTGGTGGTGTTATGGCTGCGGTTTGTTGTGGTTGGGTAAATGTTAATGCCCGTGATGGTAGTGGTAAGACGATGGTGATAATGGTGATAGATTGATGATGATGATATTAGGATTTTAGTTTGATGATGGTAATGTGTTGACGATAGACGTGTTATGATAATGGTTGATAATAGATATGTTGTGGTGATGGTATGATGTATAAATGGTGGCATGGCTCATGGTCTTCATGATGGTAACATTTATAAGGATGTTTTGGGTAGTATTATTGTGTGGATTATCATAGGGATGATGGAGATGATGATGTTAATAGCTCTTAGGTAGTGGTAAAGTTCCCTATGATATAGTTTCAATAAAATGAAGATGGAATTTGAATATGGAAATGGTATCTTCACAGTAAGGATGGTTGTAGTGTAAAAGTGGTGTATGAATGATGATGAGGATGTTATGATGATGATGATTCTAGGATGATGATTAAGGTTTCGTTGCAAAAGATGGCGACTCCATTATGATGATGACATTACTTGAGAATTCAAGTAGATGACGATTATGGACATTCAACGATCCTGGTGAGTTTCTAGACCCCCTTTTTATTACATGTTTTCTAACGATTTTGGGGCTGGAAAATACATGTATGAATGTTTTTATGAACTTAAGTATGTTACCCGTATGTTATGTGCATGTGTATGTTTGTAGAGTATGTTTTGAGGTAATGTATTGTTATGTTTATGTTGAGTTCATGCTTAGAACCGTATGTGAATGTTTAGAATTAAGTGACATGATGTTTGGGACTGGAACACGACTTAGAAATATGAACAGACTATTATTACGCCTAATAAGCCAATAGTGCTCATGAGTCTGAAAAATAAACTAAGTATGGACTAATGTGTCCAATAGTGCTCATGAGTCCAATAGTGCTCATGAGTCTGAAAAATAAACTAAGTATGGACTAATGTGTCCAATAGTGCTCATGAGTCCAATAGTGCTCATGAGTCTGAAAAATAAACTAAGCATAAGGTGAAAAGTCTAAACAGTGGTCATATACCTAGAAAAGTCGGCCAAGATGACTAAGTGTATGGTTATAAGTTCAAACAGGGCCCATGCGCCCAAACACTTAGAATTTTTACAGGAAATTTCCGGGAATCCGGATTTTAAGGATTTGACCAGGGTTGACCAGGGTTAATTAACGATGATGTTTTATGCTTGCAGTGATGATTAATAATTGACCCCTTATTAATGTTACTGATATTATTATCAGTATTTTATTATTGTTAACAATATTATTATTTAATATTGTTAAGTATGAGATGACGTGAATGTATGAATAAAAGTAAAAATCGTACGTATATAATGAATGAAATGAACGTACAAACGTATGTAATGTATGAATGAATGAAAGTAAGATACATACAAATGAAAGAAAGAGTATGAAAGAATATGATGGTTAAACGATGAATGCCACACGAACGAAAGTTAATGACCGAACGAAAGTTAATGAACGAACGAATTATGTCTTGCAAGCATTGAATAACGCGATTGGTCCTTCTATGTGATTGACCATGGTCATGGTACCTCTACCGCTTACCTCTAGTACCGTGGCATACGTTTTGTTGTTCATATGTTGACTTCGGCCCGGTAGCTAAGACTGATTGGGGTGTAGTATATGGTATTGGTACAATTAACCTTTCAATGTGTGCAAGTAAGTATGAACGGGATTCTTGTCATTCGACCACAGTAATCATAGCCGAGTGCTATGAAGTGGGTAAAGCCTGACAGAATCCATACGAGAAGTTAAAAATAACGATGAATAACGAATGATGACGAATGCATGTATTAACGAATGAACGAAAAGAAGAATGATGATGAAGTCATGCATTAATGAACGAACGAATTATGTCTTGCAAGCATTGAATAACGCGATTGGTCCTTCTATGTGATTGACCATGGTCATGGTACCTCTACCGCTTACCTCTAGTACCGTGGCATACGTTTTGTTGTTCATATGTTGACTTCGGCCCGGTAGCTAAGACTGATTGGGGTGTAGCATATGGTATTGGTACAATTAACCTTTCAATGCGTGCAAGTAAGTATGAACGGGATTCTTGTCATTCGACCACAGTAATCATAGCCGAGTGCTATGAAGTGGGTAAAGCCTGACAGGATCCATATGAGAATGAAACGATAAGGATGTAACGAACGAATGACGCAGATAATAAATGTGATCTGATATGTGTACGATGAATGTTCTTGAATGAAATGTAAGATGAAGAAACGTAACGGGATCCTTGTCATTCGACCACAGTAATCATGGCTGTGTGCCATGAAGTGGGTAAAGCCTGACAGGATCTAAATAAGAAGTGAAAGATAATGATGTATAACGAATGAATGAATGAATGAAAGAGATAACAAAGATATTATCTATACGTATGTACGATGTATGATCACGTGTAAAGAAAGAACGGTTTTAATGAAAACAAAGTATGTTTATTATAAAACTAGAACTCACTCAGCAACGCTGACTTTTATGTATTTTCCAGTTGGCAGGTAACAGGTTGCTGAGGATGGCACACTGAGGTGGTTACTCGGCAGGACAAGACTGACATCCAAATTATGTTTTGATGATACTGTTGTTTTGAAATTCATTCGACTAATTGTTTAATAACAGTGATTTAATGAATGAATGGTTTTTGTTAAAATAAATTCCGCTGCTTAAACCTTATAATATGTACGTTTTTATGCTGTGAATGACCAACTGTGAGGTGCCCGGGAACGGGGCCTTACAAGTTGGTATCAGAGCTAAAGTTTAAGTGAATTGGGTAAAATTTTTCAAAATAAACCTTAACTTAAACTGAAAATGGGACGAAAAGAGGGATGTCAGCCCGAGTAGCCATGTGCCATCAGGTATTGTTTTCTTAAAAGTCAACCAGACTTATGTGCGTGTGCTATATGGATTATGTGTTCTTAGTAGATTTAGATACTGATGTAGTCAGGATAGGAAATGCTTGGGGTATGAAAAGTAAAGTAAGTGGCTAATCACAACTGGCCACTGTGATTAGGGACTTACTATACTCGACATAAACTGAGCTATTGCCTTGAATGACTGTTTTAGTATTTGAATCTTATAGGAAGTGGAAAGTTGACAGATGTGTACGAGGTGTGCGATTCCCCGGTGAGACCATTAGAGACTTGACAGCGATACCAGCAAAGACATATAATAAAATTCTAGACTTCGTAACCAGGAATTTAAAAGTGTTGTACCCATGGGCTAACTTACAATTGAGGAGAATTAACGATTTAGGTCACAAGATCCCTAGGGGAAATAGGTTTCTTCAGACGAGTAATTCTTTGCATGGCGTTTCAGCAAGGAATTACTAATAGAGATGAAAACTTACAATACTTGTCATGACCTGGACCATTGCCTTGAACGATGATGTTAGTGGTCCGAATCTTGTAGGTAGCTTAAATGATTGATGAGATGTTTTAAGAAGGCAAAGTGATAATGTAGGAACTACCTTTAGTAAAGCTAGTTGGATAGAAGTGTCTGTAAGTGACTGTAAATAGTAATGGAAAGTTAGGGCCTTCTTCTGGATTGCATGTTACTACCCTAAGTGGACGTAACGTGGTCTTGGATATGAATTGACTAGCTGCATACGGGACTGATACTACACAGCATGGAAATATGACCCGTCGGTTCGTACATGATAGAAGTATGGTCATGACTTATGATAATTAGGAGTTGCATGAGTTCAGGGATGATCCTAATAATGAGATAGAAAAGTTTATGAAACAAGGTTGAGGCGCATGTCCTATGTAAATAAAAGACGCTAAGGGCAAAGTCTTAAGTTGATAGACGTAGCTATAGAGCGTGCCTTCCTAATATGACCCCGGAGGACCCTCTCGGAGTTAGAAGAGTTTGAGATCGACTTGTCATCTGGGACTCAGCTTGTAGTTATGTCACCGTACCGATGGTTTTCACGGATCGACTGTAGGTTAGATCAACAACAGCTACAGGCTGAAGAGCATGACATCCTAAAGATAACATTTCAGTCACGGTTTGGATGCTATGAGTTTCCTTGCAGTAATGTAAAAAGTTCCCCAAGGGTGATGTTAGAAATCTGTAGCTTACGGAAGTGAAGGATTACTACATACAGTTTGTTCAGTACTTCTTGGAGATAATCTTGCCCTTGGTAAGGTTCACAAGAAATGACACCACGTCTAAGTGAGAAGTTAGTTAATGAATGTGAACATGAACTGAATAAGGAAGGTTAACATGAGCCTTGGTGATAATGTTATCAGTAAGTGTCGAAAACCTAGAACCATGTGTTCCATACAAGATCTGACTAAATATATATATATATATATACTCGATACAACATGGTAGAACCATGGTTACGTTATTCACAAGGTTAAATACAAGATGATAATATACTTACTCATGAATTAGGTTTCGTAGTCATAATGTTTGCATTAATGAAAATGATCCATAAGAGGAGTGCGTTAGGACGTTTGAAGGTTGCAAAGGCTATGTGTAGACGGCTAAAGAAGATCATACCTTATATGGTGTGTGTTGAACATGTTTAGGAGCAACATGAGAATTTGTGGCGATTGAGAAAGTATTATCCCACGTTGTGTAAGGACCAACAGGTTTCGAGGACGAAACCTAAATAAGGGGGATAGACTTGTAACGTCCCAAATTTCCAAAAGTAAGCTTAAGTGACGAGATAATATTAATAATGGTATTATTGAATTTTACCTCGCGAAAAGATTAGTAGTTTGTCAAGTTTAGACTGGAAAACAAAATATGGAAACGTGAGGGACCAAAATGGACAATTTAGAAAAAAAAAACCATTAAAACAACCCTAAACCCCTTTTTTTTCATTTCATCAGCCGCTACCCCATTTTCCCCCCCTTCTCTCGGTCGAACCCCGACCACCGGCCACCGGCGGCCGATTCCGGCGAGTGCCGGCGAGTGGCACACCCCCCTTGTTCCCCTCGACACCCCGAACACAAAAACGACCTCAATTTCTCCCAGAACGCGACACATCAACGGGAATCGAAGACGAAAGAGGGCGGTTGCAGGTCGGTTCGAAGATGGAGATGGTGATGATTCACGGTTGTTGATGGTTGTGATGGTGACTGTGGTGGTTCTGGATCGGGGACCGACGGTGGTTCTCGGGGCTGTGGTTGTCGCGACGGCGACTGTGGTCGATGGTGGTCGATTCGATGATGATGATGCTAAGATGATAAGGGTTCGATGATGATGATGATTTAGTGATGATGGTGGCCCCCTTCTTCCCCTTTTCTCCGATTTGAAGCTCACGACAGGGCCCCCTCCGGATAAGCCCCGTCGGCTCACGATGGTGGCTGTGGGTGGTGCCGCGGTGACAAGGTCGGGTGATGGTGGCTGCGGTATGGTGATGGTAGCCGGTGGTGTTGATGATGGCTGTGGATGTAGGCGCCGGCGGTGGCTGGTCCTCTATGCAAGGAGCGACGATGGTGATGGCTGTCGGGTCGAATGAAACCGAACCAGTCGGCGATGGTTGCATGTGTTTGGTGTTTGGGTAATGGTTGCAAAACAACAGTGATGACGAGGTAATCGGTGATTGTGGTCGTGTTGTTGTTTGTTGTGGTTCATCTTGACTGTGATTCTGTTTGTCGATTGGTTGTTGCTGTGATTGTGGTGGTGTTATGGCTGCGGTTTGTTGTGGTTGGGTAAATGTTAATGCCCGTGATGGTAGTGGTAAGACGATGGTGATAATGGTGATAGATTGATGATGATGATATTAGGATTTTAGTTTGATGATGGTAATGTGTTGACGATAGACGTGTTATGATAATGGTTGATAATAGATATGTTGTGGTGATGGTATGATGTATAAATGGTGGCATGGCTCATGGTCTTCATGATGGTAACATTTATAAGGATGTTTTGGGTAGTATTATTGTGTGGATTATCATAGGGATGATGGAGATGATGATGTTAATAGCTCTTAGGTAGTGGTAAAGTTCCCTATGATATAGTTTCAATAAAATGAAGATGGAATTTGAATATGGAAATGGTATCTTCACAGTAAGGATGGTTGTAGTGTAAAAGTGGTGTATGAATGATGATGAGGATGTTATGATGATGATGATTCTAGGATGATGATTAAGGTTTCGTTGCAAAAGATGGCGACTCCATTATGATGATGACATTACTTGAGAATTCAAGTAGATGACGATTATGGACATTCAACGATCCTGGTGAGTTTCTAGACCCCCTTTTTATTACATGTTTTCTAACGATTTTGGGGCTGGAAAATACATGTATGAATGTTTTTATGAACTTAAGTATGTTACCCGTATGTTATGTGCATGTGTATGTTTGTAGAGTATGTTTTGAGGTAATGTATTGTTATGTTTATGTTGAGTTCATGCTTAGAACCGTATGTGAATGTTTAGAATTAAGTGACATGATGTTTGGGACTGGAACACGACTTAGAAATATGAACAGACTATTATTACGCCTAATAAGCCCAATAGTGCTCATGAGTCTGAAAAATAAACTAAGTATGGACTAATGTGTCCAATAGTGCTCATGAGTCCAATAGTGCTCATGAGTCTGAAAAATAAACTAAGTATGGACTAATGTGTCCAATAGTGCTCATGAGTCCAATAGTGCTCATGAGTCTGAAAAATAAACTAAGCATAAGGTGAAAAGTCTAAACAGTGGTCATATACCTAGAAAAGTCGGCCAAGATGACTAAGTGTATGGTTATAAGTTCAAACAGGGCCCATGCGCCCAAACACTTAGAATTTTTACAGGAAATTTCCTGGAATCCGGATTTTAAGGATTTGACCAGGGTTGACCAGGGTTAATTAACGATGATGTTTTATGCTTGCAGTGATGATTAATAATTGACCCCTTATTAATGTTACTGATATTATTATCAGTATTTTATTATTGTTAACAATATTATTATTTAATATTGTTAAGTATGAGATGACGTGAATGTATGAATAAAAGTAAAAATCGTACGTATATAATGAATGAAATGAACGTACAAACGTATGTAATGTATGAATGAATGAAAGTAAGATACATACAAATGAAAGAAAGAGTATGAAAGAATATGATGGTTAAACGATGAATGCCACACGAACGAAAGTTAATGACCGAACGAAAGTTAATGAACGAACGAATTATGTCTTGCAAGCATTGAATAACGCGATTGGTCCTTCTATGTGATTGACCATGGTCATGGTACCTCTACCGCTTACCTCTAGTACCGTGGCATACGTTTTGTTGTTCATATGTTGACTTCGGCCCGGTAGCTAAGACTGATTGGGGTGTAGCATATGGTATTGGTACAATTAACCTTTCAATGCGTGCAAGTAAGTATGAACGGGATTCTTGTCATTCGACCACAGTAATCATAGCCGAGTGCTATGAAGTGGGTAAAGCCTGACAGAATCCATACGAGAAGTTAAAAATAACGATGAATAACGAATGATGACGAATGCATGTATTAACGAATGAACGAAAAGAAGAATGATGATGAAGTCATGCATTAATGAACGAACGAATTATGTCTTGCAAGCATTGAATAACGCGATTGGTCCTTCTATGTGATTGACCATGGTCATGGTACCTCTACCGCTTACCTCTAGTACCGTGGCATACGTTTTGTTGTTCATATGTTGACTTCGGCCCGGTAGCTAAGACTGATTGGGGTGTAGCATATGGTATTGGTACAATTAACCTTTCAATGCGTGCAAGTAAGTATGAACGGGATTCTTGTCATTCGACCACAGTAATCATAGCCGAGTGCTATGAAGTGGGTAAAGCCTGACAGGATCCATATGAGAATGAAACGATAAGGATGTAACGAACGAATGACGCAGATAATAAATGTGATCTGATATGTGTACGATGAATGTTCTTGAATGAAATGTAAGATGAAGAAACGTAACGGGATCCTTGTCATTCGACCACAGTAATCATGGCTGTGTGCCATGAAGTGGGTAAAGCCTGACAGGATCTAAATAAGAAGTGAAAGATAATGATGTATAACGAATGAATGAATGAATGAAAGAGATAACAAAGATATTATCTATACGTATGTACGATGTATGATCACGTGTAAAGAAAGAACGGTTTTAATGAAAACAAAGTATGTTTATTATAAAACTAGAACTCACTCAGCAACGCTGACTTTTATGTATTTTCCAGTTGGCAGGTAACAGGTTGCTGAGGATGGCACACTGAGGTGGTTACTCGGCAGGACAAGACTGACATCCAAATTATGTTTTGATGATACTGTTGTTTTGAAATTCATTCGACTAATTGTTTAATAACAGTGATTTAATGAATGAATGGTTTTTGTTAAAATTAATTCCGCTGCTTAAACCTTATAATATGTACGTTTTTATGCTGTGAATGACCAACTGTGAGGTGCCCGGGAACGGGGCCTTACAACCAAGGTCTCAGTAGTTTCAACTACTGAAGACTAACACCAAGTCCTCAGATGTCACAACCACTGAAGGTTCAAACCACGTCATCAGTAGTTTCAACAACTGATGACTAACACCAAAACCTTCAGTAGTTTTCTTTCAGCCTTTGCCATACCCTATAAATACCCAACCTTCAGAGCTTTTCATTCTCACTTGACCTAAAATTTCAAAAACTCTGAAACCTCCCATACACCATTAATGGCGACCATGCAACTAAAGCCACGACACAACTGTGTCGCATACCTCACAAATCGCCTTTCTAGACCAAATTTAATCATGGCATAGATTTGATGGTCGACTCACCCTACCAAATGGCCTTCCTACTAAATCCCATCATCAACGCCGATTCATTATCATAGTTCTGGACGAATATCACCATCCAAACTGGAGAGAACAATAGCGAGTTCTCTCTCCGGTCATCCGTGAACAACCACCCGATGGTCATTACTCCAGCTATAATCCAACAAACCCTAAAGCGGGATGATGCCACCTACACAACCGACTACCCCAAAGGCACCCTTGACCTTTCTTTTGCTCACTATGATTATCAGGGTGACCTATCGGCCTCAACCCTGCTGAAGAAACATTTCCATGATGCAGAACGACTCATATTCCATATGGTAAATGTTTGCCTAGCACCAAAGACATCCTCATGGGACCAGATGTCCTCAAGGTGGCAGTAGGTATTGTATTCTATCCTTGATAAACAACCTTTAAACTTAACTGAAATAATTTTTTCAGAACTCAAGGACATGGCCACAAAACCATTTGCCAACCGTTGGATTTTATATCCACGATTCATTATGGCCATGATAGAGAGCCAGCTTAATGCTGAGGGACTTGTTGGCACTGGGGTCCCTACCATGGTTGTTTTAGCTGGGGTATACTCCAGGCACAACACCGACCAAACCCTTAAAAAGGCTGCCAAGCTGCGAAAACCCACACAGCTAGAACCCACAGCCTCCACCTCAAAATCCAAAGTCCCCACCAAACCCAAACCCAAAAGAAAACCCAAAAAGGCTACTCAGGAAGATGAGTCCCTGAGGATGCCCCAGCAACACAAATGCAGGAAGTGACTGCTGGCCAGATTCTCCCAGCAGTCACCACGACTCCACCTACCACAACCGCACAGGTTTCCTCTTTACAGGAGCCTGATGCAACCATTTCTAGGGCTGCCACACATCTGGAACCTTTCTCAATTGAGGAGGTTGCCATTGAAATGCACACTCATCCCCATATGCACACTGCTTCAAGCCCATCCCCCACTACAACTGCCCCTCAAAGTCATACTCTTATAATTGCAAAAGTGTTGACCCATCTAAACACTCCACCCTCTCCCCAGGCAGCAATTACAACTGGGATATCTCCAACCAAGTGTTGATGGGAACCCACAACACAGAGAATCACATGTCTCATCTCCTAATGTGGCTAGGGAGATAAGGCAATCTGGTGAGGTTGCCACTTCCCCTGCATCAGCATTTGAGCAGGAAGAAGCTGGTAACATCAATAAGACCTCACCAGAGGCAACTGCCGATGATGGATCCAATCCGGAGGCTGGAAGTCCCCAGTACCAAGACAAAGGGGCATATGCAACTACTGAGCCACACTTAGTGCATGTACATCCTGACCAAGTCAGGAGGTCAGGTGATTCAGTGCAAACTGATAATGACCTGAGCTTCTTCTATGACGTAGTTGCTCAAAACACCATCCTAGAGGATGAGGTAAGCAGACTCAAAGAGATGCTTGCCAAAATGTCTCAGGATGCAAGTCCATCTGCCACCATACACCCACAGATGGCACCTTCACCTGAAGCTCTCACATACACTCAGCCACTCCCACAAACTCAGCCACCTGCCTCTGCTTCTGGCACTAGTTCTCAGGAACAGAACCCTCCTGAGCAATTACTTGCTATCTTCCAACAATCCCTGCCTCTCATCACACCAATAATCACAGACATTGTGATAAAAACCCTTGATGAGAGGCTTCCCTAACAAATACAATCCTTGGTGGAGGTTGCTGTGGCTAAAACACTTGCTGACAGTCAAACCCTAACCAATGCACCCAAAAAGGGGGAGACATCAGTGCAAGCTAAGAGGAAGAGGGTAGAGGAAGAGAAAGAAGTAGGGAGAGAGGAGGAAAATGAGAGGGAGAGGACTGAGGAGACTGAGAAGGTAAAGGGGAAGGAGAAGGTAAGGGAGGAGAGAGCTGAACAGATAGAAGTGGCTGAAATCCAAAAAGATTTCAGTGTCACTTACAAAAAGAAGAAAGGAGAGAAGGAGGGAGAGAAAGTGGTGCAGGAGACCGATCTAGCAGTCCTGGTCAAGGAGGCTGATACTGAGCATAACCGATCAATGGACTCTATCATTGATAAGCTGTTCAGGCAAGGCTTTGACAAGGACACTGCCATGCTAGATCAGGAAATTAGGAAGTTGGAGATAAAGGAGATAGAATACCGATGGACCAGTCATAGCCAAGAGGAGAGAAAGAGACTCGATGCTATGACTAGGTTTATTTCGAAGTATCTGGGGAGAACAGTCCTAGATGTGAGAGCTTGGACCAGGGACAGAATCTTGGCTATAGCCATCAAGATCTGTTCGGCTGGTGAATTTACCAAGGGACTGGTCACAGAAGCCCTGTCAGAAGCCGGTGCTGGGGACAGGACTTTGCTAGTCAAACAGACTAAACCTTCCCTCATTTCTAGATTACTAGCAAAGCCTGCCCAATCTCCCACACCAACACCTACCCAACCACAACCCACAAAACCAACCCCATCACCATCAAAACCCATTGCCGATGATACACCCTTGCAGAAGAAGAGAAGGGTGTTGAGGCTGCAAGAAGAAGAAGAAGAGGAGGATGAGGAAGATAGGCTGCCTCTCTATGCAGTCATATCTTTACCTAAAGCCAAACCTATGCCCATCACTCCTACCTCACAGATGGAAGCTGTGAAGATTAAACTGGAAGAAGAACAGTAGCATAGGCTACATGATGATGAGCTGCTGAAAAGAGTAGATAAAGCCTATGCTGCTTCCTCATCAATTATGAATATGAGGAAACAAGCTCTGAGATTATTCACTTTAAGGCATACATTCCAATTTCAAAGGACAAAGTGAGTATTTTGCCTGATCCCAGGGTGTCTCATAGAATTATGAAGAAAGATATACCAAAGAGATACAATGGCCTGGTGAAAAGGATCGTAGGTGAAGAGATCTCCTTGGCCATTGTAATATCACCCTGGGAGATCATAGAAGATTTCAAGAAAACCTATCAGGCTAACCTTCCACCATAAAAGATATTGGAGAACAGAGTTGTTAAAAAGGGGTTAGTCTACAAGAGGTTTGAGAAACTTCAAAGAAATGAGCTCCAGTTGTTCTTAGAGGTAATCACCCAGATGAATTCACCTATAGGGCCATAACAACTGTGGAGCTCAAAAGTGTTAAACAGGCCAAATACATCTCAGAGCTCTATGGGCCTGAAGGATTCTTTGAAGGTGAGGCAGAAGTACTTACCATGGAGGAACAAGTGATGATTTTAGAGGCCTACACCAGAGAATCCTACAGGCTCATAGTTGGGAAGTAGGTCTTATGGATGGGACAACAACTCTGTGTCCTGTTCCCCAAAACAGATTTCCCATCCATACTATGCCAAACAAATTCTTAAGACCTCTTCCCAGGCCAGTGCTTAATTGGTCATCTTCTAATCTGATCAAGAAGGAAAAAGACCAATCTTCCTGCCATCAATAAGTGGGACAATAAATTGCTTTGAGGTTTTGGCTGCATTGGTTCAGGGGGAGATTATTGGACCAAAAGAACCAATGAGCCAGATCAGAAAACCTCTAAGTCCTACATGACATCACAATAACTACTGAAGGCTTCATCAGCAGTTTGACAAAGACTGAAGACTCAACAGCTGAAGATCAAAGATCTGAAGAACAACAGCTGAAGATCCCAAGTACTGAAGACAAGTACTGATGTCTGAAGTACTAAAGAATACAAGTACTGAAGACTTCAAGTACTGAAGACTCAAGTGCTAAAGATCAACAACTGAAAAACTGAAGAACTGTAGATCAACAACTGATGCACAAAGTCTGAAGACAAAGACTGAAGACATCAGCTGATGACAACTACTGAAGTCATCAGCTGATGAAACATCTGAAGATCAAAGTCCGAAGACCAAGTGCTGAAGCTTCAGAGTTTGTCACAACAGCTGAAGAAGTTGTCTTCAGTTGTTGTGATGGTTTTACTTTTCAGTAGTTTGTAATTTTGTTTCAGTAGATTGTAAACTACTGAAGAGCTTGTTCTTTAGTAGTTGTAGTTATCAGTAGTTTCTTTTAAGTTCTTGTAATAGTTTGACACTTAGCATTTTGTAAGAAGATGTCAGCATTTGTGACATCTTCAGTAGCTAAGTTCGTTATCAGTAGTTTTTTACTAACGGTTTGATGTCACTATCAAGTGACATCAGCTGACGTCATTCTGCCTATAAAAGGTAGATGACCTAATTGTAATCCTTGCCGAAACGTGTGATTCAATAGAAAACACCTTTTTGCATAATTGTTCTCTCTCTCTATAATTTTACTGTTACATGCAAAATCATTTGTGTTCTTGCTTATTTGTTTAATTCTAGTGCTAAATCCGCTGCGAATACAACCTAATTGATCAAACTAGAGGCTGAGATCCTTTCAGTTGACTTTATGGGTTTTCAGCTATCGGGATGCGTAGGCTATTGCCCTTCCATATTGCATCAAGACACAACCCAGTCCCGAATAAGAAGCATCCAAATATAAAACTAAGTCTTAACTCACTTCGGGTAATGTCAAGATAGGAGCTTGAGTTAATCTTCTCTTTAACTCCTCAAAAGCATCCTCCTGTTTCTGACCCCACACAAACTTCACATCTTTGCGGGTCAATTTAGTCAAAGGTGAGGCTATTTTGGAGAAGTCTTGGATGAATCTCCTGTAATAACCCACCAAGCCCAAGAAACTGCGAATCTTGGATGGCGTCTTTGGAGACTTCCATTGCATCACTGCCTCAACCTTTGCCGGGTCCACCATTATTTCTTTAATATTAACAACATGACCTAAAAACTAAATCTTACGTAACCAGAAGGCACACTTAGAGAACTTCACGTACAACTTCTCTCTTCTAAGTATCTCCAACACATTGCGTATGTGGCCGGAATGTTCTTCCTCACTTCTCGAATAAATCAGGATATTATCAATAAACACAATCACTGATTTATCTAACATTGGCCGACACACTCGATTCATCAAATCCATAAAGGCAGCTGGCTTGTTAGTTAGACCAAAAGACATAACGAGGAATTCGTAGTGTCCATAACGCGTACAAAAAACTGTCTTAGGAATATCTATCCCGTTTACCTTCAACTGATGGTAACCAAATCGAAGATATATCCTTGAGAACCAACTGGCACCTTATAGCTGATCAAATAAGTCATCAATCCTAGGTAACAGGTACCGATTCTTCACTGTCAACTTGTTTAACTCCCGGTAGTCTATACACATCCTCATACTACTATCTTTCTTCTTAACAAACAAGACCAGAGCACCCCAAGGAGAGATGCTCGGTCGAATGAACCCTTATCCATCAACTCTTGCAGTTGAGCCATTAGTTCTTTCATCTCGGTTGGAGCTAATGGATACGGTGCTTTGGCAATAGGTTGAGCACCGGGTATCAAATCGATCTGAAACTCTATCTCGTGATCCGTGTCACACCTGGCAAGTCTTCTGGGAACACGTCCGGAAAGTCACATGCCACTGGTACATCGGAAATTGTGGTACTGACGCATCCACATCTTTCACGTAGGCCAAGTAGGCACTACATCCACGTCTCATGTACTTTCCTACCACCGCCATCGAAATCACCTTTGGAATCATAGTGATGCGATCACTGTAGATTATCACCGAACTTCCATCGGGCTCAATTAATCGAATCATCTTCTTGAGACACACGATGTTTGCCTCATAGGTTGCTAACCAATCCATCCCTAGTACTACATCGAATCCACCTAGGGGCATCACATGTAATTTAGCAGAAAACCTATTACCTTCTAGTTCTATGGCACAGTCCTCTATCATATCAGTAATTCTAGTAGACTTACCAATAGCAGTTTCTACGTCAAAAGGTTCATCGATACTTCTACTACAAATAGATAATTTATCATAGATGGCAGTAGAAATGAAACTCCTACTAGCACCAGAATCAAATAACACAAAGGCACAAGTTTGGTTTGCTAGAAACATACCTGACACAACATCGGGGTTTACTCTTGCCTCCTCTGTGGTAATCGTGAAGGCTCTAGCACTTGCCTTATGTGCTCCTTCTGTCGGCTTCTTCTTCATCCCAAAACCTCGGCCTGTGGCTTCTTGTAGTCCCTGCTCACATGGCCTTCCTCGCTACAGTTATAATACCGTGTAACTCCACACATCTTCATCACATGACCGGCTTCCCACACTTAAAGCACACATTCATTCCCCACTTGCATTCACCAGTGTGCTCTCTCCCACATCTGCCACACTTCTTTATCCCTGAGCATGATGACACCACCCTATGGTCATCCACCTTCATCCTTTTGTTGTTTAGAGTGAAACCACCATGTCCAAACCTTTTCCCACTCCAGTTCCTATCACCACCACTTGTCTTCTTCACCTTAACTACCACCGACTCCTCTCTTTCATCATACAGCCTACCCGCCAGGTCTACTACCGACTAAAAGGTACCCGGCTGAGTAGTAATCAGATGCTTGCGGAATGCAGCGGGTACCCTTGGATGTATTTCTTGATCTTCTTGGACACCGACATCACCTGGTCCGATAACAACCTTGCCATCTCATTAAACTTGGTGGTGTATTGCTGGTGTGTCATGGCGCCTGTCTCAAGCTGTTGGAACTCTTTCTCTATCTTGTCGAGTTCCTGTTGAGAAAAAAATTCCTCGATCACCAGCTTCTTTAACTCTCCCTATCTCATCCTCCCAATGGACCTACTGCCCTCGGCTTGGACGATATTGTCCCACCAACATAGAGCTGAGTCAACAAATGAGTGAGTGGCAATCTTCATCTTTTGATCCTCCCTGCACTCACTAATCTCTAATACTGCCTCCATCTCTCTCACCCAACGATGAGCAGCAGCAGCATTGCCATTTCCATCAAACATTGGGGGCTTGCATCTTTGAAATGCCCTGTAATTACAACCCCGTGTAGTTTCCTATACTGCTTCTTCCTCCTCCACCTCACTTGAGACAACCATCTCGGTCTCCGATTATTCTTTTTCCTCCCTTTCTGTGGTCCTCCTTCTTTCTTTCTTCTCATTCTCCCTTACAGCCTTAATAACTTCAGTCACCACAGATAGCAGAATCGTCTGCATGACTTGGTGCACTTTCTCTACCATTGTCTCTTTCACCAAGGCCCTTAAGTTCACACTCTCATCACCACCTTCCAGGTGATGCATCTCGGGCTCTTCACGGTTCCTCTCAGTAGTCTTAGCCTTGTTTCTTGTAACTCGTGGTTCAGCACCACGTCCACCATATACTCCACCCCTAGAGGCCTTAGACGATCTATCGCCAGCCATACTCTAATCACTATAAGATACAAACACTAACACAGTCATTCAAGGTAATAGTTCAGTTTATGTTAAGTATAGTAAGTTCCTAATTATAGTGACCAGTTGTGATTTGCCACTTACTTTACTCTTCACACCCCAAGCATTTCCTATCCTGACTACATCAGCATCTAAATCTACTATGAGCACATAATCAAATAGCACACACACATAACTCTAATTATCTTTGAGAAAAGAAATACCTGATGGCACATAGCTACTCATGCTGGCATCCCTTTCCTTTAGTCCCATTCTTAGTTTAAGATTAGGTACTTGAAAATATTATACCCAATTCACTTAAACTTTAGCTCGAATACTAACTTTTAAGGCCTCGTTCCTGGAACACTTACAGTTGGACAATAATCGCATCATTACATATAAATTACATAATTCATAAAATAAGAAGCGGAAGTAACTTAACAAAAACCATTCATTCATTGATAAATATTATTGTTAAGCAATACAACATTGTTAAATTACATAAGCATCATTCAATTGCATTACAAAACACAATATTATTATGCGTGAATGGATACCAGAATTACCCTGCCGAGTAGCCTCCCCATGTGCCATCCTCAGCAAAATTATCTTCCCTCTGAAAGTGCATAAAAGTCAGCGTTGCTGAGTGAGTTCTAGTGTTAAAGTATTGAAATACTTTATAAAGCTTATATATATATGAAAACATGATAGGATCTCAGCCTCTCGTGTTGATCAATTAGATTATGTTTGCAGCGGATTTAGCACATTAATTAGCAATTAAAGCAAGAACATAAAAGATATTGCAATTAAAGCATAAACATAGAGAGAGAAGAGTTCTGCGAAGCAATAAATGTTCTATTGGTCGCACGTTTCGGCATTTAAAACTGTATGGCTTGCCATCCTTATATAGGAGGCAAAAGCATGGTGGTGATGTCCTTTTCTGACATCACTGAATATTCAAATTACAGCTGTCAAAACATAAAACTACTGAAGATGTCAACAACTGACATCTTCTTACAAAAGTTCCTAAGTGCTGACAAAAGTAAACTACTGAAATCCTACAACGACTGAAGAACAAACTCTTCAGTCGTTTATAACTACTGATACTATAACAATTGAAGAACATGCTCTTCAGTTGTTGTACAACTACTGAAAGTAAATAAACTACTGAAAAGGAAAAAACCACCACAACAACTGAAGAAGACTTCTTCAGTTGTTGTGACAAACTCTGAGTCTTCAGTACTTGGTCTTCAGACTTGGCTTCAGATGATATAACAACTGATGACTTCAGTAGATATCATCAGTTGTTGTCTTCAGTCTTTGTCTTCAGACTTTGTGCTTCAGTAGAAGGTCTTCAGTTCTTTAGTTCTTCAGCTTTTGATTCTTCAGTACTTGTCTTCAGTACTTGAAGTCTTCAGTACTTGTAAGATCAGTACTTCAGACTTCAGTACTTGGTCTTCAGTACTTTGGAGTCTTTAGCTGATATTCTTCAGTTCTTTGATCTTCATACTTTGTTCTTCAGACTTTGTCATAACAGCAGAAGGCTGGAGCTAAGATGCTCTCGAGTTTGACATTCAAGCAAGAGAACACAATAGCTGATGAGAGTCTTCAGATGTTCTCGAGTCTGACATTCAAGCAAGAGAACATTGTAACTGATGGGAGTCTTCAGCAGTTGTAGCAGTGGCATGTGGGACTTAGAGGTTTTCCTGATCTTGGCTCATTGGTTCTTTTGGTCCAACAAACTCCCCCTGAATCAATGCAGCCAAAACCTCTAATTATTGGATGTCCCACTTATTGATGGCATAAAGATTGGTTATTTCCTTCTAGATCAGATTAGAAGTTGACCCAGATAAGCACTGGCCAGAGAGGTAGTCTCAAGTGTTTGTTTGGCTAAGTATGGATGGGAGCTCTGTCTTGGGGAATTGGACACAGAGCTGTTGCCCCATCCATGAGATCTACCTCCCTCGTACAAGCCGGTAGGATTCTCTACAGTAAGCCTGAAGAAAGATCATTTGTTCTTCTTTGGACAGGTCTTCAGGCTCACCTTCGAATAACCCCTCCCGACCGTACAGCTCTGAGAGGTACTTGACCTGTCTTCCATTTTTGAGCTCAAGTGTTGTGATTTGCCTATATGCAAACTCAACAGGGTGTTTACCCTCTAACAACAAAGTGAGCTCATTCCTATGAAAATTCTCAAGCTTCTTATAGACCAGACCCTTCCTAACCACCCTATTATCTAGCATTGAAAAGGGTGATTGGCCGGCTCTATAAGCTTTCTCGAATTCATCTACTATTTCCCAGGGTGTTATTACAATAGCCACAGAGATCTCTTCATCTACGATTCTCTTTAGTTGGCTTTTGTATCTCACAGGCATGTCCTTCTTGACTATCCTGTGAGCCACCCTTGGGTCAGGCCAAGTTCTCACCCTCTCCCTTTCATATTGAAAGGTTTGTCTGAGGGTGAATAATCTCAGAGCTTCTCTCTGCATGTTTATTATAGAGGTGGTAGCAGTATAACATTTGTCAATGCTTTTCAGCATTTCCTCATCATGTCTTTTCTGCTGCTCCTCCTCTTCTAACTTAACCTTCACAGTGTCCTGCTATGAGGTGGGATTGATGGTTTGTGGTTTGGCTTTGGGTAGAGGTATAACTGCTGAGAGTGGCAGGCTATCCTCCTCATCATCCTCTTCTTCATCTTGCAGCCACGGCACCCTTCTCTTCTTCTTCAAGGGTGGATCATTGGCTGCGGGTTTTGGTGGTAAGGGAGTTGGTTTTATGGGTTGTGGTTGGGTTGTTGGTGTGGGAGTGTTGGCAGGCACTGCTAGCAGCCTAGAGATAAGGGCTGGTTTGGTTAGCTTGACTAGCAGTGTCCTGTTCCCAGCACCGGCTTCAGATAAGGCCTCTGCGACCAGTCCTTTGTAAAATCACCAGCCGAACAAATCTTGGTGGTTATTGCCAAGAGTTTGTCCCTGGTCCATGCCTTAACATCAAGGACTGGTCTGCCCAGGTACTTCGAAGTGAACCTACTCATAGCCTCAAGTTTTTGTCTTTCCTCTTGGCTATGAGTAGTCCATCGGTACTCAATCTCTCTCCTCTCCATATTCCTGATCTCTTGATCTAGCAAAGCAGTGTCCTTGTCAAAGCCTTGCCTGAACAGCTGTTCAATGACTTTGTTCATTGAACGGTTATGCTCAGCATCAGCCTCCTTGACAAGGGCTGCTAGATCAGGATCAGCCACCTTCTTTCCCTCTCCCTTATTCTTATCAGTGATACTGAAATCCTTTTGGATTTCAGCCACTTCTATATGCTCTACCTCCCTCACTTTCCTCTTCCCCTTCTCCCTCACCCTACTACTCTCCTCAACCAACTCCCTCTCTACCACCACCACTTTCTCTGCCTCTTTCTCCTCCTCTCCCCTCTTCCTCTTGTCTTGCACTGATGTCTCCCCCTTTTGGTTGCATTGGTTGGGTTTGACTATCAGCAAGAGCCTTAGATATGGCAACCTCCACCATGGGTTGTATATATGTGGGAAGCCTCTCATCAAGGGTTGAATAACTATATCTTTAAGGATTGGTGTGATGAGAGGCAGGGATTTTTGGAGGATAGCATCCAGCTGCTCAGGGGGGTTCTGTCCCTGAGAGCTAGTGCCAGAAGCAGGGGCTGGTGGCTGAGTTTGTGGGAGTGGCTCAGTGTCTGTGAGACCTTCAGGTGAAGGTGCCATCTGTGGGGTAGTGGAGGCAGATGGACTTCTATCCTGAGTCATCTGAGCAAGCAGCTCTTTGAGTCTGCTTATCTCATCCTCAAGGATAGTGTTTTGAGCAACTACATCATAGAAGAAGCTCAGGTCATCATCAGCATGAGCTGAATCACCTGACCTCCTGACATTGTCAGGATGAACATGTCCTGAGTGTGGCTCAGTAATGACATGTGCCCCTTGTTCTTGGTACTGGGGACTTCTGGCCTCCGGATTGGATCCATCATCGGCCATTGCCTCTGATGAGGTCTTAGAGATGTTACCAGCTTCACCCTGCTCAGATGTTGATGCAGGGGAAGTGGCAGCCTCACCAGATTGTTCTGTCTCCCTAGCCACACTGGGAGAGTGAACTGATTCTCTGTGCTGTGGGCTCTGATCAGCACTTGTTCCCACCCCCTCTTCGGTTGGAGTCTCCCCAGTGGTAATAGGTTTCTGGGGAGAGGGTGGAGTGCTCAGATCAGTCAGCACTTTGGCTATAACCAATGTTGGGCTTAGTGGGGCGGTCTCCTCTGTATGTGGGCTAGAAGCAGTATGCACATGGGGAGGACTGTGCTCTTCAATGGCAGCCTCCTCAAGTGAGAGAGACCCCAGTAATGTGGTTGCCCCAAAATTGGTTGCATCAGGCACCTGTTGAGAGGAAGCCTGTGCGGTTGTGGTGGGTGGAGTCGTGGTACCTGCTGGGAGAATCGAACCAGCAGGCACATCCTGCCTTTGTGTGGCAGGGGCATCCTCAGGGGACTCATCTCCCTGAGTAGCCTTGGTTGGCTTCTTTTTGGCTTTTGGCTTGGTGGGGACTTTGGATTTGGAGGTGGAGGTTGTGGGTTCCAGCTGCGTGGGTTTTCGCAGCCGGCCAGCCTGTTTGAGTGTGGGGTCAGTGTTGTGCCTGGAGTATACCTCAGCTTGAACAGCCATGGCAGGGACCCCAGTGCCAACTAGTCCCTCAGCCTGAAGCTGGTATTCGATCATGGCCATTATGAACCGTGGATACAAGTTCCAACGGTTAGAAAAAGGTTTTGTGGCCATGTCCTTGAGTTCCAAAAATAAAAGATCAGTAAAATTTAAAGGTTGTTTCTCAAGGATAGAATACAATACCTGCTGCCACCTTGTGGACATCTGGTCCCACGAAGAGGTCTTGGGAGCCAGACATACATTCACCATGTGGAAGATCAATCGTTGAGGATCAGGAAAGTGTTTCTTCAACAAGGTGGAGGCGGATAGGTTACCCTGATAGTCATGAGATGTGAAGGAAAGATCAAGGGTACCTTTGGGGTAGGAAGTTGGGTGAGTGGCATCATCCAGCTCTAGGATTTGGCGTAGAGCAGCTGGAGTGATAACCACGGGTTTGCCGTTGACGGAGGACCGGAGGGAGACCTCGGCATTCTGCTCTCCAGTTTGGACGGTGACTTTGGTCCAAAACTCCGTCAAGGAGTCGGTATATAGTGTGGGGTTCAAGAGAAAAGCCGTTTTGTATGGTGAGTCATGCATAAGGTCGATGGCTTGGTGAAATTTGGGCCATAATGGCGATTTTGTAAGGTGGGTGACACAGTTGTGTCGAGGTTTCAGTTGCATGTTGCCATTAATGGTGTATGGGAATTTCAGAGGTTTGTAAGGATTAGGTCAAGTGAGGAGTAAATGCTCTGAAGGTGGGGTATTTATAGGGTAGGGCAAAGGTTGAAAGAAAACTACTGAAGGTTTTGGTGTTAGTGATCAGTTGTTGTAACAGCTGATGACGTGGTTTTGACCTTCAGTGGTTGTAACATCTGAGGACTTGGTGTTAGCCTTCAGTAGTTGAAACTACTGAGACTCTGGTTTTGTCCTTCAGATGTTGTGAACGTCTGAAGAGTTACTGTCAGTCTTCAGTAGTTATGAACTACTGATGACCTAGTATTCTTCTTCAGACGTTGTAACAACTGAAGACTTGGTGTTAGCCTTCAGTAGTTGTGAACTACTGAGATCAGTAGTTGTGAACTACTGAAGACATGGTATTGCTTCAGTTGTTGTAAACAACTGAGGACTTGGTGTTAGCCTTCAGTAGTTGTGAACTACTGATGTCAGTAGTTATAACTACTGAAGACATAGTTTTGTCCTGTTGTTTGTGTATGAAACAGCAGCTGTTGTTATCAGCTGATATGAAATTACTCATCAGCTGTTTCCGTCAAAGTCAGTTGTTTCATACTAGCCTCAACATTTACTTATCAGCTCTTTGGCTGACTTTCAGATGTTTCATTGACCCTTCAGCTCTTGGGAATATGCCTTCAGCTCTTGTGATCAGATGTTCACAAGTGCTGATGAAGTTCTTCAGAGCTGGTGAACAGTACTTATTTTTGTCATACATCAGTACTTGTACAGTTGTTTTTCAATAAATAATGTAATGTACATTAGTACTTTGAGTCAGTTTAGTCTTCAGTAGTTGTGAAAGAGCTGAAGACTAAATTACTCATCAGTACTTATATTTGACCTTTGCTCTTCAGTAGTTGTGAACTAAGAGTACCAACATAGGTCAAATCATTCAAGCTGCAGCATACCAAGCCTTAGTACCAAATTTTGGAATGTGGCACTATCTAAAGGCTTAGTAAAAATGTCTGCAAGCTCATCAGCACTAGGCACAAACTTAGGATCAATCAGACCTTTCTCATAGCAATCCTGATAAAATGATGTCTGATCTCAATATGCTTGGTCCTAGAGTGCTGGACTGGATTCTTAACAATACAAAGAGCTGAAGCACTATCCATTAATAATGGAGTCTTAGTCTCAGTAATGCCATAATCCAGAAGTTGGTTCTGAAGCCAGAGTATTTGAGAGGTACAGCTTGCAGCAGCAATATACTCAGCTTCAGCAGTGGATGTAGCAATTGATGTTTGTTTCTTACTCTGCCAAGAAACTAAACAATTGCCTAGGAATTGGCAACCACCAGAAGTGGATTTCTGGTGACTTTGCATCCTGCATAGTCACTATCAGAGAAAGCAACTAATTTGCATGAATGCCCAGCTGAATACCAAAGTCCTAGTGATTGGGTACCTTGCAGATATCTAAAGATCCTTTTGACTGCAATCAAATGGGATTCTTTAGGTGCAGCCTGAAATCTAGCACAAGCACATGTTGAAAACATGATGTCTGGTCTAGAAGCTGTAAGGTACATCAAGGACCCAATCATACATCTGTAAAGGGTTTCATCAACCGCTTTACCTTTCTGATCAACATCTAGTTGTGTGATGCTGCTCATGGGAGTAGAACAGGGCTTACAGGATTGTAAATCAAACTTATTCAGCAACTCTTTGGTATACTTGGACTGATGGATGAAGATTCCATCATCCAGTTGTTTGATTTGCAAGCCCAGAAAGTACTGTAATTCTCCCATAGCACTCATTTCAAATCTCAGCTTCATAAGCTTTGTAAATTCATCACACAACTTTGGATCAGAGGATGCAAAGATGATATCATCAACATAAATCTGAACAAGGAGCTTATGTTGTCCCACAGTCTTGATGAATAAGGTTTTGTCAATGGTGCCCCTAGTGAATGTATTCTCAAGAAGAAAGGTTGAAGTGTCTCATACCAGGCTCTAGGTGCTTGCTTCAGCCCATAAAGAGCCTTATCAAGCTTGTACACCCAATCAGGATGTTTATTGTCCTCAAAGCCTGGTGGTTGACACACATAAACCTCTTCTTTGATTTTTCCATATAGGAAGGCACTTTTGACATCCATTTGATAAACCTTAAGACTGTGAAAGGCAGCATAAGCTAAGAACAGTCTAATTGCTTCTAGTCTGGCCACAGGTGCAAAGGTCTCATCATAATCGATTCCTTCCTCCTGTGCAAACCCTTGAACAACCAGTCTGGCCTTGTTCTTGACAATTTGGCCCTTCTCATCTGTTTTGTTCCTGAATACCCACTTGGTGAATATAGCACACTTACCTTTGGGTAATGGAACAAGCTCCCACATTTGCTGTTTCTTGAATTGAAGTAGCTCAAGCTGCATAGCTTCCACCCATCCATTGTCTCTTAAAGCAATATGATAGTTCTTTGGTTCTTGCTGACTGATGAAGAGAGCATAGAAGCAGAAGTTGGACAATTGATTCCTGGTTGAAACTCCAGCATGGATATCACCAATGATTTGTGAAGTGGGGTGATTCTTGAGCTCTTGATAAACTATAATATCTGTGCAAGTGTTTGTAGACCCATCAGTAGCAACAGATGGTGATGGAGATTCCTGAAACCATGTAGAGGATGGTAGCTCAAACGAAGTAGAGCAAGCAGAAATCTCATCAGCATTTGTAGTGGTTGGAGCTGCTGAGGCTACAGGAGCATCAGGTTCAGTGGAATTAGGCAGGTTGTCACTGAACTTGAAGAGGTGAGTACTGACTTCATCATCTTCAGTACCACCAGGTGGAGATCTGTTGACAGGCTCAACAGATGGAGGTTGATAAGGAACATATTGCAGTATGTCCAGATCAAACAGCTCCACAGGGTTTTGTGGAATCTTGTCCTTTGGAGATTCATTGAACTTAACATGCAAAGTTTCTTCAACCCCCTTGGTTCTACAGTTGAAGACTCTGTATGCTTTGCAAGTTGATGAATAACCAACAAAGTACCCTGCATCCACCTTACTAGCAAACTTATGGAGTGGGTTGCTAGTGTTGAGAATGAAACAAGGACACCCAAAGGCTCTAAAGAATGAAATAAGAGGGCCAAATGATGAAGAACTTCATAGGGAGTCTTCATCAACCTCTTATTTACTAAGGCTCTATTCTGTACATAGCAAGCTGTATTGATAGCTTCAGCCCAAAAGGTCAGTGGCAGCCCTGAGTCAGCCAACATTGACCTTGCTGCTTCAATGAGGGTCCTGTTCTTTCTCTCCACCACTCCATTTTGCTCAGGAGTTCTAGGAATGCTAAACTGCCTTCTAATTCCCTTGGACAGGTAGAAGTCATCAAGTGTGTGGTTTCTAAATTCTGTTCCATTGTCACTCCTCACACACTTGACCTGTAGGGAATACTGCTTTTCTACTTGTAACACAAAGTTCATTATTGTCTTTGCTGCTTCATCCTTGGAGTGCAAGAAGAAAGTCCATACAAACCTGGAGTAATCATCCACAATTACCAGGCAGTATTTCTTCTTTGCCATGCTCATCACTCTTACAGGACCAAAGAGATCCATGTGCAGAAGTTGCAAGCAGGCAGTGGACTTTGGTTCTTCTATTGAAGGGAATGAAACTTTGTGTTGTTTTCCTTTCAAGCAAGCAGTGCAGTCATCTTCACACTTGAACTCCTTCAGAGGCAATCCTCTTACTAAACCATGGCTTATAAGCTGATTCATGTTCTTGAAATTAACATGACCCAGCCTTCTATGCCAAAGTGTAGACTCTTGAGGAGATGCCTTGGAGAATAGGCAAGGATGGCCTTTTAGATCCATCTTTTTGGAGAGATCTAAGGCATACACTCTTCCTGTCCTGTTGGCCTTCAGGAGAGTGTGTTCATCCAATGCCTTGTCAATCAAACTCAGAACTTTGGATGACAGAATCCTACAGTTCTGGCTTGTGAAAAGGGCAACATGGCCTTTGTCACACATTTGACTGACACTCAAGAGGTTGTACTTGAGATTCTCCACATGGTTAACATCATCAAACCTTATTTCCCCGTTGGAAACAAGCCTTTTCCGACGATGTAACCCTTTGCATCATTGCCAAAAGAAACAAATCCCTTCTTTCCTTGAGAGTAGTCATTAAGAAGGGAGCTGCTTCCAGTCATGTGCATGGATCCTCCACTGTCTACATACCAGATGCTTCTATGGCATGTTGAAGAACCCTGCAAACACAACCATGTGTTAGTTAGTCTTGGAGACCCAAACCTGCTTGGCTTTGGGTCTGTTCTCAGCTACAGGTGTAGCACTAACAGGTGTGTTGTGGGTGACAGCTTGAGGTGAAGAAGATGGTACAGAAGAGGAACCCTTTGGCTTGGACTTCCTTTTCTGTGGTTTCAACACAGGAGCATCTAAGTGGTTGACTCTTCCCACTAGCTGCTGAACCATCATCACCAATTGTGTCTGATTCTGTGATAGGGCTTTCAGCTCTTCAGACATATTGGAGTTTGTTGATGATGAGTTCCTATGTTGTACCATCTTTTTCTGAGCAACCTCAGCTGTTGCCTGAGTGATCCCTACTTCTTGGATTTAACTTTGGGCCTAGGGATTTCAGGCTTGGATGTTGCCAGTACAAACTTGGTTTCAAACTCATTCTTCATTTTATTGATGCTCTCAGTAATTTGCTCCTTCTGTTTGAGTTTGGAACCCCTTTTGTACCAGCATTCATCAGTAAGATGATTGAACAAGCCACATATCTCACATGGCTTTTTCTTCATCTTATGCTGATCATCAGCTGAAGAGGATTTAACTGCTGAAGACTTGTTCTTCAGCTGTTTGTCATCAGTACTAGCAGTTTTCTTCCTAGTGCCTGCTTTCCTGGTATCCTTTTTAGCTGTCTTCAAACCTTTCCTACTGTTAGTTTTCTTCTCTTTAGTGCTAACAGTATTTGAGGTTTGAACTTCAGATGTTGTCACTTGCTCTCCAGTACCTTCAGTACTTCTAGTGACAACTTCTGAGTTGATCAGCCTTTTGGTCATGTGACAATCTATCTCTGATGATGCTGATTTAGAGGATAGTAAGTCACATGATGAGAAGGATTGGTTATTGCTCTCCCCATCAGATTCAACTTCTGCTCTTGAAATGAAGTCTGTGGGAGGAGCAGTGTGATTATAACCAATCCCAAACTTCACATTGGAAGCTGTTTGCTTGCTAAGAAGCATTTCAAAACCCTTGCAAGATTGCACCCATCGATCACACTCAACTTGGGTGGTTGCAAGAGTTTCCTTGAGGTCCTTGTACTTCTCTAGAAGTACATCTTCCCTAGCTTTACTATCTTTGATTTGGCAGTTGAGCTTGTAAATCTCATCATTTTTATCTTTTAGAACAACCTCAAAATCAGCTTTTCTTTTGGAAATAGTGTGCTCAAGCTCAAGATTTTTATCTATTAAAGCTACATTTGCTTCTCTAATAGAAGCAAATGCTGCTATGCATGACTCTGAACAAAGCTTGGCTTTTGCCTCAGTGGATACCTGAGATGAGGCATTGGATGATGACCCTTCAGCAGAATCAAGGGCCATCAGAGCAAGATTTCCAAAAGGTTGATCACCACCATGTTGACCAGCACCTTGGAATAGTGGTTCCTGACCAGATAGCTCTTCTGGTAGACTACTCCAGGCAACAGCAGTTGGGGTGAAAAAGCTTTGTTGTTGAGGTTGTGTGTGGTGATGAGATTGGGAAGAATGAGGCTCTGGAAGAGCATGAGGTGGTTGAGCCAGGGGTGCCTGAGGTTGACCAGGCTGAGGCATGTAGTAACAGGGGTAAGGATAATTCATATGACCCTGTGGCACAAAATAAGCAGGTGTTGCTTGTGCTTGAGATGGATGGGGAGAACTGTAGGAAGGTTGCCCTTTGTGCTGTGAGCTATTGCTGGGAAAAGTCACAAAGGGTGCAGATGAGTTAGATCCAGATGATCTACACTCTCTTGCAAAGTGTCCAAGCCTTTGGCACTTGTGACACCTCAACTTGCTCTTGTCAAAACCAACTTTGGTTTTGCCAGAGAGTCCTGGGAATTTCCTACCAGTTCTTTTGTAGAACTTCTGAGATCGGATATTTATCATTGCCATTTGGTTCAAAATATCCATCTCTTCCATATCATCATCTGGAATGCCCTTCAAATCTTCCATCAGAAAACACAAGTTGTCACCACCTCCTCCTGAACTACTGACACCAACAAAAGCTTGTTCTGAGTTTGTAGAGAAATCAATATGCTCATCATAAGAACTTTCTGATGAAGCATATTCTGACTCATGACTTATCAAGGCAGCATTACCTTGGACAAAGTCATCAGCAAGTTTGCCAGAAGATGACAACTTCCTCTTTTGCTCTACCTCTCTCTCAAAAGTGAGTAGTTTCCCATGAAGTTGGGTGAGAGATAGAGTGTCAAGGTCAGCACTAGAGCGTAGGACAATGGTATATGTGTCCCATCTCTCAGGCAATGACCTGAGGAACCTGTTGTTCATCTGGCTTTTGGAGTACTCTTGTTTAACCATCTTCAGCTCAAAGATTAAACAAGAGAACCGCTCAAACTGCTGGGTCAGAGTCTCACCCTTTCTATATGAGAAAGTCTCATATTGTTGGGCAAGGATTTCCCTGTTGTTTGCTAAGACCAAATCAGTTCCTCCAAATTGTTCCTTTAGAGCAACCCATAGGTCATGAGCAGACTCATGATGCAAGAGCCCTGAATATATCTCGTTTGGAATGGCCATGGCTAAAATTCCATGGGCTCTAGCATCAATTTCAAACAGCTTTAGATCTTCGTCCGAATACTGTTCAGGTTTCTTCGCAACCTGTTCATTAGATTCCGGGACGTTCACCATAGGATTGTATGGCCCATGCACCATTGACTTCCAACAACCAGCACTGTTGACAGCCAAGTGGTGCAGCATACGTCTTTGCCATATGTTATACTCGTTCCTAACCAGCATCGGAGGCTTGGTTGCGGAACCAGTATTGTGAGGATCATTGGTTGGTGTTGTCATCTCAGGGATTGGTCAAGAACAAGTTTAAACACGACAATCGTAACTCAAAACCACCAGAAGACCTCAAGATTTTGGCCGGAAACAGCAGAAACTCACTCTCTATGACTAACTCTTGCAAATTGCTAATTCGATCAAACTGAGAGATCAAAAGAGCAGTTTCAAATGATCAATGTTAAGATCGATCAATGATTAACCTGCTCTGATACCAATTGATAGGATCTCAGCCTCTCGTGTTGATCAATTAGATTATGTTTGCAGCGGATTTAGCACATTAATTAGCAATTAAAGCAAGAACATAAAAGATATTGCAATTAAAGCATAAACATAGAGAGAGAAGAGTTCTGCGAAGCAATAAATGTTCTATTGGTCGCACGTTTCGGCATTTAAAACTGTATGGCTTGCCATCCTTATATAGGAGGCAAAAGCATGGTGGTGATGTCCTTTTCTGACATCACTGAATATTCAAATTACAGCTGTCAAAACATAAAACTACTGAAGATGTCAACAACTGACATCTTCTTACAAAAGTTCCTAAGTGCTGACAAAAGTAAACTACTGAAATCCTACAACGACTGAAGAACAAACTCTTCAGTCGTTTATAACTACTGATACTATAACAACTAAAGAACATGCTCTTCAGTTGTTGTACAACTACTGAAAGTAAATAAACTACTGAAAAGGTAAAAAACCACCACAACAACTGAAGAAGACTTCTTCAGTTGTTGTGACAAACTCTGAGTCTTCAGTACTTGGTCTTCAGACTAGGCTTCAGATGATATAACAACTGATGACTTCAGTAGATATCATCAGTTGTTGTCTTCAGTCTTTGTCTTCAGACTTTGTGCTTCAGTAGAAGGTCTTCAGTTCTTTAGTTCTTCAGCTTTTGATTCTTCAGTACTTGTCTTCAGTACTTGAAGTCTTCAGTACTTGTAAGATCAGTACTTCAGACTTCAGTACTTGGTCTTCAGTACTTTGGAGTCTTCAGCTGATATTCTTCAGTTCTTTGATCTTCATACTTTGTTCTTCAGACTTTGTCATAACAGCAGAAGGCTGGAGCTAAGATGCTCTCGAGTTTGACATTCAAGCAAGAGAACACAATAGCTGATGAGAGTCTTCAGATGTTCTCGAGTCTGACATTCAAGCAAGAGAACATTGTAACTGATGGGAGTCTTCAGCAGTTGTAGCAGTGGCATGTGGGACTTAGAGGTTTTCCTGATCTTGGCTCATTGGTTCTTTTGGTCCAACAAAACACTCCTTAACAAAATACTTTCTTGACTTCATAAGTGAGCATTCGTCTTACATACAACAAGGCATTACCTTATTCATCATTCATTATCTCACGTATTCGTTCGTTTCATACTTTATCATTATCTCACGTATTCATTCGTTTCGTACTTTATCATTATCTTTCATTGTTTCTAGATCATGTCAAAACTTTACCCCCATCATTGCTGAAGCCACCATTCCAAGCATAAAGCCACTTTATATCCTGGCACAAAGCCACATCATATCCAGGCACAAAGCATCATCATTTCCGAGATAAAGTGACAAAGATCCTGTTTCGTACTATTGATCAGTCACCAGGACTGATCCCCCTGTGTGTGAACCCTTATGGGTTAGCCAAAATCGCACGCTATAATACACACAGTTGAGCTGACAACTCTCATGAGTTATGATCCTCCTTTTATTCTGCTTGCAAGCCTTTTCTTTCATTGGTTCTTTATGTTCCACTTTCATTATCACTAATCTTATCTCTTTCTTGAAGGATAATACTTTACGTTATAATTATAAACACACCACGTAAGTCACACATCAATATGTATAAGGAACATAAGAACAGAACATAACCATGCATAAAACGGCACATATAAGCCTTAAGTCAAACTAGGGTCAAAACCCTAAAATTCTGATCTTCCAAAAATCTCTAAAAAATACTACGTGTTTCAGGCGTTTTGACACTATGCAGGCGCATGTGGCCTGTTTAAGTGTTTCAACACTATTTGGGAGCATGGACTTTACACTTGGGCATTCTCAGCCTAATTCTAGGCGTTTCTACTGTTCAGGCGCATGAGTCTATAGTTGGGCATCTGAGAAAAAAGTTGGGTGCATGGGCACTATTAGGGCGCATGACCCCAACACTTAGGCGTTTGGCCAAAACCTTCGGCGCATGAACTACTGTTCAGGCTCATGGGATATACTTAGCTATTCCGAGGCAACATTTTTGGGTGCATGGGGTACTGTTTCGGCGCATCAGCCCAACTTAGACTTTTTAAGTCAATTTTCCAGGCGCATGGGCCCTATTTGGGTGCATGTCCTCACTTAATATTTTTTAAGGCAAATTACTTAGGCGCATGGGCCCTGTTTGGGCGCATGACCACCTACATATATGTTTCTAAGTTGTTATTCAACCCCAAACATCATTTTAACTGTTCTAAGCTTGTTACACTTATTCTAAACATCAACAAAGCCCCAACAAACATAACATGTCCATACACATACACATATGTTGGGAATTCTAACCTTAGAAGAAATTGAATATTTCAAGTTTGTTGAAGTTGAAGTTTGAAGAACAATAGCAACAAAATATTAGTCTAGGGTTTATTTTATAATTATTGTAATCTCTAGATTAGTATATATTGTAACATATGTCATCCTTGTAAAGTGTGACTAATTCACCACATGTTAGGGTGAATTAGGGTTTATCACCAACAACAATATATCATCATCCCTCATGGATGATGATTTCAACATTATATCATCATTCTTTTGAATGATAATTTTCAACAATATATCAATAACATCAAGCATTCATCATCATTGTATGTGTTCTTCACATTCATCATCATCATTATTTATTATATTTTAGCACCTAATCATTGAATTTTTGTTATCATCAATATGAATCCTAAGATCCAAGCTCATGTTTATGTTCAATTCATGAACACACAATTGGTATCAGAGCTAGAGTTGTGGATTCATATTGATTTTGATGAGATTTCTTGGTTAGATTGCTAAAAACATTGAAGATATGAAGAAGGCTATTCAACAATCATTCAACAATACAAGATACGATTCATACAATACAAGAAATCGAAGAAAAAGGGCTGTAAAAAGAGGTTGCCTTTGGCAGCTCTTGCGGCCGTAAAAGAGGCTGCCTTCGGTAGCTTACAAACCAAGGTTTGCGACCAACTGTGGAGGCTGCCGAACCAAATGCAGCAGCGAATCAGGATTGCCCTAGCTATGGTTTCTCAGCCATTCTTGATTGCAACCGAATGAATGCAGCCGATTAGAATTGGCTGCGAATGAAGGCTGCCAAAAATCGAATGGTGGCTGCCCTAATTAGGGTTTCTTGGATAAACAAGGTTTGCAACGTTGTGTTACAAATGGGCTTGTGAACAACTTTGAGTTTGTTTCGTGGACTTGTCATTAAAACAAGAATAGGTGGACTCCACTTAATTGTTTGGGCCACAAACATAAAAACAAGAAAAGGTGGGCTCAGATTTACTTATTTGGGCTTATACACAAAACAAGAAAAGGCGTGTCGAATTTAATTAATTGGGCCTCCTACATCAAAAACAACAATTGAACATGGGCTCAAGTGTTGAAGATTGGGCTTATGTACAACAAAACAAAATTGGCTTCGTATTCGGGCTCTCATCAACAAAAACAATAGTGACATCAAGTTACAAAATATAGTTGTTCTAAAGCTTTGAATAATCGCTTCCGCATCAACAACAACATTCTTAGCATTGAACAACTATCCAACAAGAACAAGATCAAGCTTCAACTCACATTGGAAATCTACAATTTATGGGGAGTATTGTTGGGAATTCTAACCTTAGAAGAAATTGAAGATTTCAAGTTTGTTGAAGTTGAAGTTTTGAAGAACAATAGCAACAAAATATTAGTCTAGGGTTTATTTTATAATTATTGTAATCTCTAGATTAGTATATATTGTAACATATGTCATCCTTGTAAAGTATGACTAATTCACCACATGTTAGGGTGAATTAGGGTTTATCACCAACAACAATATATCATCATCCCTCATGGATGATGATTTCAACATTATATCATCATTCTTTTGAATGATAATTTTCAACAATATATCAATAACATCAAGCATTCATCATCATTGTATGTGTTCTTCACGTTCATCATCATCATTATTTATTATATTTTAGCACCTAATCATTGAATTTTTGTTATCATCAATATGAATCCTAAGATCCAAGCTCATGTTCATGTTCAGTTCATGACCATACAACATATACGTACGATTACATACATAACATTTGTAAAAATGTTTTACATGCATTTTCAGCCCCAAAACATTTAAAAACACATTAAACCGGGGTCTAGAAACTCACCTAGACTGCTTCCAAGCTCAACTCCTTCAAACTCAAACTTTTAAAGGTTTATAACACCTAGACATGTCAAAAACACATAACCCGAACACTCATAAACACATAGTAACTTGTAAAACTCGGTTACATGGTTGAAAACCCATCCTAATAGAACTAAAAAAACATACAAACACTTACCAATTGCAAATTCAACCCTTTTTTCCTTGAAAACCAGAGTGAAACTTCACCTTTTCTTCTTCTTCCTTTTTCAGTTGAAAAAGCAGAAGTTTGGTGTATATACAAGGGCGACCATACTCAAAATATATTATAATATTGAGTTTTTGTACTTTTTGCACTTTAGCCCCATTAGCTTCTTTTCTCCCTTGGTAATATACTTTTGTCTTTCTTTTCTTATTAGTTTTCTTTCTTTTATTATTTATTTATTTTTTACAAAATTCTGGGTGTTACGTAGATCTCAGAATCAAGAGCCTTGATACTCTGATACCAATTACAAGATCGATATTGTCTCTATCAACATAATATTATCTCTCAAACTCGCTAAATTTCACTCTTGATGAATGAAGAATCTCAAACTATGTTGATAATAATATACTAAGTAAACAAGACACAAGAAATAGTTTTTAAGATACTTGTGTATATTACTTCTCAACTCAAGGTGTACAAGACTCTTATAAGCATATGTAAATAAGTTACAATAAGAAACTATATATACTACAATATATAGCCAGTTATACTTTAAAAACCAGATGGAAATTACATCTAAACAAATACTATATTGCTAGACATAAGGTATTTAAGATAAAATATTATCCTATATTAGGTGGTCATTACATGTCCATGACTTACCATTTTGCTACCAACTAAACGTGGTAACTGTACTAACTGATTAGTAATGAACAGTGGAATAAAGTATGGTCAACTACATGGGCGTGGGAAAGTACCATGCAGTATATCAGAGATTGCAGCGGCTTGTCTGGAGGGTCATACTTATATCCACTGGTTCATAGTAGGTTCTTCCGAAGGTATACTGGCTTCGGAAGAACTCACTTATACTTCGGAAGAGTCTCCTTCTTCCGAGACTTGTGCTGGTTTTCAAGGCTTTATGCTTCGGAAGTCTTTTGCCTTGAAGTCTTCCAAGTGGTTGTCTTCGGAAGATTATTTCACTTTGTATTCGGAAGACAGAGTTGCTTATTCAGATGTTCTTCTTTATTAATCTTCGGAAATGCAACTTTATCTTTGGAAGTGTTTGTCAGTTGTACCAAAATTGTTTTAAGTGTTGTTTTGGTTGCACCAGTCTTACTTGACCCAACATAGAAGGAAACACACAGATAGTAAAATTAACCCCTTGTCTCACCTGAAGTATATTGTCTTAAATAGACTCGAACACATGACTTCCCATTTAAGAAGCCAAAGGGTTACCGGTAAACCAAAAGGCTTCGTGATAAATCATTTTAATTATTTAGTCAATGTGAGTCTTGATTCATGACGATCACCACGGCTGATTAATATCCATTTAATAAATATTGGTATATAAAAGTTAATTTGTATAATAAAAGTCAATCTTGGAATATTATAACAATTCATGGTCCATCCAAAGCCAATATTGCTTGTTTATTGATGTCCTCATGATCAACCTTGAAAAATAAAAGCCAATTAAAGTCAATCTTAGAGCATATAAAATTATAAATTATTAGTTTGTATATTACATAAATATAATAATAATTCCAATTAGAATTTTTTGTAAGTTGTTTTACGAATTTCTAAAAGATCCGCAATCTAACTAAAGTTATTGTGTTTCTTGGTTGTATTCACATTCTTGATAGGATGGGAGTTTTAAATTGCTTTTAACTCGTATCTTCTTCCTTTTTTAGCTAAGAAACTTTTCAAAACGTACAAACACTAACATATGTAATTAAGTATATAAGTTTATTCGTGCACACTTAAAAATATGTAGAACAATACTTCAATAATTTATCTACGTTTTTAATTATATAGTAAAGAAAAAAGTAATTAATTTAGGCTTTTAAGTGTAGTGTTTTATCTGCGTCTTCAAGCACAAAGGTATGAATAATAACTAGTTGGAGTGATACCAAAGGGCTTTATCCTTGCGCTAGTGGATAACCCCACAATAGGTTCTAACCCCATATTAGTTATATAGATGGATTTAAAGTGTATACTATGGAGTACGTGTATGCTATTTTAAATAGCATGATCTAATTACCTTGCAAGTTCACAATTCTCCATATATTTCATTGTATGCTTAATCTTAAAATTACGTAACACTGAACCCTACTCATTTCAATCTGATTCCTTTGATTCTATGAGCTATACTTTAGAAAGTAGATAGAGAACACGGCTAAAAGAAATAAAAGAACATATGCCATTTATATGATATTATCATATTAAAATTGAGTTTTGTCTTTAATTTTAAACTTTACCAATAACTCAATAAGTCTGTTTAGAAAAAAACATGTATGATTTGTTTACACTCATGCAACCCTTCAATTGCTTTAAGTATTAGAAAAAATTCAACGATGCATATTTTTGTAATTAAAAAAATAGTAAAAACACCCCCTTCAATTTTACACCGCACTCGAGTTAGCTGTACTAGATAATTTATATTTAAATGAGTAAAACAAAATTATATATTTGTTTGAAATTTATATTGATATTTAAAATATTAATATGGTTGTAAATATTTATTGAATAAATTTAATGTGTTGAAGTGACATCAATGCTCATAAGTTGGGATTAGTATGATAAATTAGTGATGTAGAAAGTTGTCTTACATAGAAGGAAAGATAGAATGTCAAATAGTTTATGTTCTATAGCCTATTCATTATATTGTTTCCTAGAGTATCACACTAAGTGGACGCAAAAGGTACTCGCGCGTGACGCAAGCATGTGGGCACAATATGGCGCTCTCCATCTCTTGTTTTCTTTTCGACCACATAATTCAGATTCTAGATCAATCCTGACAGTAGAAACTGTTTCGGCTGTTGTATACTGGGAAACAAAATGAGTTCTCTTGGTAGGCTCAGAATTTGTTTTAAGGGCCTCATGTCTAACACGATGCTTTTGTTTTTCTCTTTCTGTTTATTTTTAACTGTAACGAGCATTGTAATTTTTGTTTTATACTACAGTTGTATTGTTATATTAATAAACTATGTTTTTGTTTGAATTTTATATGAATAGTTCTTACAATCTTAAACATATTCAAAAACACCATTCATATATTCTTATAAAATAGTTTTCGTTTTTAAAAATTAATTTGTTTTTATGTTTTCGTTTCTTAGTCATGAGTGATCTTTGATGTTGGACTCAAAATATCTCCTGTTGGATTTTATAGAATTCTGAGAGCAGTTCAAAAATTCATTCAATTCTGTTTGCTATTTTAATTTTTTTGAACTGTTCAAACTTAGAAAGTTTCTGTGAAACAGCAAACAGTATGTCTATTAGTGCGTTTAGTTCCTCTGACTCAGCCCCTTTAAGTGCAACCACAGTACAATCCGAAAAGTTCACGGGTGTCCACTTTAAAAGATGGAAACAAAATATGTTCTTTTACTTGACCACCTTGATCTTAGCACAGTTCTTTGAGTAAACTGCTCCCTACCTAAAGAAAGGATGAGGCTCAAGTTGTGAGTGCTATAAATGTTTGGAAACATTCGGAATTTCTGTGTCGTAATTACGTTTTGAATTGTCATTATGACTCATTGTTTAATGTATATTGCAACATAAAGAATGCCAAAGAATTGTGGGAATTTTTAGACAATATATATAAAACCGAGGATGCTAGAAGCAAAAAATTTATTGTGGCTTGGTTCCTAAATTTCAAAATGGGTGATGACAAGACTGTGATGAGTCAGATTCAAGAGTTATAAGTTATACTTCATGATATTCATGCTGAAGGGATGCCTCTGAATGACACACTACAAGTGGCAGCCATGATTCAAAAGTTTCCTCCAAGTTAGATAGAGTTAAAGAATTATCTTAAGCTCAAACAAAAGGAGATGACTATGGATGTTCATCTTCAAATTGAAGAAGACAACAAAATGGCTCAAAAAGACACCCGTGTAGAACCTACGACTAAGGCAAATGTTGTTGAATATGGGCAGTCATCAGAGGTATACAAAGGTAAAGGGAAAAAGGAAAAAAAGGAAAGCAAAAGTGAAACTTGGAGCAAAGAAATGGGCTTTGAAAAAGAAGTCTCCACCTTCACTTTTCCAAAGGGTTTGTTACAATTGCAAAGAGAAGGGGCACCATGCAGGACCGGTTAAGGGATAGTCAATACATTCAGTCTCACAACGAGGAGAGTGTTCGAGCACTTAACAGATCAAATAGGGAACCGGGGTTTAAGAGTAAGATAGAAAGAATAAAAGTAAGTAAAGTGATAGAACTTAAGAACAATATATATAAGGTTTTCAAGGATGATGTATATTAATCTCAAGTTCTCTTACAAGAGTTATAATGCATAAAAGATAAGTTACAAGACATTGAGATATTTTATACTACATCCTACAACCGGCCATACTTGGAAAGCCAGTTGAAACATTGAAAGACAACAAAACCAATGTAGAGTCAAAAGACAGATTGCCTTTTGACTAGTGACTATGACATGCCATAGCTCACATCCTAATATAATACAACAAGGATAAAAGTACATAAAGTAGAAAGTTACAAACAAAGACCTTAATATACAGTTACAAAAGCATGGACCTTTTCAACAAGGATAAAAGTTACAGACAAAGACCTTAATATACAGTTTCAGCTTTATGTAAAAGTACATCAGAGAAAAACATATTCTTCCAAGTCTTCGAAAGAAATCAGTCTTTACTTCAATTGGCTTCGGAATACTTTCTCTTTGAAGCTTCGGAAGACTTCATCTTTGGCTTCGGAAGATTTGGGCTTTGGCTTCGGAAGACTTTATACATAAAATATTTCTTGTGCAGAGTATAAAGCTTTCGCATGTACTTTTTGCTTCGGAAGATTTAATACTTAGCATAATTCTCATGCAAAGTATAAAACTGTTGGATCTATTGAGGCTGATACAACCGAAACAACAGCTAAAAGAAATCTGTACAAACTAAGAGAAGTCTTTCGAAGGCAATGCTGCAGCTTCCAAAGGAAATGTTGCAACTTCTGAAGCTTCTATGGTGATCTTCCGAAGAGCTTCCGAAGGATGAACTCAGTCTTCCGATACTTAGAAGATCTCCTTCCAAAGTAAAACACTTAGAAGAATAAAGACAAAGTCTTCCGAAGACAAAGCCTCGGAAGAAGTTGTGTCTTCCAAAGTATAAATGGTTCGGAAAAACTTATTCTTCCAAAGCCATTTTACCTTCGAAAGAATCACAGTATGAACCAGTGGACAAAGCATGGTCCGACTAACACTTGCTGCCTACTCTGATTCTCTGTAAGATGTCTTCCACGTTCATGTGGTTGACCTTACTTTTGTCTACTATTCACCATTCCTTAGTTAGTACAGCTGCCATTTTTAGTTGGTGACCAAAAGGTAAGTCCTGGACCTGTCATGACTACCTTATCTTAGATAATACTTTATCTAAGATACCCTACCTCTAACAATGTAGTATTTGTTTAGAAGTAAGTCCTAACATGTTATCTATGTATAACAAGCTGTAGATAGTAGTATATATAGTCGCTCATTGTAACTTAGTATCAATGCTTCTGCATGAGTCTTGTAATACTTAGTTGAGAGATAATATATACAAGTATCTTGAAAACCACTTCTTGTGTTCTTTACTTATTATATGGTTATCAACTGACTTCTTGGTTCTGCATTCACCAAACGAGTGATATTTAACAGTTTGTGAGAAATACTAAGTGTTGAGAGAACAATATCGATCCTACAATTGGTATCAGAGCATCCAAGCTCTTGATTGTGAGATCTAACCATCCCAAATCAACCTTGTTTCTTAAAACTTACTCACTCAACCAAAATGACCCTTAACCAGAAATCTGTTGAACCAGAAATAGGAACCATGACCAAAGCTCCCATTATCACCCCTGATAACTTTAGGTACTGGTATCAACGCATTAAAGGATTCATCAAGTATCAAGATTCCCGTATGTGGAAGTCCGTCACTCATGGACCATACATACCAAAAGTGGCATCACAAACTGGAGGTGGTGCCATGATTGAAAAGAAAGTCGAAGATTACTCTAATGAAGACTACAAGAAGATGGACATTGATAGCAAAGCTATGACTGTATTGCTCACTGCCATACCAAACTCGATTATGGCAGGTTTTGAGCATTGCACTATAGCCAAAGAACTCTTTAATGCTTTAAAGTTAATGTACTCAGGTTCCTTAGAATCCAAAGAATCCAAGAAGGATGCTCTGAAGCAACAGTTTGAGAATTTCACCTATATTGATGGTGAAAAGTTGAGCCAACAATACTTTAGATACATGGATCTGATAGCATCTCTGCAGTCTATGCGAGTGACTCTTGAAAAGAGAGACATAGTAAGGAAGTTCATGAGTGCTCTTCCTCGTGAATGGACTTTCTATTGTATTTCTATCAGGAGATCTGAAAATCTTGGAACACTCACTATAACTAAAATATATGGAATCCTAGATGGATACCGTATGGAGATGGAAAATCTGAACAAGCGGCAGATGAATGGTAGCTCAACCACTCCTGTTAGCAATGCTCTACATGTTGCTGAAGGTGCAAGAACTCCCCAGTCCTAGATGTGCATGACTTACAACCAACAGCTATCATGTTCATCTGGACCATACATCACTTTCCTAGAGACACCCAAGTGTCAATAAGCTCAACAAGGTCCTTTTCAGGAAAATTGTGCTTTTGTCTCAGGAAAGGAACACTCTAGTGATTTCCAGTTCTGTTTTGATGATCTAGAGTGTTTCAGCCCAAATGATTTTGAATACATGGACATTATTCAAGAAATGGCTCTCCTTACCTACAAAGCAAAGAAGTTCTACAAGAGAACTGGAAGGAAATTCCCTCAGAACCCAACAAGTAGCAAATTCGGGTTTGACAAATCAATGGCTAAGTGTTACAAATGTAATCAACTTGGTCATTTTGCAAGGGAATGAAAGGCTCCAAAATCTAATCCTGGAGCAAGCCAAGCTTCTCAACATCATGCCACCATACAAGCCGCAACCAAGCCAACAGAGCAAACTGCAGCCGTTGCTCAAGAAGTTGATTGGAGCTTTATGGTGCAAGGTATTACTCCTGCTCAAGCTCTCATGGCCGACACAGATGATACCAAGGTATATGAACATCCCTGTACTCCAGACTGTGTAGTTAAGGTTAAGTTGTACCAGGACTACAACTTGAAACTTAAATCTGATATTGAGTCTTTGAACATACTTAAAGCTGATTTTAAAAGAGCAGAATCTGACCATAAACTAAAAATTAAAGAGTGAGAAAACACTGCATCTACTTTAAAACATGAGCACTCAAACTAAAGGGCTTAAATAAAAGATTTAGTTTCAAAGTTAACTGAGGCTCAAGCCCAGCTAGTAATAGCTGCGGCTGAAGCAAAGAAGTATGCTATCCAAGAGCATAACTTCAACAACATTCTTGCATAAACTTCTCACTCAAAAGAATGTTATCAAAACAAGAGTTGGTTGGGAACTAATGAAACTACTCCACCACATTCCTATGTGTCTATTAGATAGCCAAGATGTGGTACAGATGAGTAAGAGCTTCCAACTGTTGACCCACCATCTCTTAAGAGGATGAATGATGCAAAAATGGTTGTCACCACCACCATAGAGAAGGACAAGGTAGAAAACCTCATCCTCTCAGCTGAGAACAAATCTCTTACCACCAAACAAAGAAAGAACCAGATTCAAGCAGCCAAACGAAGTGCCAAGAAGGTGGCTGAGTCCAAAATGAAAATTGACCCAAGGCAAAAGGGTGTTTTCATCTCAGCTGGATTCCAAGTGGTTGGAAGCTCAGATTCTAGACAGGAGTATAATACCAGTGCTCCCATCCAACTGAAGGATCTGAAGCAGAAAGGAAAAGCTGTGGAAGAGGACAAGAAGACCAAGAAGCAACAATCTACATGTCCCACCAAAGCAAACACTGAATGCATAATGTGTGGTCCACACAACCACATGGCCAAGGATTTTTTCTACAATCCTGCAAGCCCACATTATGCAAATAAGGTAGGGAAAGGAGTAGCCAAGGAAGGTATTACATTTGGATCACATAACCAGATCCAAAGGTTGAAGAAAGGAAAGCAATCTTCCGAAGCCAAGTTGCCTTCGGAAGGAACATCTTCTTCAGAAAGGAGAGTAGCTTCGGAAGACAAACCAAAAAGAATTCCGAATAACAAGAAAGCGCCTCTCAAACCTTTCGAAAAGAAGACTGCTTCGGAAGAGAATGGTCTGAAAGCTTTTTCTGAAGAGAAAGAAACTTTGGAAGAGTGCTCTGCTACCCAAGCTTCATCAAGCTCATCTTCAATGATCAACCAAAGGATGGAATGGAAAATCAAAGAAGATGTTGTAGCCCAAACCTCCTCTTCCCAAACTACTATTGAACCCCCATGCTTACACTTTGGCTCAATTATGTTATCATCATTGGAAGAACCCAAGACTAACAAGGCTTGGGTTTCTAATAAAAACTAATTGTTTCACCTTTGTGCAAGGACATCAATATGATAAAAATAGAAACATTTGGATTGTGGATAGTGGATGTTCCAGGCACATGACAGGGAACAGATCTCTTCTTCAACAATTTCACAATTTTGATGGAGGTCCTGTTCAGTTTGGAGGTGAAGTCGGAGGATACATCTCTGGTAGAGGTAATGTGTCCAATGGTAAGTTAACAGTTGACAAAGTACACTTTGTCAAACAGCTTGAATAAAATCTCTTAAGTGTTTCTTAATTCTATGACCAAAAGCATCAAATGCTTTTCACAGAATATGAGTGCATTTTACTCAAACCCGGGATAACAATTCCTTTGGTGCTTCTTAGATCTCCCAGGAAAGGGGATATGTACAAGCTGGATAAGAATAATGCTTCCCTACTGGGTGAAGTATCATGCTTTCTTTCTAAAGCAAATAGTGATGAGTCAACTCTTTGGCACAAAAGAATGTGTCATGTTAATTTTAAGACAATGAATAAATTGGATAAGAATAACTTGATACATGGTAGGCCTAAAAATGAATTATTCTGCAAAGACAACTGTGTTACTTGTCTGAAAGGGAAGCAACACAGGGCATCCCATAGATCCAAAGAAGTTAACTCTATCACTACCCCATTACACTTATTGCACATGGATTTATTTGGTCCTACAAGTATAATGAGCATTGGAAGTAAATCATATTGCTTTGTGATAGTTAATGATTTTACAAGATTTACATGAGTATTCTTCTTAAGAACTAAGGATGAAACTGCTGAAACCTTAAAATCTTTTATTCTTAAGATAGAAAATCAAATTGATCACAAAGTAAAGATAATCAGAAGTGACCAAGGGATTGAGTTTAAGAATCAAGTTCTTGACTCATTCTGTAACTCAAAAGGGATTACCAGATAATATAGTGCTCCTATAATTCCTTAACAGAATGGTGTTGCTGAGAGGAGGAATAGGATACTTATTGAAGCTGCAAGAACCATGTTGGCTAATTCAAAGCTGCCTCTAACTTTCTGGGCAGAGGCAGTTAGCACTACATGTTATGTGCAGAACAGGGTTCTCATTGTTAAGCCCCATGGAAAGACCCCTTATGAGTTATGGAACAAGAGGCCACCATTCATTGGCTTTCTAAGGTCATTTGGCAGCAGATGCACCACATTTAACACAAAGGACAATTTGGCAAAATTTATTGAAAAGTCAGATGATGCTATCTTTGTTGGATATTCTTCAAGCTCCAAAGCTTATAGAGTATACAACATCAAGAATCAACAATTTGAGGAGTCATCCAATATAGTTGTAAATGAGCACACTCACTGTGTTCAGGGAAATAGTCCTGACCATATGTTTAATTTAGAATTGTTTCCCAACTATTCTAAACAATCTTGGGAGAATGTTTCTGCTAGAACAGGAACTCAAAGTGACTCTGATGATGATCAAATGTTTGAGTTGCCTAGACCCATTTCAAATTCTCCAAGATGGAATGAAGAATAAGCTCCCACCGCTGCAAGTCCTGAAAGTCTGAATCTCTCAGGAAACAATGGAGCTTCAACCAGTTGCCAACTGAATGAGCATCAAGTCACTTCAGATGACAACTCTGTTTCTCAACACCAAGCTGATAAAGATAGCTATCTGGAGGAACAAACAACTGATGATGCCATCTAACAACAGAACATTTTTGATGTTGTTACTCATTCATTCAATCAATCTTCATTGAATGAAAGAGAAAATTCAGCTGGAACCAATGTTAAAAATCCTGATATGAATCATTCAAATCTGGATCTATCTATTCAACTAGATGTTATTCCCAGAATTAGGATTCATAATACTCTTCTAGCTGAAAACATCATTGGGGACGTCTCAGAAGGTGTGAGGACCAAAGGACAAACTCACAATGAGAATGTCTGCTTGTACTCATGCTTTCTCTCTCAAATAGAACCTAAAAAGGTAGAGGAGGCTCTCAAGGACAACAATTGGGTTGAATCAGTGCAAGAGGAATTGCTTCAAGTCAAAAGGCAAAAGGTGTGGAATCTGTGTCCACTACCACCTGGTCAAGTTCCCATTGGTACAAAGTGGGTGTTCAGGAACAAAAGGGATTATAGAGGTTTGATTATCAAGAACAAAGCTAGACTTGTTGTAAGAATACATACAAGGTATAGATTACACTGAGGTATTTGCACCTGTTGCAAGACTTGAGGCTGCAAGAATCTTTCTTGCTTTTGCTGCATCCAAGAACTTCACAGTGTATCAACTTGATGTCAAATGTGCATTTTTATATGGGAACATTGAAAGAGAAGTCTATCTGTGTCAAGCACCTGGCTTTGAAGACCCATACACCCCCATTATGTGTGCAAATTAGATAAATCTCTCTATGGGCTGCATCAGGCACCAAGGCTATGGTATGAGATGTTGTCTTAATTTCTCCTGAAGAACGGCTACACCACAACACCATAGACAAGACATTATTCATAAGAAGATCAGGGAAGGACATGTTGCTTTGTTCAAGTCTATGTTGATGACATCATATTTGATTCCTCAAATTACCAAATGTGTAAAGACTTTGAAAGCATCATGAGAAAGATGTTTGAAATGAGTTCCATGGGAAAGATGGATTTCTTTCTGGGAATTCAAGTGAGGCAGATGGAAGATGGCTTCTTTATAAATAAATCTAAATATATCAAGGACATTTTAGAAAGATTTGAGATGAAAGATTGTAAGCCGGCTAAGACACCTATACAAAGAAATCACAATCTTTGTCCTAACTTTGAGGGGGAGGATACTGATCAGCATCAGTACAGGGCAATCATTGGATCTCTAATGTATCTCACTGCAAGCAGACCTGATATCATGTTTGCTACATGCATATGTGCAAGATATCAAGCTGCTCCCAAGGTGTCTCACCTCATCACCACCAAAGGGATACTTAGATACCTTAAAGGAGCTCCCAAACTGGGCCTTTGGTATCATAAGAACAAAGACTTCAACCTGTATGGTTATACTGACAGTGATTATGGTGGTTGTAACATCAACAAGAAATCCACATCAGGAGGATGTCAATTTCTTGGTGGAAGGATCATCTCCTGGCAATGTAAGAAGCAATCATGTGTCTCTACATCAACTGCTGAGGATGAATACAATGCTACAGCTAGCTACTGTGCTCAACTGCTATGGATTCAAAATCAGATGTTAGACTATCGCAACAACTTCATGGAGACTCCCATTTATATTGACAACAAGAGTGCTATCTCAATAACTGAAAATCCAGTCAAGCACTCTAAGACAAAACATATTGACATCAGGTATCATTTCATTAGAGATATTAATGAAAAAAATCTGATCAAATTTGTCAAAGTTGACTCAAATGAACAATATACTGCTTTGTTCACCAAAGCTTTTGATGAACAAAGATTTAAGTATTTAATTACAGCAATTGGGATGATAAATCTTGACTAATTATTTCATATGGAATGTTAAGTCAAATGTGTCTATTTACAACTTAAGCCCTGTTACAAAAGGTATTTCTTCAAAGAAATTTTATATATAAACTCTTCCGAAGAGAAATTTACCCTCAGAAGATAGTCTTAATCTTCTTCCGATGGAAAATTCCTCTAATCTAGCCAAAGAATTATGCTTTGGAAGAAAACTTGATCATAGATCAACCTTCTTCCGAAGGAAATTTTATACTTCTACAAAACCACGTTTTCCCTTTGGAAGCAAAATAGTCTTTACAACAGATTTTGCTTCGGAAGCAAAATTGGCTTTGGAAGATCGCTAGGAGAGAGAAACCTTAAAGTTCTCTCGAAGGCAGATATTGTCGGAAGAATACTTTAAAATTGTAACAGAAATAGTTGGGTCCCACTCTGCAAAAAGTAAGATTTTGTAGAAGATTGGAGTATTTTGAAAAAAACATCCTTACCGCCTCTGTCAAATCAAGCCGCATAGTGTCATTTCACCTTATCGGTTTGATCTTTTACTTCATATTTAAAGGACTCCAACTCTCTTCTATACTTTCTTAACCACTGTCAAAACCCTAGCCTATTGTTTTCATTGTAATCTTCAAGCTTGAATTTTCTCCTTCTCAAAATTCCAAAACAATGGCTCTAAACCCGCAACATAACCAAGTTGCTATCCTTGATTCATCTGCGGATAGTGACTTTGCTCAAATCATCCAGTTCCTCACACAATCCATATACCTTCCCGCTCTCACAATAAACCCTACCATCTACTCTAACCATATGTCTGATTTCTGGACAAATAGTCAAAATGAAGTCATCAACAATGAGAGAGTAATTCGTTCGAGAGTCTGTGGACAAGAGATAGTGGTGAGTGAAACCACTATCAGGGAACATTTGGAGCTTCATGATACTGGAGCTCCAACTGAATTTCCAAGGCCTGATTTAGAAGACACCTATGTTCAAATAGGATATTGAGGTGATGTGAGTAAGGCTACTGTCTACAAATTCAACTTCTCCTACAACTGGAAGTACTTACAACACATTGTCCATCATGGTCTATCTAACAAATCAGGCGGTTGGGATCAAATCCCCTATGAACTAGGCTGTTTAGTTCATGTGTTGGTCAAAGGCCTGAGGTTAAACTATTCCAGGTGTGTTCTGAATAACTTGAGGAGAAATCTTATCAAGAATACATTCTACATGTATCCTCGGTTCATTCAGCACTTTATCAACAGTGAACTAGACCTGGATAAACTAGAATATAAAAATATTTTAGTGGTTCCTCAAATGCGGTCGGGTATCTTCCGAATGCTGAAAGAAGATATCCACCAATTTCACTGGAAGGTTCACTCCTCTGCTTCCAGGTATGCTTGAGCGCATGGCTCCTGGTGACATCCCTGTTAAACCAACAGGTGATGAACCCACACCAGCAATCACCACTCCACTTCAAAAGGCCTCCTTACATATCAAATACTTTTACCAAAGACGTCCCAAGCGAACCCTTGTTCAATCTAATCTGATTGAACAAGCCCCCTCTCCCAAAAAGGCTGGAGAGGAACACTGGGCTCCCACTCAGCCTGAGGTCCAACCTTCCCCTCCGATTGACCTCAATATCAGTGTAGAGTCTCCTCAGTCTTAACCTCATGAGCCATCACCCAAACCTCAAGCCCTTAGGATGAGTCACAATACTCTCCTGACCAACCAAAAAGGGACAGCCACATCACTAACTATGAGTCCTTAGATATTGACCAAGGTCTCGGGTCATTAGGAATACCTACCATATCCTTCACTGACCTTTTAACCTAAACTGATGAAGATTTCATGTTTCCTCAAAGCTATGAAGTTGATCTATCACACCTATGTCTAGATCAATAGAGATAAAGGAAACCTCTGATCTCTGACCCACATCAGCAACTAATAACTGAGGTGAGTCCCACCGGTGTGCAGGGGACTCATGTAGGCTCAGCTACCACTACTAAGAGTCTCTCATTAAGCTCTCAGGACAGTGGTAACATCAATGAGACTGAGTCTATGGAAACTCTGCCCATTGACATCTCTGAAAGAGATATCCTTGAGCAAAGGAATCCAGGGTGCCAAGAAACCACTACTGGTGATGAGGATGTACATACCAGGTATGTTGTCTCATCTCCCCGTGATTCTTCATATGAAGATGAGGGAAGACTGAAACTCACCATTGAGTACCTGCTCTCTAAGGTCTCAGGCCTTGAATTCAAGGTTAGTATCCTAAAAACCAGGTCTGCCACTCAGTAACTTGAGCTTAAAGATCTCAAGGCAAAAATAGTTGAGACATAGATCGAGAAGTCTGTCATGCATTTACCAACTCAAGTTTCTTTAAGTTCTTCCTCTACCTCATCTATTTCTCAAGATGATGCTACCAAAAATGGCGAGAATGTACAGAAACAAGCTCTTGAGGAACCTCAAATTTTTTGGGAACCTTAATCTTTGGGTCTTACAATTTTATCCTCCCTTTACCCTACATAAAAGCAATCATCCACTATTTTCCCACAACCACCTCCTTTGAGTTTTCAAGTGGATCCAAGGATGCTCATCAGCCTTTACAAATTTTTCACACAGTTTCTAATGAGCTCCTCACTTGAACAACCATCCCCTGATGTTGCCATAACCTACTTTGGAGTAGAAGAGCTTCAAAGGCTCAGTGCACCACCTACCACTTAAGTGGAAGTTGGTCAACCTAAGGTGACTATGGAACCTGAGTTTCACTTCAAAGGGGAAATAAGGACTAATGGCCCAATAACTACCTCAGTTGGGACAGATGGTGCAATATCAGTTTCTTCAGAAGCGAAAATTTCAGTTGCAGAAGTAATTGTTGAAGTATCATCTCTGTCTGATGAACTAATTCTCACAGAGGCCATTCTTGATCTAGCCTCTGAGGTGAACAGTGAGGACTTCCTTACAACTCCTATTCTTCCATAAATACCTCAAGATCAACCACAAACTTCTCAACCTCATCCTCAGTCCTCTCAACCTCAACCTTTAAAACCAGAATCACCAAAGGAAGTATCTCCTCATGATTACAAAGGTAAGAGGAAGAGGACTGATGAGGAACTTCTTGAGGATGAGAGGTTAAACAAATTGAGAAGATAGGGTAAACTCCCTACTAAAAAATTGTTGGCTGCAAGCAGTAAAGCAGCGGTAACATCTCAGGAGTCTATCAATGAAAAGAAGATGTTGGAGGTAATTGATAGACTCATCAGCCTGGGAGTAGCAAATGAAGAAATGCTACTACTCCCACTTGATAAGCTTATCAAATTAGAAGAGGCAACCTGGCTGCAAAAAGAAAAAGAGGATGCAGCAAGGAGGGCCAAAGAGGAGAAGGCAAGAAAGATGAAAGAAGAAGCTGAGTTGAAGAAAAGGAAGGAAAGTATAGCCTTCCTATGCTTAAGAGGTTACTCTTAGAAGGAACTGAGTCCTCATGAGAATGAGATGATCCTGCTTCTTGTCAACAGAGAGCAGGATCAAATCAGTAGGGAAAGAAAGAAAGCTGTCAGGGAGAAAATAAAGCAGAGAAAAGATGCCAAGAAAGTAGGAGATAAAGCGTGGATGAAGGCTTATCTCAGGGCACATGGCTTCACTGGCAGGCAAGTTGGTCCAATGTCAGAGAAGATCCTACAGCGACATGTCAGTGATATCAAAGCTGACATTCGCTTTGGAAGAAGGAAGGAGGTATCATAGGAGATACAGAGGATGAAACCCAAACCAGAACCCAAACCACTACCCATAACAACTGAAACCATCACTGAGCCTATACCCTTCTTTTTCCCCATCAAAACCGAACCCATCACTGAACCATACACCCTGAACCTACACCATCCACATAACCACTACCACCTTGCCCTGCCTCTCAACAACCACCATCACTACATATCCTATAACCCAAAACACAACCTAAAACCCAATCAATACCGAAATCATCCTTTGAACCATCCAAAACTCCAACCTTAGAAGAAATTGGGGAGATCAAAATGAGACTCAACAACTGCTCAAAAGTGAGTAGCATCTATTATGAGAAAGGGTTCATCCTATTACAATACATTGATGGATCCTCACGCTCTCTCACAAGAAATGCTTTCCTAGATCTAACTCGAGAAACTCTATACCAATCACTCAATCTTCTACCCTTAAGCTCTGATTCATTAAATGAAGAAGAGAAAAGGCTAAGAAGAAAATTAGTGAGCCTTTTGGACACTAGGAATGGGGATAGACTGCCAAACTTGCCCCTCATTCCTAGTAACAAAATAATCCAGTGGAGGTTTGATGAACCTTCTCACAACTTCGTTGAGGAGAGGGAAAATGGAGAGGTAAACATGTTCAATGCCTCCTCTCTTCTACACTTAATCAAGTTTGATATTGCTGAGCTAGCAGAGAGACCATTCACCAATCCCTCTAACTCGATAATAGCTGCTCACATTAGAAGATTTATTGACAGCCTTCATCTTGCCGAATTAAACGAGAGGCAAGAACTGAAGAGGAGTTAAAAGTGAAGAAGGAAGCGTAGTTTTGGTAGCATCAGCCTAGGGGGAGTTTGTTAGATCTATTGAGGCTGATGTAACCAAAACAACACTTAAAAGAAATCTGTACAAACTAAGAGAAGTCTTCCGAAGGCAATGCTGCAGCTTCCGAAGGAAATGCTGCAACTTCGAAGCTTCTATGGTGATCTTCCGAAGAGCTTCCGAAGGATGAACTCAGTCTTCCGAGACTTAGAAGATCTCCTTCAAAAGCAAAACACTTTAGAAGAATGAAGACAAAGTCTTTCGAAGACAAAGCCTCGGAAGAAGCTATGTCTTCCGAAGTATAAAATGGTTCAGAAGAACTTATTCTTCCGAAGCCATTTTACATTCGGAAGAATCACAGTATGAACCAGTGGACAAAGCATGGTCCGACTAACACTTGTTGCCTACTCTGATTCTCTGCAAGATGCCTTCCACGTTCATGTGGTTGACCTTACTTTTGTCTACTGTTCACCATTCCTTAGTTAGTACAGCTGCCACCTTTAGTTGGTGACCAAAAGGTAAATCATGGACCTGTCATGTCTACCTAATCTTAGATAATACTTTATCTAAGATACCCTACCTCTAGCAATGTAGTATTTGTTTAGAAGTAAGTGCCAACATGTTATCTACGTATAACAAGCTATAGATAGTAGTATATATAGTTGCTCATTGTAACTTAGTATCAATGCTTCTGCATGAGTCTTGTAATACTTAGTTTAGAGATAATATATACAAGTATCTTGAAAACCACTTCTTGTGTTCTTTACTTATTATGTTATTATCAACTGAGTTCTTGATTCTGCATTCATCAAACGAGTGATATTTAACAGTTTATGAGAAACACTAAGTGTTGAGAGAACAATATCGATCCTGTAAAAACTTCCGTAGTAGTTCCAATTTGTACTTGGTCCATGCGTGCAGGAAACCATTTGGATGCTTTGGTTGCATCAGCCTCTATATAAACCTTACACATCGGGATAATCAGTGCAAGAAACCAGAGTTTGAGTGTGCGCATATGGTTGATGAAGATGATGCATCGTTAGTGGAAATGATCACCGAGCTATTAGGAATGGTGTAAGAAGTCAACCTCGTGGGAGACAATCCATACATATGCTTCATTGATACAGGAGCTGCCTATTATGTGTGTGGTCATAAGCCCCTCTTTAGCACTTTTAAAGAGGTTGCGGGTGATGAAAATCTTTGTATGGATAACAAAGCTATGGTCGACATCAAGGGTGAAGTCAATATGATATTGATGATGACTTCCGCAAAGGAACTCACCTTGAGCAACACCTTGTATGTCCTGGGAGATTCGAATAATCTTGTTTCGGGATGATTGTGTAATAAGTTTAATTTTTGTTTTGTGTTTGAGTCGGACAAGTTTGCCTTACTAAGCGTGCAATGCATGTAGGCAAGGGTTATGCCCTCAATAGTATATTTATGTTGAATGCAACCGTGGTTAAAAATGAAATAAATAAAACTACTATTCCTATTTATATGATTAAGTCTTCAAATGTTTGGCATGGTCGACTAGGATAGGTAAATTATAATTCTATTCGTTGTTTAATAAATTTAAAATTCATACATACATTTCATATTGACACAAACACTAAATACGAAACATGTGTTGAAGTAAAACTTATAAGAACATCATTTAAACCGGTTGAAAGAATAAACGAAACCATTGGTTTAATTCGCACTTACATGTGTGATTTAAAGGCACACCCAATAAGAGGCGCCAACAAGCATTTCATCATGTTATTAATGATTGCACTAGATATTATTATGTATACTTACTTAAAAGTAAGGAAGAGGCAATCGATGAGTTTATTATGTATAAAAATGAAGGAGAATCAACTAAACAAAAAAATAAAAGTTGTGAGAAGAGATAGAGGTGGTGAATATGTTTCACCTTTTATTGATTTATGTGCAAAAAGTGGCATAATACATGAATGTATGACAACTTACTCTCCACAATCAAATGGTGTTGTGGAATGAAATATCATACTCTAAAGAGATAAGCAATGACATGTAAGGGTAAGCTATCATCTCGGTCAATTATCTTTTAAATAAGATACTACCAAAGAAAAGGGATAAAAACCCTTATGAGTTATGAATGGAAAGAGAAATATCATATAATTATCTCAAAGTATAGGGGCTCCTAGCTAAGGTGATTGTACAACCTCCTAAGGCTAAATAAATAGGACCCAAAATTGTTGATTGCATATTCATTGGATATGCTTAAAACAGTAATGCACATCAATTTCTTGTATATGAGTCTAAGAATTCAGATGTACTAAACAACACTATCATGGAAATAAGGCCTGGGAATGATTTATACTTTGAAAATGTGTTTCCTATGTGAGGGCAAACACATGCATCTTTATCTACCCAGCTTGATGATGCAAGTGCAAACTCCTCAAACAAATTGACGACATAGTTTATAGTCAACATGAACAACACTAGGTTGAAGAGGGTGAAATTAAATAAAGTAAAAAGGAAAGGGTTGAGAAATCATATGGTCCAAACTTCATAAGTTATATGGTTGAGGGTGAGCATATACCTACCATGAATCGGTCACCTTTTCGAAAGGACCTCAATGGAAAGAAGCAATCAAGAATTAAATTGATTTAGTTTTACATAATTACACTTGGGAGTTAGTAGATCTTTCTTCTATTTACAAACCACTTGGATATCATTGGATATTAAAAAATAAGATGAAAGCAGATGACAGTATTGATAAATACAAAGCAAGATTAGTAGTTAAAGGCTTTAGACAAAAGGAAGGTCTAGACTATTTTATTACTTACTCACATATGACCGAAATAACCTCTATATGAATGGTTCTTGCTATTATGACATTAAGAAATTTGAAAGTACATCAAATGAATGTCAAAACCATATTTCTAAATGGCGATTTAGAATAAGAGATTTGCATGGAGCAACCCAAGGGTTTCTCATCCCCTGATCAAGAGGGCAAAGCAGTTAAACTTGTCTGTTGATACATGATGTCCCTAGTTCATTGTACTTTAATGTTTATGTCTTTCAATCCTACATATGTGTAATACATGGATATTTTGGTAATATGATATGTGGTTGAATGTATATTTGATATTGAATGTATTTTATTATTATATTATTTATAATTACACTCTTGAATGAATATTATATATGGGTTTGAAATAGTCAGTCACAGTTCTGAGTTAATAATGATTCAGGAATGTGTTTGACTTAGTCTTATGGTTATTCATGCTAATGGACAATGCTTATGGACCAGTCGCATGACTTAACCAAGTGACTGGGTCAGTCTCACGACTAAGTCATGAGACTGGCTCAGTCGTACGATTGGACCAAGTGTATGGTTCAATCATGCGCATGAACAAATTGTATGGCTCAGTCGCATGACTGAACCATGTTGATGGCTCAGTCGTACGACTGTATACTGAAACCTATAAATACCATATAATTCGTGGAAAAACGTAACACTTCGAATTCTTTCATACCCTAGCCATCCAGGGTGTTCTATCTCGTCCATCCAAGTTAGTAGTTCGTCCCGGATTATTTTCTAATCATTCTTAACATTGTTCAATTGTTAGATTGATTCAGGTTTTTCGTTCTCACTGATTGGTTCGCCAATCAAATAGGATTCCGCACTATTTGATTAGGTTACATGTTGAATCTGTTAGTACTCCGTTCATACACAGTCCTAACAAGTGGTATCAAAGCGTAGGCTCTTGATTCTTCGTGGATTCGATCGGCGTTTTGGTTTAAGTTAACGCTTTTATTCAAAAATCCTTGGTTTTGATACAAAACGAGTTTTTGACATGTGCATGATTCAAAAGTTTAGAACTTTTCGACTTACAACAGTTTAGGGTTTGTACAAAATCGTCTTGAGTCTAAACGTGTTCAAAATCTTGAATTTTTGAAATTCAACCGTCTCAGTCGGCACGATTGGCTCAATCGCACGACTGAATCCTAATCGCATAATTCAATTGCAAGATTGACTCAGTCGCTCAATCGCACGATTGACTCAGTCATTTACTCAATCACATGATTGACTCAGTTGTTTACTCAATCGCATGATTGACTTGAATCGTACGATTGAATCCATTCGCAATCTCCATTCTTATGATTGAATCCATTCGCATTCTTAATCGCATGATTGATTCAGTCGCATAAGGTTTATCAAGTTTTGATAAAATGGACGAGCAGAACACCTTGTTTACTGCTGGAAAGGACTCACGAATCCAAAACCTATTACTGCTGGAAAATGAAATTGGAAATCACAACAAACCTCCAAAATTGTTGACTTTGTATGAATGCCCATAATGGAAACAACGGTTTGAGATTTATCGTAATGGTGTAGACCCAAACTTGTGGAGTGCTATTGAAACTGGTTACTCTACACTAGTTGGAGCTAATGGTGTTAGCTGACTTTGAGTGGGATGAATGAAGTTCAAAATATTGCTCATAATGCTGAGAAGAAAGCTTATGCCTTACTGACACAGTCGATTCCTAAAGAAATTTTCCATCAATTTTTAGAACATAAACAGTCCAAGAAGCTGTGGTCTGCTTTGGAAAAGCGATACGATGGTAATGCCACGTTAAAGGCATTGAAGGCTAAAGCCCTCAAGAAGGAATTTAAAAACTTCTCATCCATTGGAAATGAATGCTTGGATGACATAATAGATAGATTTTATCATCTGATGAGTGAGTTGCACACACATGGGGTAACTACATCAATGGAAGATAAAGTTGCAAGCTTTGCTGATGGATTGCCAGATAAATGGGATCCCTTTGTTTCTAATCTGAGACAGAATGATACTTTATCCACTCTAGACATCAATGATTTTATCTTAAAGCGAAGGGAGGAGGAACTGAGGCTAAAATACAAGTCAAAGAAAGGGTCATATACGCAGAATCCATCACTGTATAAAGTTGTTCCCACTTCTACTTCATCAGGAGCACCTCTTCAAACAGTGTTCGTATCCAACACATCTGGAAATTCTCGAAGTGGGTCATCTAGAAGTGAAATGTCAGGATCGTTGAGTGCTCAGTACAATATCCCAGAAGCAAATACAACAAAGCTAAAGACTGAGAATCTGGGAAATGTTACTGTTGAAGTAGCCAAGGAACACATGGATCTTCTTGCTACTGTTGTGCACTCTTATGATGGTTTAGTTGCTGGAAAAATTAGAAATTGTCATCTTGCTGATGAAGACTATGAACAGGTTGATGAGGCTGAATTGGAAAGAATGGATATAATGTGGGCTCTGGTTAGTGCAGTTAGAAGAGCTAAGAAGTTTGTGAAAAAGACTGGTCAAAACCTGATTGCTACTAAAGACACAACCTTTGGTTTTGATAAAATAAAAGTCACATGCTATAACCGTGGTGAAAAGGGACACTTTAAACGAGAGTGCATGAAATCAAAGAAGACTGGAAACGGTAACCCTTTAATATCAAACAACCATCAGGACAAAGAAAAGAACGTGACTTCATCCAACCAAGATTCCAAAGCTATGGTTGCTCAAGAAGATGAAGGACAGGACTGGACATTTCGGTTTATCTCTGGTGGTGAAGCTAATACGGCATTGGTGGAAGATCTTAATGATGATTTAGCAAGTGAAGGAGATAACTTAGCTGATAATGCCAATTCAGACACCGACGAAGCTATAGATGCATTTGAACACTTTATTGAAGATGAACTGGCTGCTGCGTGCACAGAATCTGAAACTAACAAGGAAACATGTTGCTTTCATGGCTGACACCTCCGGTACATCACAGGTAGAATCTAAAGACGAACTTATTAATAAACATGCCTGTGTAGAATGTGATAAATTTCATGAAAGCATAGATTTAAAATTTGCTAGACTGTAAGATCACAATGATAGTTTAGTAAATGATTTAAAATTATGCACTGAAGCTAATAGGGTGTTAAAACAAAATAAGTGCAGTTTTAAAGAAAAGATTGAATTGTTAGGAAAGCAACTTAGGGAAACTGAGGTTGTTTCCTTTAATCAAGCAAATGATATTAAATTCTATCTAACAACAATAAAGGAAACGAAGAAAGAAAAGGCAATTCTTCAAGTTGAAATTGAGTTTTTAAATCAGAAACTTCATAGTTTTGCTAGTTCCTCTCACATTGTTACGAATTTGGTTAAAGAAAGAAATGGGGGAAGGGATTGGTTATCAAGTTGTGCCACCACCACATACGATCCTTATAAACAGAAAATGTTGACCCATAAATAATAACCCAATAAAGGATCATATGGTGACAACACCTCTAGTCAGTGATCCGGATACCACAGTTAAACCTGTGCCACCGGTTTCAGACCAGAAAACAACTACATCTAGCACAAAAGAAAAGATTAAAATTGAAGATTGGGTTGAAGAGGATGACAATGCTACTCTTGGGTTGGGTTCAAAAGTTTCTATTTCAAAACCTAAAATTTCAGAATCAATTCAGTCTAAAACTGTTTATCATCAAAATATCAACAAAAAGAAAGGCAATTGTAATCAAAATGTCAAACAAATTAAGTTTGTCAAAGAAGGTGAGAAACCTAAGGTTGAGAAAAATGAGACCAATCCAAGACCATACTCCCCACCACACAAAAGATTGCCCAGTCCTGTAGAATGAAGATCCTATTTAGATGTGGAGAACGAGGACATATATCTCCAAATTGTCCTACTATCAGACACTAAGACAAAAGGTTGAACTTTTTCAAGATAATAAACCAAGGTTTACTAAATCAAGATCAAATACCCCTCCAAAACACCAAAGGCAACACAGACAAGCCACTGGCAAAGCTATGATGACTGAGGTAAAACAAGTTGATGAAAGCAAACCACGAGTTCACACAATAAACCAATCGTCTTTTTATCATAAATAGTCCTTACATAAAACTGGTCTGTGGAAAGCTAAATCATCAAGTGTGTCTCAGAGTGAGGATAATATGAAGCATGTTGTCTCTCCAACTTCAAACGGACAATGGGTAGAGTTTGTTATGTGTGATGCCTATGGGAAACCCAAGCCTATTAAGGCTTAGGTCTCACACCTAAACTAATCATTTCTGTTTTCGTGTGGGTTGTCCGCTACAACGCTTTCACTAACACCTGGATTATTGATAATGGGGCATCCACGTACATGACCAGGAATTTGTCTCTCCTTTTCAATGTCAAGCAAATAAAAGGGGGACATGTATCTTTTGCTAGAAATAAATGAGGCTACATCACAGCTCAAGGTGAAGTAGGAAACAGGAAGGTAAAGTTTGATAAAGTGAATTACGTTCAACAACTCGAGAACAATTTACTTTTCGTTTCTCAAATCTGCGATAAGGGATTTAAAGTGATGTTCGATGATAAGAAATCTACATTCTGAAGAAGGAATATGCTATCCCTGAGAAGCAAATCTTAATGTCAGCTTTAAGATATAACGATCTATATGTCTTGGACATGTCAAGAGCTTCTACCACTGAGACAGCTGCATAGTGTTTCTTGCCAAAAGCCACAGGGAAAGAGTCCATCTCTTGGCACAGGAGAATGGGACATATTAATCCATGGAAGATGAATCACTTGGTTTAAAATAATCTGGTTGAAGGAGTTACAGTTAAAATTTTTCAGCTTCCAGATTTCTGCATATCATGCAAGAAAGGGAAATAGACCAAGAAATCTCATAAATCAAAGAAAGTTCATTCAATTGAGATGCCTCTGGAGCTCCAGCACATGGACCTATTTGGTCATGTCTGTACTAAAAGCATAGCTGGAGACTGGTACTGTTTTGTGATCACAGATGATTATTCCAAATTTTCATGGGTCATGTTTCTTCAGTTAAAATCAGAGACATTTGAATCATTCAAGGTATTAGTCACTACGCATGCCTGAAGACTGGTACTGTTTTGTGATCACATATGATTATTCCAAATTTTCATGGGTCATGTTTCTTCAGTTAAAATTAGAGACATTTGAATCATTCAAGGTATTAGTCACTACACTGGAGTCTCTGTACAAGTTGAAAGTGAGGAAAATTCATTCAGACAAAGGCACAAAATTCAAGAATGAATGGATGGATGCATTTTGCAGAGAGAAAGGGATTGTACATCAATTCTCTTCTTCTTATACTCCATAGATGAACGGAGTTGCTGAATGCAAAAATCAAAGCTTGATTGGAACAGTGAGGACTATGTTGGCAGATTTGAAACTGCCTGTTCAATCCGGGAATGAAGCGGTTGCAAATGCATGCTACACTCTCAATCGAGTTTTGGTAGTCAAGCATCATGGAAAAACTCGCTATGAGTTACTTCAGAAACGTAAACCAAATCTGAAGTATCTCGAACCGTTTGGTGCTCCTTTCATGTTGCTGAAGAAAACTCAGATAGTAAAGTTTAATGAAAAGGCAGAAGAAGGCATTTTCTTGTATACAATATTCCTGACAAACCGGTTTACAACAACTCTACAGGTCAAGTTGAAGTGTGGTGCAATGTAGATGTTCAACGATACACCACCCCCTTGCTGGGAAAGGTCCATCATCATTCTTTGATTATGATGGATTCTTCCAATCATTCAATCTTCCGCTTGAATATTTTGACGATGACATCGCTGCTCAAATAATGTATGACATTCTGAACACTCCAAATTTGAACTCCAGCACTACAGCTCCAGTTAATGGTACTTCGGGTCCTCAGGGATAGATCTAGAAGTAAGTAATCACTCCTCAGACGATGAGGAAGCTGCAAATGTAGAGCGCGGTAGCCCAAGTGATAGTACAGCTATAGTTGAAAATGACTCGGCTGAATCCTCCAATGCAAGATAACAAATAGTCACAGCTGATGCACCAATGATCACAAACTTGGAAAATGAAGTGGTTGTTCCCATAAAACCTGTGACCAGGATTAGTATAAATCATCCCCAGGAAAACATCATCGAGATCTTCTCTCTGGGATACAGACAAGAAATCAACTATACACTACTGACTACACATCGATGATGGAAAAGGGATATGTGCATGATGGGGCATACAAATATTTTGTTTCTCAAGTTGAGCCCAAGTATTTAAGTGATGCAATTAAAGATTAGGCATGGGTTAATACAATGCAAGAAGAACTTCTATAGTTTAAGAAGCTAGGCGTTTGGACGCTAGTGGACAGGCCGAAGGGGGCCAAGGTTAATGGAACGAAATGGGTTCTTCAGTGCAAGAAAGATGACCAAGGAGTCATTATTAGAAACAAAGAACGAATAGTGGTTCAAGGATTCAGAAAAGTCGAAGGTATGGACTACAATGAAGTTTTTCCACCAGTGGTTAGGATGGAAGCAATCAGGATCTTCCTAGCTTATACATCCTACATGAAGATCAAGGTCTACCAGCTGGATGTGAAATGTGCTTTTCTTAATGGTGACATCCGTGAAACAGTATACGTCAATCAACCCAAGGGATTTGAAGATTCTTATTAGCGAGACAGGGTATATAAATTAGGCAAAGCTTTGTATGGCTTACATCAAGCCCCGCGAGGATGGTATGAAAAACTCTTCACACATCTGTTGAAACACGGTTTTCGAAGGGGAGTAATTGATTGCACGTTGTTCATAAAAGAAAAGGATGGTGATTTGCTGATGGTTTAGATATATATGGATGACATAATCTTCGGTTCCAGAAACAAAGATTTATGCAAAGAATTTGAAGCAGTGATGAAAGCCGAATTTGAAATGAGTGCAATGGGAGAAATAAAGTTCTTTCTGGGATTACAGGTGGATCAGACACCTACTTGTATCTTTCTGCACCAGACCAAGTATGTTGGAGATATTCTAAGTCGGTTTGGCATGGAAAATGTCACTGTTGCCGGTACCCCTCTTGCCACGAACCACGATGTGGCACCTGATGAAAATGGGGATTTGGTGGACGCCACCATGTATCATGGGATGATCAGATCTCTCATGTATCTCACGGCCTCTCGTCCTGATATCATGTATGCCACGTGTCTCTACTCAAGATATCAGTCAAAACCAAAAGTAAATCATCTCATTGGAGTGAAATGGATTTTTCATTATCTGAAGGGTACACCTACACTGGGGTTGTGGTATCGTCATAATGATGACTTTGAACTTACTGTATATAGTGACTCGGATTATAGAGGCTGTAAGATGAACAAGAAGTCAACATCTGCAGGGTGTCAATTCTTTGGAAGACGGTTAGTTACATGGCAAAGCAAGAAGCAGACTACGGTTGCTCTGTCAACATGTGAGGCTGAATATGTTGTTGCTGGAAGCTGCTGTTCTCAAATTATTTGGATTCAACAGTAAATGCGGGACTACGGTTTGCAATTTACTAACACTCTTATTTTTGTTGATAATTCTGCTGTTATAGCTGTCACTAAAAATCTGGTACAAAATCCTAAAACTAAACACATCGGAATAAAGTATCACTTCATACATGTCTATTTTGAAAAAAATTTAATAGATGTGATTAAAATTAACAAGGATTTTCAGCGCGCCGACCTCTATACAAAACCATTTGACAAACCAAAATTTTATTATCTATTAGAGGTTAATGGCATCAAAAGAAAGAAGATGTGATTCCTGAGGAATCAAGTTAGTAGTCCAACATAGTGTCTTCAGTCTTTTTCAAATATTTTATTTTATTTCCCTTTCTTTTATTTTATTTTCTCGCATCTGAAAACATTAAAATCACAAAAAGATTTTCTATTTTAATATTTTAGGGGGAGAATTTCAAAAAAAAAAGAGGGGAGGAAAGGGCAGGTAAGATGATAGGCAAAGACAATAACTCTAAGAAAGCAATTCAATGCTATGGAAAGTGATTGTACACAGGCATCAAATTATTTGGGACCCCAAAAGATTTTCCTTTCTGCATTTTTCTGATAAATTTAAAATCACAGAATGTGATAAATCTAATATGTGAACGCCAAATGAGTTGAAAAATGATAGTAAGCTAGTCTGTTCTGTTATCGTGATTACATGGAGAAAGTCGATCTAGGGGGTTGCTAGTTCATTATACGATGTGTCGGTAAATTCAACACAATAGACTAGTAGACATCAATGGTGACTCACATAAAGTAAATCAATCAACAAGTTGTGGGTTCCTATTGTATCCCTGGTCTGCACAATCAATCAAGTTCCAATAAGGGGTGAGGAGCAAATGAAAGCCATAAATGTGTTCAAACGACCCAAAACAGAGCAATGCATATGGCAGATGTCATAAAGCATCAAAATAAGAGCTAAATGTAATCAAGTTCATGACAAATGTCATTGCTGCATTAAATAAAAATCATATTGCTCTAATGAGACAATAGGTCTTGCGCCTCTCTGTTGTACGATGGTACTGACCTGAGGCCTGACATAACCTATATGTTCTAAGAATTCATTGTTGTTTGTGCCTCTCTACTGTGCGATGGCACTGACCTGAGGCTTTGCATCTCTTTGAAAGCTCTTAGAACAGTTTCTTCTTGACCACAAGACCGCTCAAAAATCTCCTGAGGAAGATTTATTACTATATACCAGTGGGATCCAGAAATACTTGTAAATCTAAGTCACCTAAAAATCGCTGATGTATGTCAAAAATCTGTGTGTGAATTTAAGTGGACAAACATACTGACAATTGTCGTGGCTGCATCTCTTGATGTTCAAAATCAAAGTGTGCTACATAACTATTCTAGCATGATTTCCTGTTGGTGTTGTTGACTCTTAAATGAAAGAGTTTCTGTTAATTGTACATAAAATATTTTCTGCCATAGATATATCTATAAAAGGTTCCAAATAATTGAGTTTTTGCATGTATGATTCCATATGAATCTTTCTTGAAATGGAGTAAATGCCTTAACCTGTTTTGCTCAGGGGGAGAAATCGTTCGAGGGATGTTAAAGTAACTTCAACCCTCCTCAAACAAAAATCACAAAAATATGTCTTATTTTAGTTTTATTTCAAGTTTCTTTTTCTGTTCTATTTATGTGTGTAATGTGTCAACATCGGACTATGTAACAAGATCAACCTCTGTGAAAGTCATAAAAATTGAACCGAAACTTAATTGTGAAAAGCGTTTTTCTGAAAGATAAAATGGGATCACGTCTGAGGTGATCAAGGATAAAAAGAATCACGTCTGAGGTGATCAAAGGATAAAAAGGTCATGTCTGAGATGATCGATAGACAAGAAAGTTACATTTGTAGTAACTACGTGTAAAAATGAGCATGACTAAGTCAAACTCATGAGTATGGCCCAGTCGCACTACTGAACCATGAGTATGGCCCAGTCATATGATTGAACCATAAGCATGGCCCATTCACATGATTGGATCAAGAGTATAGGCCAATTTCATGACTGGATCAAAAGCATGACCTAATCGCACGATTGGAAGCATGAGTATGAACCAGTCACACAACTGAACGCCATTCGCACGAATGGAACATACGATTAGGTTTAGTCGCATGAATCGAGGGTATAAATAGAGGCTCAATCGGTCTTGACCCATTCACCTGTTTTAAAATCTTTGAAAATACCGGCAAACGAGTGGCACCTTTTTCAAAATTTCTATGTGATCTAGACTTCTTGCGCGTTCACTAACTTTTCACCGCTTGATTACATGTAGTTGGAGGATAAAATCATGTTACATTGAGTACATAATCGGTTCTTACTCTAACTTGTGTGATTTTTATAAAAACCAGGAATGGATCCATCAAAATAATCACAAAAAGAGTATCTAAGTCAAATTAAACAATACCCAGTGTTTTGTCAGGATGAGAGGCATCTAAAGACACCGAAAACACACGGTTTTGATGACTAATTGACCAAAATCAATATTTCGGGAACACTATCCGTCTGTACATGACTGGACATCCAGATGAACTTCAATCGCACGATTGAACCATTCGCATGATTCAATCGCACGATTGAACCAATCGGTACTTCAGTCGCATGAACAAGTCAATCGGATGTCTAAATGTGCGATTAAGCTCAGTCGCACGCTCATTCGTACGACTGAGTTCACAAGTATTGGTCAATCGTACGATTGAACCAACTGCATATGATTAGTTTCAAAGTCAAGTAATCTTAGGTATTAAACTGATCTAACGTGTTGATTGGGTGTTTGTCTCTTATGTTACAGTGAAATGGCAGAGCGGTGGACGGTGAGCACCAAGCACAACATCTGTGCTTACCCGAACACGACCTCAAGGAATGCAGCTGAGTTCATGGGAATTATTGAGTTCCTAAAGCGATCTAGGATTCACAGAGCTATCTCTACAGCATGCACACCATACAGATCCCTACAGCAAGCATTCTGGGAGAATGTTGTGGTGGACCGCTCAATTGAGCCTTATCGCATCCGGAGCTCGATTTTCGGTGAAGCCATTGATATTGGTGAAGACGATATACATAGGGTATTGGGCTTGGGTGATGATGAGGATCATCCGACGAAACTACATACCTTGTCGTGCATGGATGTTTTCTAAGGATTAAGTACTCCGGTGACATCAATGCCGGAGTACTTAACAAGAGCAACATGTGCCCGCCCTTCAAGTACTTAGCCCATGTGATTCTCAAGTGCATTGCTTCAAGTCAAGGTAGATTCGAAGAGCTCAGTGATCAGATCTAGAATGCATTTGTGGCACTAAATCTGAACCATCCGTTCAGCTTCTCTAAGATGTTCTTCAACTACTTGAGGGAGAACATCGAGATGAAAGGGAAAGAAAGCTTCTGCATGTATCCATGTTTCCTCCAGATGATTATCGATGAGAAGCTTCCCAACTTGCCAAAGCACAAAGATGACAAGATCATTCTTGAGGTGATGGATGACACTACGCTGGGAAGGATGAAAGTCTATAGGTGAAAGCCACAGAAGCCCCCAGTTTGACGATTATTTGGGCATTTGGCGAGGGTAGACTATGTTGCCCCAAAGGGAAAGAGATGGCACCACGAGGATAGTGATTCTGACATTGAGGACGTAGTGATCCCTGATGATGATCAGGATGATGATGATGATAACCATGATGAAGGTCAAGGAGTTGGTGGTGAAGGATCACACCAATCACGATCTACTGAGACATTCACTACAGAACCACCTCCTCAGCAGGGTGGTTCTTTAGTTGCTGGAGGGTCTGAGTAAACTGCCATAAACCAAGATATCCCTATCATTGAGAACATAGGGAACTTTAATTTAGAAGAAGAGGAAGGAGTATCAGAGAAGGAGCCTCTAGTATGGTAGGTAGGAGGTAAATGGGTCGCCACTGATAGAGGTAAAGAGGCAGTGGGTGTGCGATAGAGGAAAGCAACTGGGATGGATACAGAGGAGGCTGATTCATCCTACACAACTGATCAGCCTACCCCAAAGGGAAAGGAACTTGCGACTCCCTCGGGCTCCAGATTGAAGAGAATGGCTAGGCCTGCCTATAAGTAGGGTAAGCGCCCGAGGCTAATGCTGATGAGCTCATCCTTTCCCTCACAAACCTCTCCAGCTACATCTAGTGCTACCACCATAGTTCCACCTACTACCACCATCCCACTCACCACTACATAAACCATACTAGCCTCACCCAAAAGAACCTCAACTAATATCCCCAAACCAAACCCATTCCCACACCTATTTACACAACCTCTATAACCAACCCATCCACCTCAAAGCCGGCACCTCAACCCATCAAGTACCCCCACTTCATAGTTCCCCATTACTCACAGTAGGTCTGGAGGAACAGCTGGCTAGCCTTAATAGGTTGGTACTTAAGCTGTTAGCTACGGATGATCTCAAGTCCACCCAGATCAGCCAACTGATATTAGTTAAAGCAGCACAAGGATAGCAGATCGCCAAGCTGATTGAGAGAAACGATGCTCATGAGCGTGCCTTGGTTTGAGCATATAAGGCTCTTCAGACTCAGAATCAGCTGGTGCTAGCATCCACCAAGAAGATTGAGGATTTAGAGAGGAAGAACAAGAAGATTATGTTAGGACTGAAAGGAAGGAAGGATGATCCTTTGAAGATCAAAGGTAATGGAGATGATGATGATGATGACACTAGTAATGACGAGTCTAATGATGATGATGATGATGAGGTTGATGTAAATGAGACGAATGAGAAGAAGGACAAGGATTGAAATGAAGATGAAGATCAATCTGAGGGTGAAGGCAAAGCTCTAACTTCTCAGCAATCTAATAAGGAGACAAGAACAAAAAGGAACCAAGATCAGGGAGCCTCATCCTCAACTCCTCAAGACAAAGATCATCAAGATAAGGATTCTAGTAATGATTAGCTTGTTTGTGTAATTTGAAATCATATGTATTGAAATGTATTTAAATTAATTAAAATGTATGTCAAGTTATTTGAAATGCAATGATGTTTATTAAACTTTGTTGTCTTGATAACTCTATCTAGCAGATAAATCTCACCAGATCGATAAACATGATGTTGCACCCCTCCAGCAAATCAAGACGCAGTTTACCATGATTCTTGATTTGCAAGGGATTGTCAGGATATCGGTGAGTTATGCACCACAAGATGGGGAGACCATCCATGACCTATCAGATGAACAGATTGAAGAAATGTTCAGGCTAAACCCTGATGAGATCGTCAAAGACGCACCAGAAATAGACATTATCAGCGATGATGAACTACATGGTATAGATGAGGTGGAAATTGAAGATGTTACATCAGACTAATAACCTCATTATACTAATAAAGACGGAGATGCCTTACCTGATTTAGGTGAGATGTTTGACAGTGAAACCTTCGACAAAGTAAACGATAAGGTCACTGAGAAAGAATCGATAGAGAAGACAGCTCAAGCTATGGATGTCGATGTTGAGCAAAGAAAAGCTGAGTGGGCTGCTTGTCTAGTTGAAATGAGGAACCAGCGTGAACCGCCGAAACAGAATGCCTATACTAAGTTGTATAAAGTCAAAAGGCATCAGAAGGTTTCTGGGAAAATAATCATCTGGGCTTCCTTTGTGGACTTAAATGTGTATGCTGTGTAAAGAGAAAAGGGGATAGAGTACTTCAGACATCCTCATAATCTAAAGACTTTACCAGGTTTTGAGCTGAATAGACTAGCAAGTTTAGGTCTACTGTATGCTGACCCAAGAAAGATGTCAGGATGGTTTGAAAGGGCTTTAAGGAAAGAATATCATACTATATGGGTAAACTTCAAACCTCAACAACCAAGGAGGTTCGTGAGCAAAACTGATATTGATCCCACTTCAGGAAGACCAAAGATTGTTCTAAAGTGAAGACTTCCCCGTACTATAACAAGGATTCCATTAAGAAGAATGCCACAAGACTTCACGCCTCACTTCAAATGGTGGTATTACGACTGGAGGACTAGTGAAGCTGTGATTGTATTGGATCGGCAAGGAAATATTAAGACAATCAGGGTGTTTGACCCCATGTGGCTTATAACTTGTCTGAGGATGATGTCTACACATTATACAAGTGGCCACTATGCTATGATACTCTGGACATAGTGCAAGCTCTTCAATTCCAGCATGTCATCAGACTGTGCTTTGCATTCAAAATCCATGTTAGGGTCACAAAAGAAGAAAAACTAAAGAAGTTTGCTGAATGTGTGAAGAATGTTAGACAATAGAGTGAACTAGGTCCAAGGAGGAGTTTGTTGATACATGATGTCCCTAGTTCATTGTACTTTAATGTTTATGTCTTTCAATCTTATATATGTGTATCACATGGCTATTTTGATAATATGATATGTGGTTGAATGTATATTTGCTATTGAACGTATTTTATTCTTATATCATTTATAATTACATGCTTGAATGAATATTATATATGGGTTTGTAATAGTCAGTTACAGTTCTGAGTTAATAATGATTCAGGAATGTGTTTGACTTAGTCTTATGGTTATTTATGCTAATGGACTATGCTTATGGACCAGCCGCATGACTGAACCAGGTGATTGGGTCAGTCACGCGACTGAGTCATAAGACTGGCTCAGTCGTACGATTGGACCAAGTGTATGGTTCAATCGTGCGCATGAACAAATTATATGGCTCAGTCGCACGACTAAACCATGCTAATGGATCAGTCGTACGACTGTATACTGACACCTATAAATACCACATAATTCGTGGAAAAACGTAACACTTCGAATTGTTTCATACCCTAGCCGTCCAGAGAGTTCTATCTCGTCCATCCAAGTTCATAGTTCATCCCGGATCATTTTCTAATCATTCTTAACGTTGTTCAATTGTTAGATTGATTCGGGTTTTTCGTTCTCACTGATTGGATCGCCAATCAAATAGGTATGGCTTGAAACAATCTCCAAAATAGTGGCATCAAAAATTTGATTGTGTCATGATTGGCTACGGTTTCAAAATAAATGAGTGTGATAAATGTGTCTATGTTAAAGATACATAGGGAGGTTATGTAAATTTATGCCTTTATGTGGATTATATGCTTATTATTAAGAATAATAATAAAATGATTTGATCTACTAAGGACATGTTGAAGAGAGGAGTTGACATGAAACACATGGGTTTGACGGATGTAATTTAAGTAGTGAAAATTACCCGAACCCAAGACGGTCTTATGGTAAGTCAAGCTCGCTATATGGACAAGTTTCTTTAAAAATTTAACTTGGGAGACACGCATGTAGTACGCTCTCCAGTTAATACCACCTAACATATAGGGAAAAATATAGGCAAGGGTGTTGGTCAGTTAGAGCATTCAAGATTCATTGGTAGTCTAATATACCTAATGACATGTATTAGGCCCGAATTAGCATACACTGTAGCCAGGCTAAGTAGCTATATTAATAATCCAAGCGCGGAACATTGGAAATTTAATAACGAGGGTGCTTAAATACATAAGATATATAAAAGACTATGGATTGCATTATACCTGTCATCCAGCTGTGTTTAAAAGGTACACTGATGGAAACAAGATATTGGATATGAGAGATCCAAATCAACAAGCGAGTATGTGTTCTATTAGGTGGAGCAACAATATCTTGGAGATCATCGAAGTAAAGGGTTATAGCTAGATCTATAATGGAATCAGAATTTATCGCTTTGGATAAGGCCAGAGAAGAGGCTAAGTGGCTATGTCAATTTGAGGAAGACATTCCAAGATAGCAAAGCCTTTATCGACTTTTTTCATACATTGTGACAGTGAGTCAGCAATTCATAGAGCTAAAAGCTCAATGTAAAATGCCTAATCAAGGCACATCAGGCGTATACATAACACAACATGACAGCTAATATCAATGGACTGTCTGCTTTTTCCCATGCTTTTCAAGTCAAAATAAAAATCAATTTTTATGATATATCCCTTCGTGGGGACTATTGGAAGACAAAATATAACTTATTTAGAAGAATATTATGCCAACTCCAGCTCCATTATCTGTCTTCTAGTCAGCTCCTCATTTGCAGGATCGGTGTTGGTCTCACAACATAAGTTTATCTCCCAAACTCACTTAATCTCACTCAGTTGATAAAGTAGAATCTCTAACTAAGTTGACAATAATATAATAAGTTAATGAACACTAGAATGGTTTTTAAGATAATTTTATATATTACTTCTCAACTTAGTATTACAAGACTCTTACAAGCATAGCATGATGAGTTACAACGACAAACTATATATACTACTATTTACAACTGATTATACTTGGATATGTAGCTAGAATATACAACTAGACAAATACTACATTACTAGAAGTAAAGCATCTAAGTTAAAATACTATCCTAGATTAGGTAGTCATGACAGGTTCATGACTTATCTTTTGTCACTAATTAAGAATGGTAATTGTACTAATTGATAAAGGGTGAACAGTGGATTAAAGTATGATCAACTACATGGGTGTGGGAAAGCGCCATCCAATGTGGCAACGGGTGTCTGACCGAGCATACTTATGTCCACTAGTTCATAGTTGATTCTTCGAAAGCTTAAATGGCTTAGAAAGAATAAGTTCTTTTGAGGCAATTTATACTTCGGAAGAATCAACTCTTTTCGAGTCTTCTGTAAGTCTTCATGACTTTATTCTTTGAAACCCTTGGATCTTCTAAGTGTGTATACTTCAGAAGGAAAACTACTTAGTCTTGGAAGACTGAGTTTTACCTTCAGAAGTTCTTCATACTTGAGCTTTGGAAGATCTTTGGCTTGTCTTCGGAAGAGCCTCTTTGTCTTTGGAAGACCACTTTAATTTGTACTTCAAAATCTCTAAGTGATGTTTTGGTTGTATCAGCCTCATATGATTCAACAAACTCCCGCTAGGTTGATGCTATCGAAACTTCACTTCTTTCTACTCCTCAGAGTCATCAATACTAGGGAAAGCAGATATCTATTTGTCTCTTTGTTTTCCCTGATATGGTGGTGAGAAGCTTGTACAAGTGATTCGTAGAAAGTAAATCTAGTCTGTTGCTCTAAATGATATGTACCCTTTGTTGTGTCCCTCAAAAGAGAGTTAGTTGATGGGAATTGTAGTTATATTCCCATCTAACTGTAGGATCTAAAGTTGGGCCTTCAACCATCTATAGGAATGTTCTTCCTTTTGTAGTTGCACCTTATTCTTCTTCCTTTGCTCTTATTTTTAACTCTTCTTCAGTTTTAGCTTTCTTTATAAGCTCAGCAAGAGGAAGACAGCTCAGATGATTTCTAATGTGAGCAGCAATCTGAGAGTTGGAGGGATTGGAGAATGGTTTTCCTGCTAACTCAGCAATGTCAAATCTGCTATAGTGTAGCAGAGATGGTATATCAAGTCTGTCTACTTGACCATTCTCCCTTTTCGCAGTAAAGTAAGGTGATGATTCATCAAACCTCTACTGGACAATTTGCCTTCTAGGATTAAGGGGCTTAGTTGGCTACTTGTCACTTTTCCTAGTGTCCAGCAGAGTCACCAGTCTCCTTTTTAACTTCTTATCTTCTTCTTTAAGTGTGTCTGAGTAGGTTGCAAGAAGCTGGAGAGCTTGGTCCAGTGTTCCCCTTATGAGGAAACATGAAGAGCCATCAATGTATTTCAGTTTAATAGACTCTTCCTCATAAGAAAGATCGCTCAAAGTTGTGCAGTTGGTGAGCTTTCTTTTGATCTCCTTGAATTCTCCTAAGGACATGGGCTTAGATGGTTCAGAAGATGGTTTAGGTAGTGATTGGGTTCGGGGTTGTGTTTTGGGTTTAAGGATAGGTGGTGGTGGTGGTTGTTGTGAAGCAGTGGGTTAGGATGTAGGTAAGGCTGATGTTGCGGTTCGGGGGTGTAAGGTTCGGTTGTTGGTTCAATCTGGATGGGAAAAGGAAAAGGTGCAGGCATAGGTTTTGTATGCTGTGGTTTGGGTGCTTGTTTGGTTGCTGGTGTGGGTGTCATCCTCTAAACCTATGTCCTTGAGTTACCTCCTGCCTTCTTCGTAAGCGAATGTCAGCCTTGATGTCGCTGACATGTCGCTGTAGTGTCTTCTCAGACATAGGACCCACTTGCCTGCCGGTGAAGTCATAGGCTTTGAGATAGGCTTTCATACAGTCCTTATCTCCCACCTTCTTTGCAGCCATAAGTTGTGCCTCTTCCTTCTTCTTCTTCTCCCTCAGCTTCTTCCTAGTAGCCCTCTTCCTCTCCTTGTTTATTTGATCTTGCTCTTTGTAGAAAAAAACAAGATCGTATCATGATCATGAGCGCTTAGCTCCTTCTGAGAATAGCCTCTTGTACAGAGAAAGGCTATTCTCTCCATCCTCTCCCTTTCCAATGCCTCTTCCTTCCTTTTTTCTCTTTTCCTCCTCTATGGCCAACCTTGCTGCCTCTTTCTTTTCTTTTTGCAGCAAGATTGTCTTCTCTAATTTTACAAACTCATTAAGTGGAGTATATCTTCATTGTCTATTCCCAAACTGATGAGCCTGTCTATGACATCCACTCTCTTTTTATTATTGATACTTTCTTGGGTGGTTGTTGCTGCTTTGCTGCTTGTAGCCAGTAGCTTCTTGGTATCAACTCTTCCTTTCTTCTTCAGCTTTTCTAACCTTTCCTCCTCTAGAAGCTCCTCAGCAGTGAGCTTTCTCTTTCCTTTAGGATGTAACACCCGGATATTTAAAAAGATAATAAATGAATAATAAAAGTAGGAAATGAAAATTTAACCCAAGTTGAGGGGTTAAGAGTATCAAAAGGACAAAAGGTACAAAAAGTTGGTGTAAAAGGTGGGCATGGCCGCCCACCCTCCCTTCACAACCTTTTCATACGGTTTTTAGAGAGAGAAAGAGGAGAACATTCGGGTTTTTTGAAGAAGAACAAGAAAAAGCCGGATTTCAAGGTAAGAATTCGAGGGCTTAGGTGTTCATGTTGAGTTCTTGTCTCGGTTATGTGCTTATGTATGTTGTATGTTCGGTTGTGCGTGTTTTTGGTGGGTTTTAGGTGTTGAACTTGTAGCAAACGGGTTTTGAAGGAAGTCATACCCAAGAGACTTCTAAGGTGAGTTCTAGATTTACATGTTTTAACTGATTTTGGGGCTGAAAATATATGTATGTATGTTTTTATAAAGTTAGGTTTTCACACCCGTATGTATATTTTAATGTATATGTGGGTTGGGTGTGATTTTAGGTGCATTTGATGTTTTGATTATGATATGTGTATGTTTTAGGATGCTTAGAATGTTAGAACTAAGTTTAGAACCTGTTACAACAGAGTTTGGGACTGATTATGAATGTTGATTAGTGTAATAACACTGCTCATGCGCCTAGAATTGGCCCATGCTCCCAAAAGGTTAAGCTAACTAAGTGTACCCATGCGCCTAAGACGTCATGCGCCTAAACAGTACCCCATGCGCCTGAAATTTCCTTAGAAAATGTCTAAGTATAGTTCATGCGCTTGAATAGTGGTTCATGTGCCAAGGATTGTTGACCAGGAGCCTAAGTGTTGGGGCTCATGCGCCCCAATAGTGCCCATGCGCCTGGACCTCCCATGCGCCCAAGTGAACTCATGCGCCTGAAAGGCTCATGCGCCTAAGTGTTAAAACTGTTGTGTTTTGATGAGGTGCCTGCATAGTTGAAATGCGCCCAGACAGGGCTCATGCGCCCAAATAGTGTTGGTGCGCCCAACACTTAGAATTTATTGCAGAATTTTCGTGGGAGTCTGTGCAGTTAGGGTTTTGACTATTATGGACTAGGGTTTAATAAATGCTCATTTGCATGATTATGCATGATTGTTATTGTGACCCTTATCATTATTATTATTATTATTATTATTATTATTATTATTATTATTATTATTATTGTTGTTGTTGTTGTTGTTGTTGTTGCGGTTATTATTATTATTATTATATTTATTAATTATTATTGTATGACTTTACGTGGTATGTTCATGATCAAGACAGAAATTATTATCATTAATAAAGTGAAAGATTGATGATAAAGAAAAGTGAAATGTAAATGAATGAATGAAAGTATTGCAAGCAGATGTAAAGAGGTGCACGGCCTTGTTGTCGTTAGCTCAACTGTGATGCGGGTTAGCTACCCCGAAGGATGCACACAGGGTCAATCTTTGAGATTGACAATGAGGTGAGCGACTCTGTGTCGCAAAAGACTCGGAAGACGTGCAATCCTTGAGATTGCTAATGAGGTGAGCGACTCTGTTGTCGTAAAAGACTCGGAAGACGTGCAATCCTTGAGATTGCTAATGAGTTGGGCGACTCTGTTGTCGCAAAGACTCGAAAAGATAATGATAAAAGTACGAAATGAACGATGATGAAGATAATAATGATATTACCTACGTGTACGTATGATGTGTGAACACGTGCAAAAGTAAAGGATAGTTCTTAAACAAAAGTAAAGTATATTTATTTACAAAACTAGGACTCACTCAGCAACGCTAACTTTTATGAATTTCCAGTTGGCAGGTAAAATGTTACTGAGGATGGCACGCGGGGATGGCTACTCGGCGGGGCAAGACTGACATCCATTCTCAATAGATATCACTGTTGTTTTGTAATGTAGTTAAACCATTCTTTTGTAATCTGATTAAACTAAGGTGTATTGCTTAACAATAGTGTTTATAATGAAATGAATGGCTTTTGTTAAATTAATTTTGCTGCTTAAATTTCTAAACCTATAATGTTTTATGTAGTTACTGCTGTGAATGACCAACTGTGAGGTCTCCGGGAATGGGGCCTTACAAGTTGGTATTAGAGCCATAGTTTAAGTGAATTGGGTAAAATTTTTTCAAAAACCTAAACTTAAACTGAAAATGGGACAGAAAGAAGGATGTTAGCCCGAGTACCTACGTGCCATCAGGTATTACTTTTCTTAAAGTTAATCAGTATTATGTTCGTGTGCTATTTGACTTATGTGTTCTTAGTAGATTTAGATACTGATTAAGTCAGGATAGGAAATGCTTGGGGTGTGAAGAGTAAAGTAAGTGGCTAATCACAACTGGCCACTGTAATTAGAGACTTACTATACTTTACATAAACTGAGCAATTGCCTTGAATGATTGTGTTAGTGTTTGAATCTTATAGCGCTTAGGAAATGGCTGGGAAGAAGTCTTCCAAGGCTTCTAGAGGCAGTGGTAGACCGTGTGTGACTAGGAGCAGTGCTAAGGCTCCTGAGATGACTCATGCCTGAGGTTCATGGTCAGAGTGAGGAGAATGAGAATGCCAGCCTCAACGCCTCAGCTAGGGAGGCGATTGCTGATGAAGTACACCAGGTCATGCAGGCAATTTTAGCGTCTGTGGTGACTGAAGTCATTAGGGCTGTGAGAAGCGAGGAGAGAAAGGAGAAGGGGAATAGGAAGGGACCAGTGGACAAAGGAAGTAAAGGGGAGTAGGAACGACCAGAGCATGAGACGGTAGTGTCCGACGAGGAAGAGGATGATGCAGTAGGGGTGACGACCAAGGGATGCAGTTATGGGGCATTCCAGAGGTGCAAGCCCCCGACCTTCGATGGCAATGGGAATGCTGCTGCCGCTCACCGTTTTGTGAGGGAGATGGAAGCGGTACTCGAGATCAGCGAGTGCCAGGAGGATCAGAAGGAGAAGTTTGCCACCCACTCCTTTACTAACTCAACACTATGTTGGTGGGACAATATCGTCCAAGCTGAGGGTTCCAGAGCCATCGGGAAAATGCGATGGAAAGAGTTGAAGAAGCTGGTAATCGAGGAGTTTTGTCCTCATCAGGAACTAGACAAGATTGAGAGGGAGTTCCTGCAACTCGAGGCAGGAACCATGACCCACCAGCAGTACACCACCAAATTCAATGAGATGGCGAGGCTGGTGCCGGATCAGGTGACGCCGGTATCTCGAAAGATTAATCGGTACATTCAGGGACTGCTAGCTGACATTCACAGGCACTTGATCACTGCTCGACCAAGCACCTTTAGGTCGGCAGTGGATTTGGCTGGGAGGCTCTATGATGAGAGGGAAGTGATGGTGGTGGAGGTGAAGAAAGCCGGTGGTGGTGACCGGAACTGGAACAGAAAACGGTTCGGGCGTGGTGGTTTCGTCCCGAACAACAAGAAGATGAGAATGGATGACCGTAGGGTGGGGTCGTCAAGCTCGGGACCCAAGAGGTGTGGCAAGTGCGGGAAGGAGCATACGGGTGAGTGCAGACTGGGGCTTAACGTGTGTTTCAAGTGTGGGAAGCCGGGTCACATCTAAAGAGACTGTAAGGCGCTGAGGTGTTATACCTGCGGCGAGGAGGGCCAGATGAGCATGGATTGCAGGAGGCCGAGGGCGGAGTGTTTCGGGGAAAAGAAGATGGACGGAACTGAAGGGCAGAAGGCAAGTGCCAAAGCTTCACCATGACCAGGGAGGAGGCTAGGACGGACCCTGATGTTGTGTCAGGTATGTTTCTAGTAGATCAAACTCTTGCTTCTGTGGTATTTGATTCTGGTGCTAGTAGGAGTTTTATTTCTGCTACTTTCTGTGCTAAACTGCCTATTAGTAGTAATTGCATTGATGAGCCCTTTGACGTAGAAACTGCTATTGGTAAGTCCACTAGAGTTACTGATGTGATAGTGGACTGTGCCATAGAATTAGAAGGTCATAGGTTTGCTGCTTGGTTACATGTGATGCCCCTAGGTGGATTTGATGTGGTACTAGGGATGGATTGGTTAGCAACCTATGAAGCGAATATCGTGTGTCGTAAGAAGATGATTAGACTGACAGCGCATGACGGAAGTCCGGTGATAATATACGACGATCGGGTTACGACGATTTCGAAAGTGATTTCGGTGGCGGTGGCGGGAAAGTGCATGAGGCGTGGATGTAGCGCTTATTTGGCCTATGTGAAAGATGTGGACACGTCAACACCCCAATTGCCCGATGTGCTAGTGGTGTGTGACTTTCCCGATGTATTTCCAGAGGACCCATCAGGTGTGCCACCGGATCGTGAAATCGAGTTTCAAATTGACTTGATACCTGGCGCCCAACCTGTCGCTAAGGCACCATATCGGTTGGCTTCGACAGAGATGAAGGAATTAATGGAGAAACTGCAGGAGTTGCTCGATAAGGGTTTTATCAGGTCGAGTATCTCTCCTTGGGGTGCTCCGGTCTTGTTCGTAAAGAAGAAGGACGGAAGCATGAGAATGTGTATCGACTACCGTGAATTGAACAAGTTAACGGTGAAGAATCGGTATCCATTGCCGAGGATTGACGACTTGTTCGATCAGCTCCAAGGTGCCAGTTGGTTCTCCAGAATAGATCTTCGATCTGGTTACCATCAGTTGAAGGTGAAGGAGCAATACATTCCTAAAACAGCTTTTCATACGCCTTATGGGCATTATGAGTTTCTTGTAATGTCTTTTGGTCTAACAAACGCGCCAGCTGCTTTCATGGACTTGATGAATCGAGTGTGTCGGCCAATGTTGGATAAATCAGTGATTGTGTTCATTGATGATATCTTGATTTATTCGAGGAGCGAAGAAGAACATGCCGGTCACATTCGGGAAGTGTTGGAGACTTTGTAAAACGAGAAACTGTATGCTAAGTTCTCTAAGTGTGCTTTTTGGCTACGCGAGGTGCAATTTCTGGGTCACGTGGTAAATGCGGAGGGAATCATGGTGGACCCAGCAAAGGTTGAGGATGTGATGCAATGGAAGTCACCAAAGACACCATCCGAGATTAGTAGCTTCTTCGGATTGGCGGGCTACTACAGAAGATCTATTCAAGACTTCTCCAAGATAGTCTTACCTTTGATTAAGTTGACTCGCAAGGATGTGAAGTTCGTGTGGGGTCAAGAGCAAGAGGGTGCCTTTGAGGAGTTGAAGACGAGACTAACACAAGCTCCTGTCTTGACGTTGCCCGAGGGAAGTGAAGACTTAGTGGTATATTCGGATGCATCCTACTCTGGGCTAGGTTGCGTATTGATGCAACGTAGAAGGGTGATAGCCTACGTATCCCGACAGCTGAAAACCCACGAAGTCAACTATCCCATGCACGATCTAGAACTAGCCGCGGTGGTTTTCGCGTTGAAGATTTGGCAGCACTATCTATACGGGACGAAGTGCACCATCTTCACAGACCATAAAAGCTTGAAGTACTTCTTCGAGCAAAAGGACCTGAACATGAGGCAGAGGCGATGGTTGGAGCTCATCAAGGATTATGATTGCGAGATCCATTATCATCCGGGCAAGGCCAACGTAGTGGCAGATGACCTTTGACGAAATGAGAGACCCGAGCCGATCCGGGTGAAGGCGTACCAATTGATCATGACCTCTGATGTGATGGTGCAGATCAAGGAGTTTCAAGAAGAGGCATTGAAATAAGATCATCTTAACTCTGAAAGGAAAGGGGCTTGGTCGCCGAATTGAGGGAAAACACTCTCGGTGTTAGGACCCGATATGGGCGGATGTGGATTCCCCGATACGGAGGGTTGCGGGAAAAGATTCTGGATGAAGCTCATAAAACTCGATACTTCATTCATCCCGGTGCTACTAAAATGTATCAAGACTTGAAGAAGGACTATTGGTGGCCGGGCATGAAACGTGACGTGGTGGAGTACGTGAGTAAGTGCCTTACTTGTTTACAAGTGAAGGCAGAACACCAGAAACCGTACAGGAAGATCCAACCATTGGATATACCCGAATGGAAGTGGGGGCATATCACTATGGACTTCATTACTAAGCTACCTCGCACGTCGAGAGGATGCGATACTATTTGGGTGATCGTATACCGACTAACAAAGAGTGCCAACTTCCTACCGATCCACGAGACGTATTCATCTGAAAGATTGGCGGATCTGTTCATCAAGGAAATCGTAGCTCGTCATGGCGTGCCGATGTTTATCGTGTCGGATCGTGACACCCGGTTTACATCGAAGTTTTGGAGGAGATTCCATGATGCAATGGGGACGAGGCTACACGTTAGTACCGCATATCATCCTAAGATGGACGGTCATTCTGAGAGGACGATGCAGACGCTCGAGGATATGCTTCGAGCATGCGTCATCAATTTCGAAGGAAGTTGGGATGATCACTTACCGTTAGCAGAATTTTCATACAACAACAGCTACCATGCCAGTATTGGCATGCCTCCGTATAAGATGCTATACAGTTGAAGATGTAGGACGCCTGTATGTTAGGAAGACATTGGGCAGAAGGAGTTAGGAGGTGTCGAGGTCATCGAGGCTACGACGGAGAAGCTAGAAAGAATCAAAGCCTTCATGAATGCAGCAAAGGACAGGCAAAAATCATATGCCGACAAAAGGCGGAGACCAATTGAATTCAACGTGGGTGATAGAGTAATGTTAAAGGTTTCGTCTTGGAAGGGAATCATACGCTTCAGAAAGCGGGTCAAGTTAAACCTGAGGTATATAGGGCCATTCCGAATCATTGCTCGAGTGGGAGAGGTGGTCTATCGGTTAGAACTACCCGATGAGTTGAGTGGAATTCACCCGACATTCCATGTATCTCATTTGAGGAAGTGTTTGGCAGATAAGGATATGGTTGTACCACTGGAAGACATCGAGGTAGACGAGCGACTCAATTATGTGGAGCAACCAGTGGCGATCATTGATCGTAAGGAGAAAAGGTTAAAGAATAAAGTGGTTCCTCTTGTGCGTGTACAGTGGAAGCACAGGAAGGGATCCGAGTCTACATGGGAGACTGAAGAAGAGATGAGGCAGCATTACCCTCATCTGTTTGAGGAATAACAGTTTCGGGGACGAAACCTATATAAGGGGGTGGACTTGTAACACCCGGATATTTAAAAAGATAATAAATGAATAATAAAAGTAGAAAATGCAAATTTAACCCAAGTTGAGGGGTTAAAAGTGTCAAAAGGACAAAAGGTACAAAAGTTGGTGTAAAAGGTGGGCATGGCCGCCCACCCTCCCTTCACAACCTTTTCATACGGTTTTTAGAGAGACAAAGAGGAGAACATTCGGGTTTTTTGAAGAAGAACAAGAAAAAGCCGGATTTCAAGGTAAGAATTTGAGGGTTTAGGTGTTCATGTTGAGTTCTTGTCTCGGTTATGTGCTTATGTATGTTGTATGTTCGGTTGTGTGTGTTTTTGGTGGGTTTTAGGTGTTGAACTTGTAGCAAACGGGTTTTGAAGGAAGTCATACCCAAGAGACTGCTAAGGTGAGTTCTAGATCCCCTATGTTACATGTTTTAACTGATTTTGGGGCTGGAAATGTATGTATGTATGTTTTTATAAAGTTAGGTTTTCACACCCGTATGTATATTTGAATGTATATGTGGGTCGGTGTGATTTTAGGTGCATTTGATATTTTGGTTATGATATGTGTACGTTTTAGGATGCTTAGAATGTTAGAACTAAGTTTAGAACCTGTTACAATAGAGCTTGGGACTGATTATGAATGTAACACTGCTGATGCGCCTAGAATTGGCCCATGCTCCCAACAGGTTAAGCTAACTAAGTGTACCCATGCGCCTAAGACGTCATGCGCCTAAACAGTACCCCATGCGCCTGAAATTTCCTTAGAAAATGTCTAAGTATAGTTCATGCGCCTGAATAGTGGTTCATGTGCCCAGGATTTTTGACCAGGAGCCTAAGTGTTGGGGCTCATGCGCCCCAATAGTGCCCATGCGCCTGGACCTCCCATGCGCCCAAGTGAACTCATGCGCCTGAAAGACTCATGCGCCTAAGTGTTAAAACTGCGTTTTGATAAGGCGCCTGCATAGTTGAAATGCTCCCAGACAGGGCTCATGCGCCCAAATAGTGTTGGTGCGCCCAACACTTAGAATTTATTGCAGAATTTTCGTGGGAGTCTGTGTAGTTAGGGTTTTGACTATTATGGACTAGGGTTTAATAAATGCTTATTTGCATGATTATGCATGATTGTTATTATGACCCTTATCATTATTATTATTATTATTGTTGTTGTTGTTGTTGTTGTTGTTGTTGCGGTTATTATTATTATTATTATATTTATTAATATTATTATTGTATGACTTTACGTGGTATGTTCATGATCAAGACAGAAATTATTATCATTAATAAAGTGAAAGATTAATGATAAAGAAAAGTGGAATGTAAATGAATGAATCAAAGTCTTGCAAGCAGATGTAAAGAGGTGCACGGCCTTGTTGTCGTTAGCTCAACTGTGATACGGGTTAGCTACCCCGAAGGATGCACACAGGGTCAATCTTTAAGATTGACAATGAGGTGAGCGACTCTGTGTCGCAAAAGACTCGGAAGACGTGCAATCCTTGAGATTGCTAATGAGGTGAGCGACTCTGTTGTCACAAAAGACTCGGAAGACGTGCATTCCTTGAGATTGCTAATGAGGTGAGTGACTCTGTTGTCGCAAAAGACTCAGAAAGATAATGATAAAAGTACAAAATGAACGATGATGAAGATAATAATGATATTACCTACGTGTACGTATGATGTGTGAACAAGTGTAAAAGCAAAGGATGGTTCTTAAACAAAAGTAAAGTATATTTATTTACAAAACTAGGACTCACTCAGCAATGCTGACTTTTATGTATTTCCAGTTGGCAGGTAAAATGTTGTTGAGGATGGCACGTGGGGATGGCTACTCGGCGGGGCAAGACTGACATCTATTCTCAATTGATATCACTGTTGTTTTGTAATGCAGTTAGACCATTCTTTTGTAATCTGATTAAACCAAGGTGTATTGCTTAACAACAGTGTTTATAATGAAATGAATGACTTTTGTTAAATTAATTCCTCTGCTTAAATTTGTAAACCTATAATGTTTTATGTAGTTACTGCTGTGAATGACCAACTGTGAGGTCTCCGGGAACAAGGCCTTACATAGGATCAGCCTTTGGAGACTCAGGTTTAGAGGATTCAGGTTGGTGAGAGTGAGGTTGAACTTGTAGTGTTTGAGATAGAGGAGTTTAATGAAGTCCTCACTGTTTACCTCAGAAGCTAGATCAGAAATGGCCTCTGTGATGATCAGGTCATTAGATAAGTAAGATGGTTTAATTATTCCTTCCGCAGCATGGATTTCTACTTCGGAAGTAATTGGTACTACACTACTCGTCCTTTCTAAGTTGGTTGTTAGGCCATCAGTCTGTATTTCGCCTTTGAAGTTAATCTTAGGTTCAATAGGGACCTTAGGTTGACCAACTTGCTTCTCAGAGGTAGGTGGTGCACTCAGCCTTTGAAGCACTTCATCTCCAAAATAGGCAACGACTACATCAGGGGAGGGTTGTTCAAGGGAGGAGCTTATCAGAAATTTGGTTAAAAATATGTTAAGGTCAATAAGCATCCTTGGATCCACTTGAATTATAATAGGAGGTGGTTGAGGGAAGATCGTTGAAGAGTGTTGTTGTGTGCGATAGAATGAAAGATGGCATCAAGAGAAGTTGTGATGGCAAGCCTGGGTTCCTCATATTTTTATTTCTATACATTTTCCCCTTTTTGATAGCATCATCTTTAGAAGTAGATGAGCTAGAGGAAGAACTTAAAAAAAGCTAAATTGGTACATGCCTAATAGACTTCTCAATCTGTTTTTCAGCTAGTTGGAGATGTCACCAGGAGCTGTTAGCTCAAGCATACCTGGAAGAAGATCATTGAACCTTCCAGTGAAGTTGGTAGACACCTTCTTCATTTTTTTCAAGATGCCAGGCCTCATATGAGGGACTAGTAGAATATTTTCACATTGTAGCTTGTCCAAGTCAAGCTCATAGTTGATTATGTGCTGGATGAACCAGGGATACATGTAGAATGGATCCCTGGTGAGATTAACTCTTAGATTATTCAGCATAAATCTTGAGTAGTTAAAGCGGAGGCCTTTTACCAATCCATGAACTAGGTAGCCCAGATCATACGGGATTTATCCCATCCCCCTGACTTGTTGGATAGGTTTTGCAGGACAATGTGTAGCAAGAACTTCTAATTGTAGGAGAAATTGAACTTGTAGACTGTAGACTTGCTCACATCTCTGCCATATCCTATTTTGATGTAGGTATCCTCCAAATCAGACTTGGGAATTCAATGAGGGCTCCTTCATCATGGAGTTCCAGATGCTCCCTGATTGTGTTTTCACTAATGATGATCTCTTGCCCGCAGATCTTTGATCTGTTGACACTTTCATTATTGAGAAGTTCGCTTTGACCCTTGACCCATAGGTCGACCATGTGGTTTGAGTAGATGGTAGGGTTAACGATAAGGGCAGTGAATTATGCAGACTGTGACAGAATTTGGACGATATGGGCAAAATCGACATCCCTTAAAGAGTCAAGGATGGCGACTTGGTTGCGTTGGGGATTCAAGGCCATTGTTGTGAGAGTACTGTTTGATTAAAGGAATTTGAGAGTGAAGGGAGAAGAAGATAATGGAAATTTGGGGCTTTTGCAAAGGTAAAGAAAGTAAAGAAAGAGAGTCGGAAGTTTATAAATAGGGGTAAAAAAATCAAACCGATAAAGTGAAAGGACAGTTTAGGTTTCGATTTGACAAGGGCGGTAAGATAAACCATTTAAAATATTATGAGAATCATCATTAAAATCTTACCTTTTACAGAGTGGGGCGCAAAGATTACCGTTACACAGTTAAAGGTTTCTTCCGAGAGTAAAATTGCTTCAGAGAGAAAACGGTTGAGTTTCTCCGTAGTGTCTTCCGAGTCCACTTTTACTTCCGAAGGCAATCCATGTCTCAAAGACAAGTTTGCTTCCGAGAGTAAAGTGTTCTTCTGAGAAATGGAGTTAGTAGGCTTCGGAAGTGGATTTGAGCTATGATCAAATTTTCTTTTGAGGCGAAAAACTTTTCGGAAGAGAATACTTATGCAGAGCAATTTGCCTTCGGAAGATAGATAAAGATCTCTTCCGAGGGTAAATTTTTCTTTGGAAGAATTCATACTTAGAACTTTTGAAGAAAAATATTTTGTAACAGGGCTTAGATTGTATAAAGACAACATAGACAATACATATTATTAAAAGGCTTTCAAAAGAGATTTACTAGTCAATATCAATCATCCCAGTAGCTGTGATTAAGTACGTAAATATTTGTTCATCAAAAACTTTGGTGAACAAGTCAAGATATTGTTCATTTGAATTGACTTAACTAGTTTGATTAAGTTTTTCTTATGAATATCTCGAATGAAATGGTACCTAATGTTAATTTGCTTTGTCTTGGAGTGTTTGACTGGATTTTTTATGATAGAAATTCCACTCTTGTTATGTATGTGGATAGGAGTCTCCATGAAGTTGAAACCATAGTCTAACATCTTATTTTGAATCCATACCAGCTGAGCATAGCAGCTTGCAGCATCAATTTATTCAGCTTTAGTACTTGATGTAGAGACACATTATTACTTCTTGCATTGCCAGGAGATTATCCTTCCACCAAGAAATTAACATCCTCCTGATGTGGATTTCTTGTTAATATTGCAGCCACCATAATCACTGTCAGTATAACCATAGAGATTGAAATCCTTATTACTAGGATACCAAAGACCTAGTTTGGGGAGCTCCTTTGAGGTATCTAAGAATTCTCTTGACAGGAATTAGGTGAGACACCTTAAGAGTAGCCTGATATCTTACACAGATGCAAGTTGCAAACATGATATCAGGTTTGCTTGTAGTGAAATACATTAGAGATCCAATAATTGCCTTGTACTGATGCTGATCAGTATCCTCCCCTTCAGAATCAGGACAAAGATTGTGATTTCTGGATATAGGCGTCTTGGCTGGTTTACAATCTTTCATCTCAAATTTTTCTAAGATGTACTTGACATACTTAAATTGATTCATGAAGAACCCTTCTTCCATTTGCTTTACTTGAATCACACGGAAGAAATCCATCTTTCCCATGAAAATCATCTCAAACTTCTTTTCATTATACTTTCAAAGTCTTTGCACATTTGGTCATTTGAGGAAACAAATATGATGTTATCGACATAGACTTGTACAAGCAACATGTTCTTTCTTGACTTCTTTATGAATAATGTCTTGTCTATGGTGCCTCTAGTATAGCCATTATTTAGAAGGAACTGAGACAGTGTCTCATACCACAGCCTAGGTGGCTGGTGTAACTTATAAACATTTGTGGTTTTGAAGAATATAATAAGACACAGAATTGTGTATTTCAAAACTTTTGAGTTTTTGATTTATTTAATGGATGACTTTAAGTTTATAACTTTAAACTTCATTTGGTTTCTTTATTACAGAAGAGAATGATAGGTTGCTCAAGCTTAGTATCATCGATGAAGTTGATGTTTACAAGTGAGATTCGAAGGGATTAATTGGTATGTAAGCATTGATTTATCTAATTTTTGTATTTTAGTGTTTTATTGCTTTATTGAATGTTATACAATATAGATTTCACTTATTCTATTGATTATTCATATTAAGGTTTTCTTTTTTGAATTATTTGATTGATTTATCTTTTGATTCGGTGATTATTTGTTGGTTTGGTATGTTATTATTGTTTTTGTATTGGTTTGTGAGGTGGTTTGACTATATGATTATATTGGTTTGATTGTGTAATCTGGTCTATTAGATCATGTTTCCTGAATTAATAAGATGATTGTCTTTGCTTGATATTTCTTTAACAGCCCTTTTTGCTTATACTATGTGATTTTTTATTTGACAAAAGTTGCTTACTTTGTGTGTAGTGTGCACCAAGGTTGTTATCCATATTATGTGTCACACTTTTATGCTTACTACACAACTGTATATGTTATTCTTACTCAACATACTATAATTATATTATGATTTAACAGATTTAATAAAAGAGTGGCTCAATGTTACATACTAATATGTGTCTTATTTTGAAGAGATAAAAGACTATGCCGTCGCTAAAAGAACTTTACGATACACAGCTTTAGTCATTTACATTCATCGTAACACTAGATCAACTAGTACAATGTATGCTATGCTCCTTTTGGATGTTTTTTCTCCATCTGCTTTGTAACCTATTCTATATGGTTTGGGTATATGCTGACAAGATCGTTAGTTTCAAGGTTTTTTTTTCCTCTTATGTTTTTTTTTAATGGTTTTTTTTTAAAAAAGATCCGTTCATACAATTATCAGTTGTATATGAAAAAGAAAAGCAAATACAATATAGAAACAAATAAATGATAAAAAATTTGGTTTATAGCACTGTAAAACGCTCATAGCTTACATCCTTTTATTGTCTAATTCTTTTTTTATAAGATGTTACGATCCAAGCGCTCCGGCTCTCTTAACGACTACGAGATTAAGTTGTTAAGAAGGTATTGCTTTCCAAAACATTTTTACCTTATATAATTGTATACTACTCCATGTATGATATTTGATTCCAGTGAATGTTCAACATGGGATTTTATTGTTAAGTTTTAATTTGATGCTAAAATTTCTCAAAAACTCTATTAGGCTTGAATCAAGCAATTGAATGCGGTTTTTAATCATTTGTATCTGTTTCGGTAACTAATATATAACGAAGTATATACTAAAAACATGCACAATGATACCCCTCCACGCCACAATAAAGATATTTTTTTTTTTTTGAAACAGTTAATGGGAAAAGATCGGTAGACATTAACTAGAAGCATTAATTTCAATAACTGAGTTCTTAGTTGTGAGAGAGGAAGATCCAACATGTAATGGAATCTATTGCTTGCGTCAAAATGTTTCAATTTGAACAATGTGACGCAAATCCTTCTGACCCTCAACTAAAGTCTTTGCAGTGACCAGAAGTGGATCACCATTCTGTAAGGTTAGAATCGATATTTTTGTTTTGCATTGGGTTACCATAAGGAAATATGGTGTCAGTTTGTTCATACTTCAATGTTATCGGAACTTCTATATTGCATAATAAAGGTTCAGACTTTGTATTGTAGATTTACCATAATATTTCCCCAATTAGCTTCTACTGATGTAGAAGATTTAGATCCTACTCTTCGAATTAGATCGGGTTTTGCCTTGAAATTCTTTTTTTCTTTTTTTCCATTACCTAGTTTCCATTAATGAAGATTAAATTTGAACTTGCAGTCATTTAGATCGTTAAGTGGATTATTGTTTCCGTTGTGTAGTTTTGATTATTATGTCTCTAATTTTGATATGTGTTGCCGTAGATTTGATAGCATCATGTCCATAAATAAGTTCTTTTTTTTATTTTTCTATTTATATTCTAATTTTGATACGTGATTAGCTAATGGAGAATCGTTGGTGGTGATAACAATCCCTTGATAGTCCAATTTGTCTGACCCACTAAGCACCCTTGTGTTCAAGGTCTTACGTCATTTAATCTTCACATATATGTTGTGCATATGTTATAAGTTTTGAGAATTGGTAGCTGAATCGTTTTGAAAATAATGATGCTACTGCATTGTTTTAATGTATACGAGATACTTTTCCATTTGTATGTTTTGTTTTGTTAAGGAGGAAAATAAGACGCCAGATGACACACGATGATGATTAATTTGATGTTTATGATCAGATTAATTAGCCATTTGTAATTGTAACAGGTAGCATAAACGGTAGCCTTACACCTCACAGTTTGGGCCTTAATATAGGTTGTTTTCTCCTTGACCCAGTTAAAATATGATGATCATGCATAAGTTAATAAAAGATACACCTACACCTGATGTTGTAGTAATTGGTTGTTATACTTTTAAAATACTCTATGTTAGTAAATTATAACATAAAACAAAGAAATATTGTTTTTCTAATATAATCACAAACAATACATGTGTTTTAACAAGTAACGGCATGTTGGCACACTTTAATGACATAACTAAATTTTTGTTTTACTCTACATGTTCAAGGATAGCTCTATTGGTAGCAGTCAGATGCAATTTTAGCACACTAACAGAATCAACTCTTAAGTTATCCTTGGAGAAAACAAGACAAAACTCAGATGGACTAACAGGTACTTAACATAAGTACTCATTCCTAATGCATAGACCGTGATTCCAACTTTCAACCAACTTCATGTTAGACCCGTTAAAGCTGTACTTTGTCAAACAGTCGGATCAAAAGGTTAGGCGACATATAACTTATTGGCTGCAAGTTATATGTTAGTGTAAATATAAACTACAACTCGCATTGCACTAAGCAGATCCTAAAACTGTATCATTCGTCACATTTAGAACATGGCTAGGTAGCAGCAAAACAATCCTCATCGCAACGCGCGAGGGAATAAAATCTAGTTATTATTATTAGATTGATGTTTAATATGGATGTTTTGTAAACATGTAGGTGAAACTTCAAGGTAGTTATGGATGGGCAAGGTCTCGGAATAAAAACCATCGTCTTTTGGTCTTATGAACTTCTGGTTAATATGGACGTTTCGTATCATTTTGAATGCGTCATAATATTCACAAAGATGACACGCGCACGTTTGTGATCTTGTCATTTATGACTACCCTTTACTTGATCCGTAATGCGTGTTATCCATTGCCCGTCATAATATGGACGTCATCATTCGCCCGTCGTAAAGAGATGACACACAGATACGTGTCATCTTTTATTTATGACTACCATTTATCTGACCCTAAAGATGATGCGCAATACCAGTCATCTATTGTAATTTTTCAAATAGTGTCCTGGGCCTTGCTTCAGATTGGGCTGGGTCATTTGAAGTAGATTGGCCCGTATCATTTTACTTACATTTCCATAGTATTTTAAATTGCATACCTTACACCTTGCATATGTCTTGTACTGGCATTTAACATCTTGAATTCCTTGGTTACCGTCAAAATATTTGTCTCAACATAAAACTTTTGTGTTTATAGATGTTGAATTCTTATGTTTATTAGCCTCATTATATGTGCTTCTCACTCTAGGTTATAAATTTTTCGTTTAAAAAGGGGGGTCTTGTTTTGGAATTCGCTTTAGAACCTTAAAAACGTTGAGTCGGCACTAATAATACCCCATAGAAATTGTTTGTACAGTAAAACGTTCATATGATCGTGATCTCGACACATTCAAGTATCAATATTTGCTTTGGGCAGCTTTCTTTTAGCTTTACTGCTTCATGAGGAGTTCACCTTTCTGGAGGTTAATCATTTTCATTTTTCACCTCAATTTTAGTTCTAACTTTGGTATGTTTCATTTAGAATCATCTAAAATTAAATTTCAATTATTTTGGATTTTTCGAATGGCTGATTAAACTATTATATGAGCTTTAGAATTGGATGAATTGTTTTCCCGCTCTCGATCAACAATATAAACATTTTTTTGTGGAAATTAGTTGCTAAGACAGAAGAAACATTCATTTTTAATTGGATATAAGATAGTAAGATACTTTGTGACAAATGTTTTTGAGAGCTAATATAGTAGGATTCACGATGAAATGAAATCAATCACAAAGTGATGCATTGGTCTTGTACTTTGTATTTACACTTAATAGAATCAAACTTCATATACGTTTTATTTGTTGTGATGTAATGGAAATGGCAATCAATGTTATTCTAATGGTTAAACTAATTATGAAGAGAATTTTAAATTTTGCATTTATGTTTGATTATGTCGTCTTAAAACAGATTTGTTTTTGTGACGTCATAAAAATAGCGACTTAATAATTTAATTTTATGTCAAATTTGATTTTTGTAGACGTAGGGTACAATTAAATCACACACAACCGGATACCCGAATCCGGAAGCCCGGCCCCTCCGGGCGTGACGGGTAAGCCAGCAGGACACGGGCCTCACATTTAATTACATCGGGATCACCGCCAGTCCCAGCCTATAATTTAGTAACAGTCAATCAGTATAAAAGCATAACTGACTCAGCGGGGAATACTCCCTGTAAATGAGTGCACGGTTACAACAGACAAATACTATAAATACCAGGTAAAGAGGATCGGTATCCTCACAAAAGAATACACTCTACACTCTTTTTCTTTACTCTTTATCATATATTTTCCAATTAACCGACACTTATTCACGTCAGAGGGACGTTACAGGGAGACTTCCCACCCTGAAACGCCTTAACTGGTGTTGTTTTCCTTGTGCGTACGTATGAAGTTTCAGAGAACACCCGTGGATCGAAGTTCAACTAGACCGGAACCATCCAAAGTTGATCCTCGTATTTACATTGGCGCCATCCGCATCAAAACTCACACGGCACTCTTTAAACACTCTCTGACGCAATCATGTCTACTACACCACAGATCAACATGTTCAATCCAATGGAAGGAATTCAGGCGGAGGACGCAAGTAGTGATAGTGGGGACGCAATCACATTGTGGGACACGGAGGCAATGATAACACAACCGGAACAGCCCATACAACCACCAATACCATCCATCACTACACCAACAACACCCAATACCACATTCCCCACATTTTATCTTGCCGCCCAACCACAACCCCACCCACAGCAAACCATCCCAACCATACCCTTACTACCAACCATGTTCCAATTTTCGGTATCCACAACACAACCAGCACCCTCAACACCTATCCAACAACATTTAGCCCCATACCCGTACTCTGTGCGTATACCACATTTCCACTATTCACACATATCACACCACCCCTAACCGCAACCCCGGAATAGCAATATCTCATGGCTCTTCAAGAACATCATGCCAGGGAACTGCAGTTAGCAGAACCCCGGCGACCACTCTCTTACGAGGAATCGGCCAGGGTCACACCAATAACGATCCCCGTAACTCCTTTCACCAGGCTTCGACTCCACAGAACCGTATAAACCAGTCGCGTTGGTAGCCCAATCCAAGTTCATCCCGGTAATAGCACAGGCCCAGTTCCTGGCAAAACTAAAGATGTCATCCACGGTCAGGAAGTATGATGCGACGACTGATCCGGACGATCACGTCAATATTTTCGTAAGTGCAGGGGGAGTTCTGTGTGGTGCCACATGTTTGTCCAAACCCTTATGGGGGCGGCTCGGGTATGGTTTGACAGTTTACCCACAGGGAACGTAGGAAACTTCGAGGAACTATTGAACAAGTTCATGCAACAGTTCAGCCAACAGCGCCGCCACATGAAAGATAAAATTGAGATACTGTACATCAAGCGAAGGGATGGAGATTTAGTCGAAGATTTTATCACTCGGTACAATAAGGAAAGTCTACAAATAGGGGGAGTGGGAGAAGAACTCATGATCGCAGTTTTCATTCAGGGGGTGTGGAATGATGACCTTATTTGCAGATTTCACGAGATAGACAGGATGCCCAAAACTATGGAATCATTCATGACGGCCGTGAAGGTTTTCGTACGAGCGAAGAAGTCCGTTTCGATCAATGCGGACATGGACCGAAAATTAGTGAAACAAGACCATCATAGGACATTTGATGCGGCTTATAGCCGCGGACATTACGAATGGAGCCAGTTGCGCTTTTCTGACTACAGGACGGGTTTCAGCCTGAGGAACGATAGAAAGCCGGATCAGGGAATTGTCCAGCAAAACACCCGGAGTCCGGTGTGTCACTGTGGAAATCGATACTGATGGATCGAATATTGTAATCGTATTATTGTTGTTTATCAGATCTATGATGCGGAATCTCACAGACGCGTTGATGAATTCAAGTGAAGATCTGTTACAAGATTAAGTGTATGATGATGAATGAATGATGAATAATCAAGAACACATATTCATAACAATTTCATTCATTCATATGTATGATTGCTAGGAGATTACAAGGGAGTTTGCAAGAGCTTTCTCTCTCATAAACACTCAACCTAATTATTTCTCTCACTAGACTAATTCTCTCTCTATTTTGTATTGTTAGTGCTTACAATGCTTTCTTAGAGTATAAATGACTACACTTAGTCTATTTATACTCTTTACATAAATGAACAAAATTACATTTAAGCCCTATTGATTACACGAATATTATTCTAAGTCTTATAAATTCTCTATTGTTGATACGTGACTACCAGGTGCTGACGTCATTCTGGACGACTGCTGATGTTGACTGTTGACTTTGACCGTGGTTGACCAAGTTTGACTTTGTGTATGAGACACCAAGAGCGGTATTCTTAGTTCTCAGCAACTGGCAGGAGATCTTTGAAGGAAGCAGGAGTGTTCCCTTAACATTTTGAACTGAATGAGAAACTCAGGCATGTTATGCAGTTCATCACCTGTAAAAGTCTAAATCCTCTCATTAGAGGTATTACATGGAAGTTTCACTCCTAAATCAAAAACACATGTAATTCTACCAAAACTATGAAAAATACTAAAAATGATAAATTTTTTTGGAATTTTAGTTTTTCAAAATTATGATATTTACAAGAATGAATCCTTCAACTGCAATAAGATCATACTAATCTGAATTCCTCTACATCTAAGAATGATTAAAGATTTAATAGACATGGACAAAGAACAAAGTTGATTGTAAGTATGTTTGTCCACTTAAACTCATACAAGGATCTATTTTCAATACTTTGTGATATTTATCATGTTTAGGTTTGATTGGATATGCTAATTGAGTACCCCATACTCAGAATAATGAAAGAATAACCCTCCTCATGAAATGCAAGGTGGCATTTTATCACAACTTGAACTAGTATACTTAGAGTATAAATTCTCATGATATGATCCACTTTGGGATTCTTTTTGGATTTGATCCACATTAGGATTCTATGAGCTTTGATCTAGATTTGGATTCTTTTCTTTGTCTTTTTGGCATGTATCAGCACTTTTAGTGCAAGGTCAACTAGGTTTGTGCTCAGCATAACAGAAGTTGTCCTTATGTTTACTCCAGGTCTGTATTTACATACAACAAAGGAGAAACAGATGCTTTTATCAATGAGAAATTTATAAACCATTTTCGCATGGTGTGTTTAGGTAACCACACAAGCTAACACTTGGAAAAGTCATTGCTTACCAATACCCTAAGATGGTTTTCGTCCATAATGCATATTGATTTAGTTCATCACAAACATGTTTATCTTGAATCCAAGCTGAGCCTACTAACAGATCAAATAAAGCCTTGTCAGTCTTTATTGATGTTGAAAAATAGATGCAAAAGATAGTAGATGAGTGTGCTATCATTTCTCATATAAATGCAGGAAAATTCAAAAATAATATTTTTGTACTTTTCTTGATTTTCAATGTTTTAGTATTTTTGGTTTTGAGAAAATACAGAAATGGCATGTGTGTTATCAATTCAATAGAGATCATCAACAGTTAGTCCATGTAGTAATATACTCAGACTAAGAAGGTGAATGAAACATTAGTTGTTTTGCATTGCCATTATAGTTTCTGTGAATGATTGACAAACTGCATTGATTCATGGTTAATTTCTGCTCCATTTGGCTCAGTTGCATCATAAACATCATGAGCAGGAAGAACATTCTTGTCATGGGAAGGGATCAGCCACTGCTAACTTTTCTTGGGTTGGCAGGCCTCTATAACTGTCCATATCACACTAGCAAATCAGTTAGGTATTTCAACCCAGGCCATTACTGTCCTGAGCTATCCATTAGCATTTTTATATGTGACTTGCTGGTATGTGTATGATTTTGCTTTATCTGATGATGTATTATATTCACCTCCTGAAATTATTTTCTTTCTCTAACATTGTTTTGGTTTTATACCAACTGACTCAAATTTAGTTTGTTTAACAAAAGAAGTTTGTTTGGATTTTAAAAATCTTTTAGTTGGCTTAGAAAATCTTTTTTTGCTTTTGAAAGTTTTGTGGAGGTTTAGCAAAAGATCTTTGTCCTTGATCATGTATGTTTCTTCTGGACATGTGATCATATTCATCATAAGAATTTTAATCATGATTATAATAATTTGATGGATGTGATCTTCTATGATAGCCATTATACCAATCATTATTCATATATCTGTAATACTTATGTTGTGTGTATGACCTAGGATAATATCTTGGTGCCCAATAATCATGAATATCATAATGTTTAAAATCATACCCTTGCCGATATGATCGAGGATAAGAGTAGCTATAATGTCTGTTGTAGTACTCTTGCTCCGATCTTGATGAGTACGAATCTAATGGATGATAAGATCTTTGACCTCTTCTGTGTTGTGATGTTAGAGAGTTGCTGTATGAATACTCTAAAGTGGTATGATTCTCTATGTTATAATTTAAGCAGTAAGGAGTAGGTCTGGATCTTCTTCCCTGATGCTTGTATGATGAAGTGGTATTTGATTGGAACTTCATATCCTTTTGTCTTGATTGTTGCTGTTGCTTTCTCTTATAAGGACATATGTATGTTTTAGTCTTAGTGTTTTTACACTCAGACGTGTTGTATGAATCTGAATTGCATGTCTCGTTGAGAATTGGTTGTTGTTTTGGAGTTTCTAATGTAGCTTTTAAGGTTGATGGTTGGTTTGGATCAGGTATAGAAGACTTAGTCTGACTTTTCTTCTTTCTTTTAGATCTGGTTTCCTTCCTCTTGACCTGTTCTTTGATTTCCTGTACATCAGGCTTCTGCTTGTTCTTTAACTCCATCTTAATCTTTGCCTTCGATTTAGCCTTAGTTAATTCTGGTTCAAGAAATACTGCTGGTTTGAATTGTCATAGAGAACCATAGACTTTTGTTTGTTGTCAGGCTTTGCTGCTTTGGATTTCTATGGCTATGTTTGTTTTGGATTGATGTCTTCAATGACATGATTAATACATGTCAATGTTTTTTTTGTTTGGTTGGTTGGTTTCTTAATCACTATCATCACTTGCAGGATCTCCATCTTAACCATCATAGGAATGAAAGGTTTCATTTTATGGTGATTCTGGTTTGAGGTACAGCTTTGGTGCTGTTTCAGGAGAAGTGATTTGAGTGATAGTGGATGGTTTGTCTGTTGGATGATGATCATGCATACTTGAATGAATTGACTTTTCATTGAAGTTGGCATTTCTATATAGTTATCATTGTAAGAAGGAGGAACAACATGGTATGTTTCCATCACTTCTCTTTTAATCTCTTTATGCGTTAAGCAGTTCCTCCAACTTGTTGGCAGTCATCTTTAAATTCTCAAGTTCAACTTCTAATGATGCTTGATCTGTTTTTGTCTTTGTTAGAGACTCAGTGAGTCTTGTAACTTGAGCTTGAAGACTAAGTCTTTCTCCAAGGAGTTTGTCTACATCCTTCAGAAGAGAATTGATTTTATGTTCAAAGGCTTTATGTTGTATCTTTAATTCTGCATTTGTAGCCTTTTCTATATTGATAGCTTGATTTAGACGCTCAATGTAATGGTACAAGTCGTTGATTGTTTTGCTTGTACTTGCTTCCGATATTTTGGCTTCAACTTTAGCCTTTGTGTTTGTTAATTTGACAAAGAGTTCAGTTGCTTGAGCATTCCGCTTATGGTTTTCTTTAAGTAATTTATCAACTTCTTTCTCTAGTGAACTGATTTGATTTGCAGAAGTTTGTAATTCCTTTGCATGTGAAGCTCTTTCCTCCTTTATCATGTATGATATATTGTTAGAAAATTTCCAATATGCCTGAACTTCATCTTTGCATGCTGATGAGCATAGATTGATCTTTTTGTCTTTAGGAATTTCAGGTAATGGAGGAATGTTTGTGTTGTTGATGTTTATGGCTTTTGCAAGCTCAGCAGTTAACTCTTTAATTTTGATTTGTTGTTGATCCATTTTGTCTTGCAACTAGTTCATCTCTTGAGCTAAATTGATGTTTTATTGATTCAATGTCTTGATTTGTGCTTGATCATTTATTTGAAATTGTTGAATCTCTGACCTGCATTTTATCAAAACATTAGACAATGTGTTGTTTGAGTTTGCAAGATCACATAAATGTACATGAATTAGTTCTTTCTCAATGTGACTGATGTACAACTGAATGTTTGTCTTGTCAAATAATGAATTGTTCTTATTGTTTGTTATGCTATTGTAGTTTGGTTGGTTGCAGCTATTGTTTGATTTGTTGTTGTTGTTTGGTTGGTTGCAGCTTGGTTTGCTTTGTTTGAATTCTTGAAATCTCTTTCTACCTGCAACAAGAAAGAAGCTCGGTTTATCGAAACACAAGTGTTAGTGAATGATGTTAAATTTTTTATTTTGTTTAAAAAAATGGTTTAATAGCTGTGTTGGTATTTCAATCAAAGTAAAATTTTAAAATTTTAATTGAATCCAAAGAACTGCGAAACTCAATTTAATTAGATCAACCTAACTAAAGAGTTAACTCAGTTCAATTACAATTTAGTTAATCTAGACTAAGATTAATCTAGCTTAATTTAAAAAGTAACAATATTTAGATCCCTCAAAATTAAAAGCTTCCGAGAACAAACTTCTAAGTTTATCAAAATGAAAAGCTTCCAAATTCAAAAGCAATCGAGAACAAAGAGAATTGTTTATTCAAAATGGAAAACTTCCGAATTCAAAAACTTCTGAGAACAAAGAAAACTTCCATGAACAAAAGAATTCTTCCTAATCCAAAGAAATCTTTCAAAGCAAAAGAAATATTTTATGGACCTGGTGTTTGTTTAATGTCCGCTGTGGAAGTGTGTGTGTGCTTTGGGCAGATGTGTATATGTGCTGTTTACACGTCCGTTGTGGACAGATGTATATGTCCACTGTGGACAGGTGTATATGTCAGCTGTGGACAGAGTTGTGTATGTTCTTGTTCTTTACTCGTCAGATGTGGACAGATTTGTGTATGATTCAACGTCCGCTGTGGACATGGGTGAGTGATTTAAAATCCGCTATGGACGTGGGTGTTTGATTCAACGTCCGTTGTGGATGGTTTTCTTCATCATCTATGAATACTTAAAAAATTGTATGTTTTTCAGCTTTTATAGAATTAGTACATGAGCTGTGTGAACAGTGCATCCGCTGTGTGAACGGTGCATCCGGGGATTGAACAGTGCATCCGGTGTGTGAACAGTGCATCCGCTATGTGAACAGTGCATCCACTGTGCGAACAGTGCATCCGCTGTGCGAACAGTGCATCCGGTGTGTGAACAGTGCATCCGGCGTGTGAACAGTGCATCCGGTGTGTGAACAGTGCATCCGATGTGTGAACAGTGCATCCGTCATATGAACAGTACATCCGCTGTGTGAACAGTGCATCCGCTGTGTGAACAGTGCATTCGCTATGCGAACAGTGCATCCGCTTTGTGAACTGTGCATTAGCTGTGTGAACAGTACATCAGCTGTGGATTCTTTGTGAAATTCGATTATGAATGGATTTCACTTGTAAATACACAAATTGATGTTTGAATGATTCTTGAATGACAGAGTGATTCTTGAATGACTGAATGATGAACAAATGAATCAAAATCTGATTTAAATCATAGATTTGACTGATTTTGATATTTCAAAGAAGTTTGACTTTAAAAAAGTCAAATTTTCATGTTCTTGAATGAACAAACTTTTAAGTCGTGGGTTTCTGATGGAATTTGATAAAATCAAAGGTAATAATAGCTGTAGATAAGTGATTCTAAACTAAAACAACAATCAATTTCATATAATCATCACCTACACTCGGATTTAGATGATGAACACATGAAAAACATAATGAATAACAAAAACCCATAAATGAGAATCAATGTTCAATAATGGATGATTTGGATGTTGAAAATGATAAACGAACCTTAGATTTGATGTTTTTAAGCTAATACCACTATCAATTTCAGCTAAACAACATCAGATTCGTGATTTTTGATGATTTTTCCTTAAGAACAGTGAACTTTTCTTAAAAACACAAAATTTTCAAAAATCTTCAAATTCAAGACTTGTGGTTATTCAATTGTTATGAAACTTTGCAGATGTGTTAATTATCACAAAGTAAAGCTATTAGAAGCTTAAATTTGATCTAAGAACAACAAAATCAAAATTTAATGTTCATGAGCATTTGAACACTTGAAGAACAAGTTTGCTTAAATCTTCAAATTAATGGCTCAAATGAACTTCAATTGATGTGAAAACATGCAGATTTTCAAAAAATAACAAATCTAAGCTAATAGTAGCTTGATTTCATCAAAAACTACAACAATTTGCAGATCAAACTTGTGGTTCAATTTTTTGAGAAAAATTTGAAGAACAAGGAGCAAAGGCTCAGATACAAACTGTGGAAATTGATACTGATGGATCAAATATTGCAATCGTATTGTTGTCGTTTATCAGATCTATGATGCGGAATCTCACAGACGCGTTGATGATTTTAAATGAAGATCTGTTACAAGATTTAGTGTATGATGATGAATGAATGATAAAGAATCAAGAACACATATTCATAACAATTTCAGTCATTCATATGTATGATTGCTAGAAGATTACAAGGGAGTTTGCAAGAGGTTTCTCTCTCACACACACTCAACCTAATTGTTTCTCTCACTAGACTAATTCTCCCTCCATTTTATACTGTTAGTGCTTACAATGCTTGCTTAGAGTATAAATGACTACACTTAGTCTATTTATACTCTTTACATAAATGAACAAAGTTACATTTAAGCCCTATTTATTACATAAATATTGTTCTAAGTCTAATAAATTCTCTATTACTGATGCTTGACTGTAGAGTGCTGACGTCATTTGGGACGACCGCTGATGTTGACTATTGACTTTGACCATGGTTGACCAAGTTTGACTTTGGTCAATTTTCTTCGTTTTTATCATATTGTTTTTATCATATTTTCAGCATAGATTCACCGTGTCGGTTTTGATAATCATCATGAGATTTGGCACTTAGGTTTTGATAAGTATCATCTTTAAATAGTCTAACAGTCATACACCGGGAGCCAGATGTTGGCAAAACTCATATACATCACTGTCCAAAACACCGATGAGATCTTGAACACGGAGAGACTATAGTTAACACAACCGCGTGCCATGACGGACACAACAACTGGCCACGACATGAGCAAGTATTGTGATTATCACTAAGACAAAGGTCATACTACGGATAATTTCTATCAGGTGAAAAGACAGATCGAGTTAGCAGTAACATCCAGGTAGTTGGCTTACCTTGTGAAGGACATAAAAGCAGGACCCCAGGGGATTCCCAGGAACAATGACAAAAAACAAAAGCAGGTCCGGGAGGTTAACATGGTAGATTCCTGCGGGGAGTACAGAAAGAAAAGACAGGGCCAGGACTTGGAATCATGGATGGAAACCTAATGGTGTTGCTGTCGTTCAATAAAGCTCAACCCCGCGGGCCAATGATAATTACTACCCGGATATGCAACTTTAATACTCGTAAAGTGTTTGAAGATTACGGGAGCACTGTGGACATCATGTATGAGCATTGTCTAAAGAAATTGGACATGGAGGACCAACGAAGGCCGACGCTCGTAAATGCACCATTGATGGGATTCACCGGGGAGGTAGCAAAGCCAATTGGTCAGATTTCATTCTCAGTACAATTGCAAGAGGGGTCCAAGATCCGGACCATATAGAGGCATTTTCTAGTAGTGTCGGGAGCCTCTTAGCATAACATCATACTGGGAAGACCAACAATCAAAGCGTTTAGGATAGTGCTAGCACCCTGTCAGGGCATAATCATGTTCCCCACTCCTCGCGTCCCGGTAACGATCCATATTGAAAGACAATGTGCAGAAGTGAAGGAAGTAGCAGGAACTACAACACCGAAGAAGGAACCTGAAAAATGGATTCTCAATAAGGCATTCCTGGACCAGTCGATTACTATTAGGCACATGCTCTCCGCTCCTATCCAAGCACGACTGAAACAACTGTTCAAGGATAACATGAATGTATTTTCCTGGCAACAGACATGACGGGGGTACCATAACATGTGACAGAAAATCAATTCAATACATACTGGGCGGTAGAACCAGTGGTACAGAAGAAAATGAGTATGGGCCCTGAGAGAAGTAAGGCAGTCGTGCAACAGGTGGAAGATTTAGTGAAGGCTGGAATTCTAAGGAAAGTTAAATACCAGACTTGGATATCTAACCCAGTGATGGTAAAAAATCAAACGGCACATGGCGGATGTGCATAGATTACAAAAAACTGAACGACGCATGCCCTAAAGACCCGTACCCCCTGCAAGACATTGACAAAAAGATAGATTCACTCGCACCGTATAGACTGAAGTGTTTCCTGGACGCGTACAAGGGCTATCATATGATCCAGATGGCCCTAGCAGACGAAGACAAAACTTTATTCCACATGGATATTAGGGTTTTCTGCTACACCAAAATGCCACTCGTCTTGAAGAACGCAGGGGCAACATATCAAAGGTTGATGGATCAAATGTTCGTTGAGTAGGTGAGCAAGAACGTGGAGATATATATTGACGACCTAGTAATCAAAAGTAAAGAAGAGGAACAGATTTTGAGCTATATCGAAGAGACCTTCCAGACATTAAGAAGCATTAACATGAAGCTTAATCCCGGAAAGTGCTCATTTGGAATGGAGGAGGGAAAATTCATGGGAGTAGTGGTCACTAGAGAAGGATTCCAGGCCAACCCGGAGAAAATCCTAGTCATAACATAGATGCCATCACCCTCTATCCTGAAAGAAGTACAGACCCTGAATGGCCACCTCATGGGAATTAACCGCTTCCTGTCAAAACACGTGGAAAGGTCATTACCCTTCATAACAATACTGAAAATGTTTTTGGGAAAAAATCAGTTCAAATTGACAGAAGATGCAGAAGTAGCTTTCAAACAAATGAAATAATATTTGGTGCATTTACCCACCCTCACAGCTCCTACGCCGGGGGAAACGCTGTTGGTTTACCTAGCAGCTGCGGACTCAGTCATCAAAGTCGTGTTACTGGTGGAGAGAGAAGTGAAACAAACGCCGATACACTATGTTAGCAGAACCCTATCGGGGGTAGAATCCAGGTATACCATGATGGAAAAGTTGGCTTTGGCTTTGATTCACACATCAAGGAGACTCCACGGGTACTTTCACAATCATAGGATTGAAGTTTAACCAACTACCCCATACAACAAGTGCTGCAAAAACCCGAACTATCCAGACGGTTAACCAAGTGGGCAATCGAGCTAGGCAGCTTTAATATACAGTTAAAGCCAAGACCGGCGATTAATAGCTAAGTGATTGTGGACTTCCTGGCTGAAATCCCGGAAGGCAAAGAAATAGAAGTAAGGGGGAAGTTGTTTGTTCTAAATTTGGAAATGTTGATGCTGGGGAATGGGTTCTATACACAGATGGTGCATCCAATAAAGAAGAATCCGGATCCGGCTTGATTCTAACAAGCCTAAGAGGGATAGAGCTAACGTACGCTTTAGGTCTAGCATTCAAAAGTACCAATAACAAAGCAGAGAATGAAGCTCTGATAGCCGGGCTGGATTTGGCCGCAAAGATGAATGCAAAAAAATTAAATGCACACGTTGACTTACTCCTAATTGTAAATCAAATAGCAGGCTCTTACGAAGTTAAGAGGAAAATCATGGCATAGTATCTAAACAAGGTGAAAGAAAAACTGCAAGCATTTGATGCTTACGAGGTTGTCCATGTACCCAGGAGTCAGAACAAAAAGGCGGACGCTCTGAGCAAGCTAGCTTCAGTAGCATTCAGCCACTTGACAAAAGAGGTCCGTGTTGGAGCATATATTGTCATATATAGTGTGTCAGTCGCTTGACGAATAGTCTAGGCTTAATGTATTACACCTGATATGTTGTAAACTCATGGAACTGGGTCATTCACAGGAGCATATGCGAATGAGACTCAGTCGTACGACTGAGCCATGCTAATGGACCAGTCATGCGGCTGAGAGACGCGATTGGGGCATTCGTAAGACTGAACCATAAGAATGGTCCAGTCGTACGATTGAACCATACGCATGGTCCAGTCCTACGATTGAACCATACGCATGGTCCACTCGCACGAATGGGCCCATTCGCATCTAATATGGGCCGAGGCCTATATATACCAGTTTTAATGTGTAGAAACCTAAGGGTTTTAGAGGGTTTGTGCCCGGGGCCTAGGTGTTGCTGGATGAGAGGGGAGATCCTGCTCGATCTCCCCTTGCCAAGAGTCTTGATTCTTAAGTTGTAACGAGCTTAAAATCGTTAGGTTTTATCAATGAAATCATTCGATAATTGTTCATGTTATTGATTGACTTTTGGTTTATGCTGTTATTTATCCTTCCGTCAAGAACACGCTCGGATGTTTACCGATCCAGTGACTTCACAATTGGTATCAGAGCCGATTACTGCTGGAATGATCTAACAATCATTCTAGCAACCCGAGCTCTTAATCTCTGGATCTATTTCAGGTTCTTTGACGTTAAACCACTTCGTGTTCTTCGTGTTTTGCTCAGATCTTGTTACGTGTGTTGTTTCTATGTTAAAATCGAACTCGAAATCACGTTCTGATCACCCTTGCGAATCTGATGATGTTTATTTTGGTTCGAATCATGTAAAATTCATCGGATTAGGGTTTTTGGCATCCTTGGCGGCTGCAGATCTGAAAATCTGCGTGCAGACCCGTTCATGCGACTGGACCATACGAATAGACCAGTCGTGCGACTGGACCATGCGAATGGACCAGTCGTGCGACTGAACCATGCGAATGGACCAGTCGTGCGACTGGACCATGCGACTGGACTAGTCTTATGTGAGTCGTGCGACTGGACCAGTTTTATATCTAGTCTTATGTTCAGTCGAATGAAAATATCATTCGTTTAATTCTTTCACACGACTGTGATCAGTGTACTCCATGTCATACGAATGTAAGGTGTTCCAGACCAAAAAAAAAGAGTCTGGAACAGCTTCTTGCACGAATTTTTTCCTAAACCATTTTTATCAGTCGGGAAGCCTTCTGAAAAAGTTTGGTAAAATAAATTTTTTTTTTTCGGGAAAATTATCGGGTCATTTTCGGTTCATCTTCGGGTTATGAGTGAAGATTTTCCTGGAGAGTCTATGCAAGAGTTGAGGATGAGCAAAGTACATTCACCTTGAGGTTCTTATGTCAAACAAGTTCGATGGATACCCCATTATTCGTTGGACTTCCAGAATAGGTGAATGTTGTTAGAACACGAAAGAGAGAAGAGAAGATATCAGCTGTCGGTGCTGATTTTATGGGGTAGTCAGGAGCATCTGACTATTTATGGTCCAATCAAGTTATATTTATCCGCATAGAGAGGATTCTCATTCTTAGGCGGAATCCATTTATAGAGAAATTGAAGACGCAATCAAAAAGTGATGATGTGAGCTGGTTTCTGATGATGAATCTACGTGCATGCTGATTTGTTTGATATTGCCAGCTGTGGATTGAAACCTTCAACCTTTTGCCCAATACACCGTATGAAGACGCCAGGGGAGAAAATGTTTATATATTGGGATATGCTGAATGTGATGGGGAATTTCTACAGTTGTTAATGTTAATCAGGTTAGACTGTGTGAAGATTAAAGCAATGGAAAACTGTTCATGTCATTATCCGGAAAAATCAGTCATATGGGGAATCTTGCTGCTATGATAGGTTCTACAAAGTAAACGAAAGCTATTGTATCTAAATTTATTTTCAGGGATGCTGTAGTAACCTGACGGATCGGCAACGTTGGCTAATATGGTTTTTCGTTTGATTCTATTGGAAACCAGAGCAAAGATTGGCTGAAGATTGTAAGAGGTGTTATCTACTATTCGCAAGCAACGTCCAAGGGGGAATTTGTTGGAGCATATATTGTCATATATAGTGTGTCCGTCGCTTGACGAATAGTCTAGGCTTAATGTATTACACCTGATATGTTGTAAACACATGAAACTGGGTCATTCGCAGGAGCATATGCGAATGAGACTCAGTCGTACGACTGAGCCATGCTAATGGACCAGTCATGCGACTGAGAGATGCGATTGGGGCATTCGTAAGACTGAAGCATAAGAATGGTCCAGTCATACAATTGAACCATACGCATGGTCCAGTCGTACGATTAAACCATATGCATGGTCCAATCGCACGAATGGCCCAGTCGCATCTAATATGGGCCGAGGCCTATATATACCAGTTTCAATGTGTAGAAACCTAAGGGTTTTAGAGGGTTTGTGCCCGGGGCCTAGGTGCTGCCGGATGAGAGGGGAGATCATGCTCGATCTCCCCTTGCCAAGAGTCTTGATTCTTAAGTTGTAACGAGCTTAAAATCGTTAGGTTTTATCAACGAAATAATTAGATTATTGTTCGTGTTATTGATTGACTTTTGGTTTATGCTGTTATTTATCCTTCCGTCAAGAACACGCTCGGATGTTTACCGATCCAGTGACTTCACAGTCCGCGTGGAGGTACAGGAAAAAACATCGGTTCTGGAGGTAGGACTAATACAAGTACGCTTCGGCTCCTGGATAGGCACGTTGTACGCATACCTGACAGAAGGAAAACTCCAGGAAAAGAGATCAATTATAGGAGGTGAAAAGCACTATGATCCAAGAGATGGCCAATTATATAAGAGGTCATTTCTTGGCCCCCTATTAAGGTGCGTTGACAAAGAGGAAGCCAACTACCTGATCCAAGAGATTCACACATGATATTACGGCATACACATAGGCCCCCAGATGGTAGTAGCAAAGCTATTTAACACGGGATACTACTGGCCAGGGATGCACTGTATGGCTGCAGAAGAACTGCGTGTTTCGAGTGTCAGCAACATGCCCCGATGTGACTAAGACCAAAAAACGACCTAGTCCCAGTAAGCGCAGCATGGCCATTCCAAAAATAGGCATTAGACATAGTGGCCCATTCCCGGAAGCCTCGGGTAGACTTAAGTTCCTCCTAGTCGCAGTCGAATATTTCAAAAAGTAGGTGGAGGCTAAACCGTTAGCCATAATCATGGCGACCAACGTCAAGAAGTTCATCTAGAATGACATCATATGTCATTTAAGACTACCCCTCTATATGGTCAGTGACAACGGGAAGTTCATGGATAGGAAACTACAAGACTAGTATGGGGAACTACACATCAAACAAATCTTCACTTCCATTGCTCACCCTTAAGGTAATAGGTAGGTGGACAGGGTAAACCGCAGCCTGGTAGATGGATTGAAAAAGCAGTTGGCTACGGAAGGAGGAAGCTGGGTCAATGAGCTTCCAAGTGTTCTGTGTACCTGTCGCACAATGCAAAAAACAAGCGATAACGAAACACCATTCAGTCTGACCTATGGGACCGAAGCACTAATTCTAGTCGAAATCAGAACACCATTGGTCCGGTTCGTGAATAGCGAAATAGAAGATCAAGATCGAGAATTGAGGCTCAATTTGTAGTAGTTGGAGGAAAGATGAGAGATCGCGGCAATTCAAGTGGCAAAGTACAAGCTGAAGATGGAGAAATTCTATAACGGCGGGTCAGATAATGCACGTTCAAGACCAATGACTACGTACTCCAGAGCAACGAAGCACGTTGAGCAAAATGACCCAGAAAGATGATCCCCAACTGGGAAGGACCATACGTGGTCATCGAAGCTCTTGGCAAAAGAGCATATAAGCTGGCGCACTTGAATGGAGAAGAGGTGCCACGTACGTGGAACAGAGCACTACTGAAACGATGTTATATGTAATGCTTTCTGTTTGCATGAACTCTCAAAAATCAATATATATCAAATGACATTCTTTTCACCTTGCTAAAACTATTGTGCTAGTTGCCTTTACATTTTACAAGCAGGAATACCCAGACGGGTGCACCCCACCTCTACATTTTACAAGTAAAGTCACTCGGACGGGTGCACCTTGCCTTTACATTTTACAAGCAAGGTCACCTGGACGGGTGCACCTTGCCTTTATATTTTACAAGCAAGGTCACCAGGACGGGTGCACCTTGCCTTTACATTATCCAAGCGAGGTCACCCGAACGAGTGCACTTTGCCTTCACATTTTCAAGCACGGTCACCCGGACGGGGGTACCTTGCCTTTATATTTTACAAGCAAGGTCACCCGGACGGGTGCACCTTGCCTTCACATTCTACAAGCAAGGACACCCGGACAGGTGCACCTTGCCTTTACATTTTTCAAGCTAGGTTACCCGGACGGGTGCACCTTGCCTTTACATTTTGCAAGCAAGGTCACCCGGGACGAATGCATTTGCCTTTACATTTTACAAGCAAAGACACCCGGACGGGTGCACTTTGCATTTACATTTTACAAGCAAGGACACCCGGACGGGTGTAGCTTGCCATTACAATTACAAGCGAAACACCCGAACGAATATCACGACTATAAACACAAATGGATCGGCTCTACAATTACGACCCATGAACCACGGTTACAAACGTATCATGACAAATATATATTCAACGGTGCAACAGACATGACGGCCAAAGAAGAACATACATTAAAATATATAGTCATCACAAAAAATCACAAGAAAACAAACCCAAAATCAACCTAGATATAACCAATGAAGTGGGAGCTACACCAGAAGGGCCCATGACGGGATCTTCCTCAGTCTTCATAGGAGTCAGGAAGTCCATAAGAGCATCAACCTCACCCTTCGTAGCACATGCCACCATGTCATCCAAGACTGGAAGCCGGAGCTCATCGAAAGCATCACTGGCAGCTAAGAATTTAGGGGTGGCATCAGCAACATATAGGGATGAGGACTCGATGTCCCCTCCATCTCGATGCAAGTTGAAACCATAAACCAACCCCTCTTGGCACCCCGTCACTTTAGCACATCCAACCATCTAAGAAACCACATCCATGAAGTCGTCACTATCATGGATAGCCTCTAGAGTCTTCAAAATGCCCTCGAATAGCAACCATAGACGACCAGCCTCGAACTTCACCACCTGGGCCTCCATCAGAACCTACAATCAAAAGATGGTAAGGAATGTGCCAAAAGAATGACAACACAAAAGCAACATGACAAGGACGATTACCTAGGTAGCCTGAAGCAGGTCACGTTCTTCCTGCAGCCTATCCCTGTCAGAGGACGTGGAAGCAAGCTGATCCTCCCAGTCAACCAGCATGGCTTTTAGCTTCTTCACCTCCTCGGACAAACTTTGAATAGTGTCCGCCCTCTCTTTCAGCAGTTTTTTACTCCTCTCACAAACCTCCTCAAAAGTTTTCTTGTCCTGCCCATGCTTGGATTAAAGCTCGAGGATCTGGCATGACAACTGACTGTTCTCCTCCTCTAACTCAGTCACCCGAGCCTTAAACCAAGCCATCTCAACTTTGACATCTTCTCCCTATTCTGGATCCCCTTGATGTATTCGTGTTGGAGCTCCCACTACCGGCATATCACTGGCATTATCGACAACACGCCAGCCAAGCAGACCGCGGAGAAGTTGGACAAGGTATCATGATCCTAGTTCAGTCGGAATTCCCTTTCAGCAGGAGGAAGAGCATTCTTTTGGAAATTCTGACATACCTCGAGGTTCACCAGGCGGGTAGAACAAGTGATATTCCAGTCGGGGAGGTATTTGGCCGCTATGTGGTGAACCTGCCTAGTCAAAGGCAACAAGTAAGAACTCCTCACCCTAGCAGATAGCCCATCCTTCATCGCAAAGGAACTCGAATGACCAGGAGAGGCTACCCCGCCACCGGGAGTACAGTAGAAAGAAGATACCTCAATGCGAGGAGGGTTACCCCCCTTCGGGGCAACAGTACCGGATGCAATACCGGTTTCCCCCAACTCACCGCCCATATGCGCTCTAAGTCCTCCAGGGGAGTCTTTATTGGAGTAACACGGGGAGGAGATGGGGCAGAGCCTATAAAACAAAGGAAGCACGGCCAAAAATAATAGTAAGACCCATAACCAAAGTGACAGGAGAAAATAAGAAAGGCATACCAGCAGAATGAGGAGAAGAATAGGAGACTGGTAGCCTGGCAAGAGACTCCACCCCATCGCTTATCTTGTGACGCTTGGAAGGAGGGGATGAAACCTGGAAGGCCATGCTTTTCTTGGCCAGTTGAGGCTTAACAGTAACAGCTGGGGCCATATCCGTCCGCCTCCACCTCGTTAACGTTGTCTCAGGGGAACCTCCTCCATACATAGTCAGGGTCCCCCCGTCCTTGAGACCTGGGATATTGGGCCCTCTTGGTCCAGCCTTCCCTCGCCAACTTCACCTTCACCTCAGTTGCAGCAGCCTCAGCCCAACCCTTGGGTGTAGAACTACCAGAAAACTTAGCAAGGGAAGGGAGGGAAAAAATGCCCACTCTTTGGTCCAAGATGATGGCCACCCTAGTCTTCACATCAAGGAGCGTCGGGGTCAAATTGGGGAACCGCTCCGGTAAGAGCACTTGAAAAAAGCTCACGACTGAAAATACATGGGAATACATGTTTGAAAGGATCTCAGCATCTAGTTTGATCAATTAGATTGGATTTGCAGCGGAATTAGTACACGAATTAACAAATTAAAGCAAGAACACAATAGATTTATCAATGAAACAGTACGGTTATAGAATAAGAGAGAGTTCTTGCTAAAAGATATATTTCATTCAATATATGCTTCGACAACATTACAATTAGGTCATCTTTCCTTTTATAGGGAAAGATGACGTCAGCTGATGTCACTTGACAGTGACATCTAACTGTTATTACAACAAACTACTGATAGTTACACAACTACTGAAGATGTCAAACAGCTGACATATTCTTACAAAAGACAAGTGTAAACTATCTCTACAACTACTGATAAGAAACAACTGAAACTACAACGACTGAAGAACATGCTCTTCAGTCGTTTTATAAGTACTGAAATAGAAATGAAACTACTGAAAAGAAAAGTCTGAAAGGAAACCATCACAACAACTGAAGAATACTTCTTCAGCTGTTGTGACAAACTCTGAAGGCTTCAGTACTTGGACTTCAGACTTGAACTTCAGTTGTTGTCATCAGCTGATGTCTTCAGTTATTGACATCAGCTGATGTCTTCAGTCTTTGTCTTCAGTCTTTGTACTTCAGCTGATGGTCTTTAGTACTTTAGTCTTCAGCTAATAAAGTCTTCAGTACTTTAGTCTTCAGCTTTGATCTTCAGACTTTGTCAAACAGCTGATGAGGCCTTCAGCAGTTGTTGTGATGTCTTGTGGGACTTAAAGGTTTTTCTGATCTGGCTCATTGGTTCTTTTGGTCCAACAATGTTAGACGGATGGTAACACCAAACAACAAGAAAGAAATAAGGAGGCTACTAACTTTATCCCGACAGTATAAATGGGAATCTTGTGCAGACGACCCCACATGCGACTCATACCGACCCAACAAAAACATGCTCCGAAAACTCACAAAACATGGCCGGTTCCTGGGAGAGGAGTCGATAATCAGGATCTGACTCGTACTCCTTGAGAAGTGTCCACAAGCAGCTCCGTGCCCTCCTAATAATGCATGGCCTACGAAATCTCATCCTCCCAAATATAGAAGAACCTGTTCTTCCAACCTTTAAAACTGGATGCAACTCACCGGCATGAGGGGCCACACCGTGGCATTTTTGGAACGAGAACCAGTCACTCTTCTGGGTAATCTTGTAGAAGACTACAAAAAGTTTTGACCCCTGGTTCGATCCGAAGGGCGCGACAGCAGAACTCAAAGTGATTAATGCGACACATACCCATGGGATGAACCTGGGTCAAGTGAATGCGGTAGAACTAGAGAAGATTTAGGGAAAAAATGGTAATAGGTAGGCAGAAGTTAGTGCGGGTAAAGATGTTGGCGTAAATGGTCATTTTCCTAATAGGAACATCGGGAGCGGTATCGTTAGGGTTGGGAAGTTGAGGATCCCACGGAGGGTAAATCTGGTACCGGGTCACTATCCTGTTGAACTTTTGGTCAGAGAACTTGACCATGCAGGTGTTACGATCGAAGGGATCCGATTCGGAACCCTTAACAACATTGAGTTTTTCATAAGCAGAAGAGGAGGATTTTTTCAACATTGGTAGGAAGAAGAAGAAGAAGGAGGAACAACAGACGAAATTTCTAGGGTTTGGATGAAGTGAAGCAAACCAGGAGATTTCCTTGCTTTTTATAGGCATGTTCTCTCTCCTGGCGCATTAAATGCCCCCCAAAAGGGGAGAAGACTCAAAAAGAACTTTTTTGAAATAAACCAATAGGAAAGCAGCATCACCTGCTGGCAGGAAGGAAAATGATGATGTGTTTGCAAGAACATAAAACCAAGTTTAACCTTTTAAACTTTCATAAAACGCAGCGGATATATATAGCTTTAAAAGCAATTTTAAAGCTGAAAAATATGCTCATTGTGACCATATAAGTGTATAAAACAAACCCAAAACAAAGGATCTTTTAATATGTGAATGAACAAGCTATATACTTATGTAAATGCATATAAAATCACAGCTACATAGAGCTGTGATTACTACCTTATAGCAGCAAAAAAACCGACCAAAGAAAGGAGGTTTTGGGTGCTTGAACTTTGGCCAAAGCTCCAAGGAAGAAGCTCTCAAGTGTATATACCCCAAGCCCTTTGCAAAAACCACTTCTTGCTAGGTAGATGTACACCAAATAACACAAAATAGCTTCAAAACTCCAAAGAACCCAGCTGCTGGCCGTGAGTTTCTTAAGAGAGAAAATATATTTTGTTTTTCTTGCATGCAATGAGAAAAATGGCTGGTCCAAGAGAGAACTACAAGACCCCTTAATGTGTATTGTGTTTTCAAAGAAATTGGTCCAATAGAAATAAAGGGGGGGCGGCCGAAATTACCATTTGAAAAGGGTTCCCCCTTTTTTTTATTAGACACATTACACTTGTTAAAATGGTCTTGTAATTTAATCTCTTAGTAGATGTATACAACTAACCATTTAATTGTATAACCTATATAATGCCATTATTAATTTGTAATGTCATCTAACTTATATAAATAACATTATAAATAATATCATTGAATAAAATATCCTAATAAATTGTTCCATCTCATATGCAACTTGTTTAGAAAACCCATTTTCTAAATTGGTGTTAATATTTAATTGCATGATCATATCATCAATTAAATATTAATTGGTGTTTGCTAAGCTTGTTATTGGGTATAACCCGACTTGGATCATAACGTACTAACCACATCAATATTCTAAGTGTCTTGGGCACACAGAATCCTACAAATGACGGTTCCACTACATGTCCGCATCAAACAAAGGACACACTGTGCAATCGTACGGTCGTGTCTCATAAATGCATAAGGAAAAGACATCATTCCCTACAAAAGAATGTTTTAGTCTATTATGTTAAATATTAATAAACTAGACTAGGGGGACTTGTAGACATGGAGTACAAATAACCCACACACAACCGGATACCCAAACCCAGAAGCCCGGCCCATCCGGGCATGACGGGTAAGCCACCAGGACACGATCCCCTCCTTTAATTACATCAGGATCGCCGCCAGTCCCAACCGATAAATCAGTAACAGTTAATCAGTATAAAAGCATAATTGATTTGGCGGGGAATACTCCCTGTAAATAAGCACACGGTTATAGCAGACAAATACTATAAATACCAGGTAAGGAGGATCGATATCCTCATAAAAGAATACATTCTGCACTCTCTTTTTCTTTATTCTCTTTATCATATATTTTCCGATCAACCGACACTTATTATCACACTTGAGGGATGTTACAGTAAGACTTCCCACCCTAAAACGCCTTAACTGGTGTTGTTTTCCTTGTGCGTAGGTGTGAAGCTTCAAAGAACACCCATGGATCGAAGTTCAACTAGACTGGAACCATACAAAGTTGATCCTTGTATTTACAATTTTAATCCCCATACATTCCAGCAAAGATAGTGGTCTTGAATGCCTTCGAAATTTAAGAGCTTGTTATAATGTGAAATTTTGATATTCGGCACATATTGTAAGCTTAATACAAGTTTGGTTTCACTTTTAGGATGAATGCATTGATCTACAGTAGATAGTCAGAATTTCATGCTATTTCACCATTTTTTAGTGTATCTCATGGTGATTGAAGAATTATGTAATTTATCATCCCTCCTAAAACTTTAGACATATTATTTGCAGGACCAAATCAAAAAGATCATGCAAGCTGATGAGGATGTCAGAAAAATAGCCATGGAAGTGCCAGTTTTAGCTAGTGAGTTCTTAATATAGCTCATAGATTCAGTATTAGATATTAAGTGTTTTTACTTTTCTTAAAATATTAGGCAGCCAAAGCTTTGGTTTTGTTTTTGCAAGACCTAAGTGACCATGCATCTATTGGATTAAATATTACTATCGACCCAATGTTCTCAAGTGAATCTTAGACCCAACTAGATTAACTATTAACACCGTTAGTTAGTTAGTTATGGTGGTTATATTAACATCATTAGTAGTTACCATTAAATTATGTGTATAAATACTCTAGATCATTCTCATTTATGCAATACATTTTTTACATAATCATAATATTATTCTCTGTTCCTGGCATACGATCTTACATATCATCTATCATATATCAAACCCTATAATTGGTATCAGAGCGTGACGCTCTTAGGAACATCCTGTGGAGAAGAAATAGAGTGAATCTATTATGTTGTGAAGCAGAGACTGTTGGGAGAAATCAGGGTGATTCGAATCTTAAGGGAAGAAGTGATCATTGTGTATATCTTGTGTGTTTGGAAGAGCGATCAAAATCGAAGATCAATATGTTGTAGGGAATATTGATGGTGCGGATGTTTCGATGATGAATCCGGCATTGTGATTCGGTCAGGAGGACCAGGAGGAATCAGATGTTTTTGGTCATGAAGAAAGGGAGGATTCAGTATGGAGACATTATGCATCAAAGTGGACAACCTCAAGTTTGATCTTGGAAAATCGATCAAGAAGAAACACGAGAAAGCATCCAGAAAGTTTCGAAATATGGCAAGAGGGAGAAATGGAAGAAGACGAGGGAAGAATCATGTTTGTCCATATCGCAATCAGCCCAGGAATTTCAAACAAGTCTGTGAAAACCGAATTCAGATCCCTGAATTCTTGGTGAAAAGTACGTATGGAAAAGATTAGAGTGAAATTTGGTATGTGAGTTTGAAACGAAAGAAACACGCATGTGGAAACAGAGACTTGTTCAAAACTTTGAAGAAAAGTTTCGGTGTTAAAACTTACATTAACGGGTTTATTAAAGAATATTTTACAGGCAAAGGAAGAGTCGAAATATCACGTAATGGTAAAAGGCAAATCATTGAATCAGTATATTATATACCTACAATGAAGAAGAATGTATTGAGTCTTGAACAACTCGTTTATCAAGGCTTTGAAGTAATATTTGAAGGTACGATGTGTTGTATTACTAAGACGTTTAAAGATGAGCCCCACAAATCAAGTGAATAGGAGAATATGGAATAAGAATTCTTTGAAAAGAAAGAGGAAATATCTTCAGATTTGGGTGACATCAAACTACCAGATGAAACCGAAAGGATATGGAAATATTTTGATGAACTAAATTTGGAGGCAATAAGAAACAACAACCAGTCGCAAGAAAGTAAAGGAAAGGAACCGATTGTGGATTGTGAAGAAAAGGTGTTGTAACACCCTGAAAATCCAGTTTGGAATGTCATGCGACTGGGACATCCATATGCAGAGGAGTCATGCGACTGGAGTCCCATACGCATGGAAGTCATGCGACTGGAGCTCCATACGCATGATAGTCGCACGACTAGAGTGTTCAATCGCGTGGAGCTTGTACGACTGAAGGTTCAGTCGCATGGGGAACTCGGACGACTGAACTGTAGTACTTAAGGGAGAGGGCAGCCCTTACCCTCTCCCCACACTCGCGAAACCAGAGAGAATGAAGAGAAACGGGAAAAGGGGAGAAGAAAGCTCGGTTCAAGCGGGTTCGTGAGCCGAAATCGACGTGTAGCGGGTCAAATCGAAGCTCTAACCGAGGAGGTTACTAAGGTGAGTTCTAAGACCCCTCTTTTACAAGTTTTTGAATGATTTTGGGGCTGGAACACATCTGAATATATTTTTTTCGGGTTTTTGGGCGTTTAACCCGTGTATGTACGTATGTGTATGTGTATGGTACGTTTAGGGCTTGATGCTGGACTAGGATAGGTTTGTATGAGGTCGAGGTATGTTTCCCTATGGATTAGAGGGGCTAATTTGATCTCAAACGTGGTCTGGAAGGGTTTGAAAGCCTAATGCCGCGGCTGCTATTCATGATGAACTCCAGTCGCTGCCCAGCTAGGGCTAGGCGACTGAAGGGCCAATCAGTCGGCTGAGGGATGACTGAGGCTCAACCACACGACTGAGGTCTAGTCGTATGACTGGGGATCTAGTCGCATGAGAGTCAAGTGACTGAGGTCCAGTCGCATAGGGGTCCAGCCGCATGGGGACCCAGTCGTACGGGAGTCAAGCGACTGAGGTCCAGTCGCATAGATGTTTATCCGCATGGCTTAGTCGCATAGGTTCATTCACATAGCTGATCAATCGTACGACTAAGGGTTCAGTCGCATAGAAGCCCATTCGCTTAGTGTTCAGTCGCATGCAGGCCAGGTGACTGAAGGGTGCCGAAACGCCCAAGTAAAGTTGTTGTGCACGAGGAGAGACATAGTTTGATTACTGGCATTCGGGAAAGAGTAAGGGTAAGTAATGATGTGATAGCTCCCGTTGGTACATGTGAGAGGACTGTCGAGGCTTAGAAGTTACGTTGGGCACGATGACGATAGTGTTGCATGTATATGCTTGAGGTATGTATGTTAAGTATGATGTTGCCATAATAGATGGTGAATACTGATGATTTGTAAATGCCGATGTTCCTTGCTTCGATGTATGTTTATCTTTCCATATCTTCACGTGTATTGTTTATGAATGAATAGAAAGTATTAATAACTTAAAGTGAAAGATAATAAAAGAGGAATACGATGATTGAAAGAATCATTAATGAACGAATGAAAACGTGAGAGACTTGCAAGCGAAGTGTACCAAAGTGCACGGCTCTAAATGCCTCCAGCTCAATCGCGTGAGGTTCAGCTAATCTTTAAGGGTGCATGTAGAGGTTCCAGTCTTGTGACTGACCTTCGGTGTGGTACATGGTGTATAGTAGTTACCCACATAGTGGGGGTGTAGTATGTCACAGGTACCCACATAGTGGGGGTGAAGTATGTCATAGTTACCCACTTCGGTGGGGGTGATGTTACCCACTTCGGTGGGGGTGTAGTTACCCACTTTGGTGGGGGTGATGTTACCCACTTCAGTGGGGGTGTAGTTACCCACTTCGGTGGGGGTGATGTTACCCACTTTGGTGGGGGTGTAGTTACCCACTTCGGTGGGGGTGATGTTACCCACTTCTGTGGGGGTGTAGTTACCCACTTCGGTGGGGGTGATGTTACCCACTTCGGTGGGGGTGTAGTTACCCACTTCGGTGGGGGTGATGTTACCCATTTCGGTGGGGGTGTTGTTACCCGAGTTATGTTTAACTTCGGGGGTGTGGCATAAAGCCAAACATAGTTATGAGGTAAGCGACTTTGTGTTGCAACAGACCTGGATGGAGTTCAATCTCGGTGATTGACTCGCATGGGATCTTTGTCGCGTATCCCGGTGCTGTGTCAGTCTTCGGACGTGATTCGGGGGTTTGTGAGCAGGCCCCGGCACAGTATTAGTCTTCGGACATGAGTCGGGAGTATCGCGTGAGTTGATGAATGAGAGAGAGAGATAATTGTGAAAGAAAGAAAGTATGAAACGAATGAAAGATAATGAACGTAATGAAAGCTAAAGAATGAACGAATGAAAGTAATGAACGGAAGGAATATAATGATTATGTATGAAATGGGATCCATGTCACTCGACCTCAGTAATCATGGCTGTGTGCCATGAAGAGGGTAAAGTGTGACCGGATCTCGATAGAAGCAGAAGATAGAGAATGAATGAAAGTTAAAGAGAGATAATGAACGAATGACAGACAGAGAACGGATGAAAGTTAAAGATAAAGAATGAATGATGAAGATAATAATAATATTATCTACATGTACGTATGTTGGGTGATCGTATGTATGTAAGAACGGTTTTGATGGAAAGTAAAGTATGTTTTATTATAAAACTAGAACTCACTCAGCAACGCTGACTTTGATGTGTTTCCAGTTGGCAGGTATGTTGCTGAGGATGGCACGAGGCGACTACTCAGCTTCCGATGAGGCTGGCATCCATATTTTGACATGTCAATGTATTTTAAGAAGAAAACAAATGTTGTAAAGTTATGAAATGACATGTTTTAGTTATTAATGAAAATTTAAATTCTGCTGCAAAGTAAATATACGTTTGAAATGTTTTCATGTGCGATGAATGACCAACTGTGAGGTGCCCGGGAACGAGGACTTACAAGTTGGTATCAGACCCAAAGTTTAAGTGAAATGGGTAAATTTTCATAATAAACCTAATCTTAAACTGAGAATGGGACAGAAAGGGAAGGGATGCCAAACTGAGTAGCTGCGTGCCATCAGGTATTTTCTTAAAGTTAACCGGCATTGTGTGCGCATGTTATGTGTTTATGTGTTACTGTTAGATTTAGATACTGATGTAGTCAGAACAGGTAATGCTCGGGGTGCGAAGAGTAGAGTAAGTGGCTAATCACAACTGATCACTGTAATTAGGGACTTACTATACTTGACATAAACTGAGCTATTCCCTGGAATGACCGTGTCAGTGTTTGAATCTTTCAGTGTGATAGAGGATGGCCGGTGGTAGAACTTATAAGGCTTCACGTGGTGGAGGCGGTGGCGGACGTGGTATTGAACCACGGGTCACAAGAGGAAGACCGATAGTCGAGACGGTGGTTCATGAGGAACCCGAAACCCTCATCCGGATGGCATTGATGAGAGTGCTAATTTGAGAGCCTTGATGAGAGAGGCGGTTGTGGAGGAAGTTCATCAGGTCAGGCAGACGATCCTACCGTCTGTGGTGATCGAGGTGATTAAGGCCGTGCGAGATGGAGAAAGGAAGGAGAGGAACCGGTCCTCTGGAGGGTGGGAACAACCAGAACCCGAAATGGTTCCATCTGATGAGGAAGAAGAGGAGGAAGAAGAGCATGTGCCGGAGGCGGCACGAGGCTGTAATTATGGGGCGTTTATGAGGTGCAAGCCCCCAACTTTTGATGGTAATGGCACTGCTGCTACTGCTCACCGGTGGGTGAGGGAAATGGAAGCCGTGCTGAACATCAGCGAGTGCCGGGAGGATCAGAAAGTGAAGTTTGCCGCCCATTCTTTCATGGACTCAGCTTTGTGCTGGTGGGACAACATAGTCCAAGTTGAGGGTAGCCGGGCTATCAGAAGGATGAGATGGTCAGAGTTGAAAAGGCTGGTGATTGAGGAGTTCTGTCCTCACCGTGAGATGGATAATGTTGAAAGGGAGTTCCTGCAGTTGGAAGCGGGGATGATGACCCACCAACAGTACACCACAAAGTTCAACGAAATGGCACATCTGGTGCCGGATCAGGTGACGCCTCTTTCGCAAAAGATTAAGAGGTATATTCAGGGTTTGCCAGCGGATATTCACAGGCACATGATCGCTGCCCGACCGAGTACGTTTAGGTCGGCAGTGGATTTGGCGGGGAGGTTATATGATGAAAGATCGATGGTGGTGACAGAAGCTAGCAAGAAAGAAGGTGTTCGGGATTGGAATGGGAAGTGATTGGGACGTGGCGAAGTCGCTCCAAGTAAAAAAGGTGCACGGAGGGATGACAAGCGTGTGGTCATAACTGAGGCGGGGTCAGAAAGGTGTGACAAGTGTGGACAAAATCACCCCGGGGAATGTAGATTGGGGACCAATGTCTGTTTCAGTTGTGGAAGGACCGGACATGTGGCGAAGAACTGCGGTATGGGGAGGTGTTATTCTTACGGGAAAGAAGGTCACATGAGCAGGGATTGCAAGAAGCCGAGGGCGGAAGGTTCAGGAGTGAAGAAGGCTGGAGGAAGGAAAACAGAGGGCGGAAGCTAGAGCTTTTGTCATGACCAAAGGGAGGTTCGAGCGGACTTCGACTTGACGTCAGGTACGTTTCTGATAATTTAAGTTTGTGCTCTTATGCCTTGAATGTGATGCTAGTAGTAGTTCGTTCCTACTGCCTTCTGTTGGGAGTTGCATGTTAGGAGAAGAAACATCGATTAGCCCTTCGATGTAGAGATTACTATTAGTGGATTCACTAGGTTACCGGATGCCCTAGAGGATTGCATGATGTAATTGAGAAAGCTGTGTCACCCGTTGTCTAAGGAACAGTATCAGCCTGTGAATTGTTCATCGACAGCAAAGTACGCATAGCAAACAAGAAGAATGGGAGATCGGAAGCAAAAGAGAAAGGATATATTTGGTTTGGGTCACCAAATAAGCCGATTTACCTTTCTTGTCAGTTGTTGGGTTTGCCAGAGGGTCATTATTCATACATAAAGAATACCAAACAAGGGCTAGCAACTTTACGCAAGTTGATGTCTGTGTTTTTTCAAGCATTAAAGCTGAAGGTTCTCAGTGATGCTCTGAAGCTCAATGACTATGACGCCGAGTCTTTTCTCGGATATTGTGATGTTTCTTTTAATTGTAGTGACCGCACTCTACATGGCATGTTTGAGGTCGCGGGTGTTGGCCAAATAAACATTGATCAGTATACATGGGTTGCCAATGTCGATAGTCCAAGATAGACCTGAAGTCGAATGTTGACAAACGATGTGGAGCGATGGATTCCAAGTAATAGACTGGAAAGGAGATGGGGTAGTATTGCCCGCAAAGATTTAAGGAACAACAGGTTTCGGGGACGAAACCCGTTTAAGGGGGTGGACTTGTAACGGCCCGAAAATCCAGTTTGGAATGTCATGCGACTGGGACATCCATATGCATAGGATTCATGCGACTGGAGTCCCATACGCATGGAAGTCATGCGACTGGAGCTCCATACGCATGATAGTCGCACGACTGGAGTTTTCAATCGCATGGAGCTTGTACAACTGAACATTCAGTCGCACAGGGAACTAGGGCGACTGAACTGTAGTACTTAAAGGAGAAGGCAGCCCTTACCCTCTCCCCACACTCGCGAAACCAGAGAGAAAGAAGAGAAACGGGAAAAGGGGAGAAGAAAGCTCGGTTCAAGCGGGTTCGTGAACCGAAATCGACGTGTAGCGGGTCAAATCGAAACTCTAACCGAGGAGGTTACTAAGGTGAGTTCTAAGACCCCTCTTTTACAAGTTTTTGAATGATTTTGTGGTTGGAACACATCTGAATATTTTTTTTGGGTATTTGGGTGTTTAACCCGTGTATGTACGTATGTGTATGTGTATGGTATGTTTAGGGCTTGATTCCAGACTAGGATAGGCTTGTATGAGGTCTAGGTATGTTTCCCTATGAACTAGAGGGGCTAATTTGAGCTCAAACGAGGTCTGGAAAGGTTTGAAAGCTGAATGTCGCGGCTGCTGTACGTGATGAACTCCAGTCGCTGCCCAGCTAGGGCTAGGCGACTGAAGGGCCAATCGGTCGGCTGAGGGACGATTGAGGCTCAACCGCACGACGGCGGTCTAGTCGTATGACTGGGGATCCAGTCGCATGAGAGTCAAGCGACTGAGGTCCAGTCACATAGGGGTCCAGCCACATGGGGACCCAGTCGTACGGGAGTCAAGCGACTGAGGTCCAGTCGCATAGATGCTTATCCGCATGGCTTAGTCGCATAGGTTCATTCGCATAGCAGTTCAATCGTACGACTAAGGGTTCAGTCGCATAGAAGCCCATTCGCTTAGTGTTCAGTCGCATGCAGGCCAGGTGACTGAAGGGTGCCCAAACGCCCAAGTAAAGTTGTTGTGCACGAGGAGAGACATAGTTTGATTACTGGCCTTCGGGAAAAGAGTAAGGGTAAGTAATGATGTGATAGCTCCCGTTGGTACATGTGAGAGGACTGTCAAGGCTTAGAAATTACGTTGGGCACGATGACGATAGTGTTGCATGTATATGCTTGAGGTATGTATGTTAAGTATGATGTTGCCATAATAGATGGTGAATACTGATGATTTGTAAATGCCAATGTTCCTTGCTTCGATGTATGTTTATCTTTCCGTATCTTTACGTGTATTGTTTATGAACGAATAGAAAGTATTAATAACGTAAAGTGAAAGATAATAAAAGAGGAATACGATGATATAAAGAATCATTAATGAACGAATGAAAACGTGAAAGACTTGCAAGCGAAGTGTACCAAAGTGCACGGCTCTAAATGCCTCCAGCTCAACCGCGTGAGGTTCAGCTAATCTTTAAGGGTGCATGTAGAGGTTCCAGTCTTGTGACTAACCTTCGGTGTGGTACATGGTGTATAGTAGTTACCCACATAGTGGGGGTGTAGTATGTCACAGGTACCCACATAGTGGGGGTGTAGTATGTCATAGTTACCCACTTCGGTGGGGGTGATGTTACCCACTTCGGTGGGGGTGTAGTTACCCACTTCGGTGGGGGTGATGTTACCCATTTCGGTGGGGGTGTTGTTACCCGAGTTATGTTTAACTTCGGGGGTGTGGCATAAAGCCAAACATAGTTATGAGGTGAGCGACTTTGTGTTGCAACAGACTCGGATGGAGTTCAATCTCGGTGATTGACTCGCATAGGATCTTTGTCGCGTATCCCGGTGCTGTGTCAGTCTTCGGACGTGAGTCGGGGGTTTGTGAGTAGGCCCCCACACAGTATTAGTCTTCGGACATGAGTCGGGAGTATCGCGTGAGTTGATGAATGAGAGAGAGAGATAATTGTGAAAGAAAGAAAGTATGAAACGAACGAAAGATAATGAACGTAATAAAATCTAAAGAACGAACGAATGAAAGTAATGAATGGAAGGAATATAATGATTATGTATGAAATGGGATCCCTGTCACTCGACCTCAGTAATCATGGCTGTGTGCCATGAAGAGGGTAAAGTGTGACCGGATCTCGATAGAAGCAAAAGATAGAGAATGAATGAAAGTTAAAGAGAGATAATGAACGAATGACAGACAGAGAACGAATGAAAGTTAAAGATAAAGAATGAATGATGAAGATAATAATAATATTATCTACATGTACGTATGTTGGGTGATCGTATGTATGTAAGAACGGTTTTGAAGGAAAGTAAAGTATGTTTATTATAAAACTAGATCTCACTTAGCAACGCTGACTTTGATGTGTTTCCAGTTGGCAGGTATGTTGCTGAGGATGGCACGAGGCGACTACTCAGCTTCCGATGAGGCTGGCATCCATATTTTGACATGTCAATGTATTTTAAGAAGAAAACGAATGTTGTAAAGTTATGAAATGACATGTTTTAGTTATAAATGAAAATTTAAATTCCGCTGCAAAGTAAATGTATGTTTGAAATGTTTTCATGTGCGATTAATGACCAACTGTGAGGTGCCCGGGAACGGGGCCTTACAGGTGTCAAGTATAGAAGATATGGTTGTTTTCTTAGATCTACTCAAAGTTGTTAATGATACCACTGTCAATAAGCAACAAATCATGGACAAGTTCTATGGAATTGTCATGTGGTTTGTCAAATATGTGCTAAAGCAGCGTAGTTCTTTTCCACTAACTATTGAAGGGCAAAAGATTGATGTATATGCTCTTTATATGGGTGTTTACTTGAATGGTGGTAAGACCAGAGTGAGTCACAACAAGTTCTGGCCTTTAATAGCAGCAGATCTTGGGATTAACTCACAAAGTTACATTAAACTTGTTATGATTTACAACCAATATTTGGATCTCATGGTGTGGTATTATAAGAATATAAAGGAATGACAAATAGGCCCGAAGAGGATATACTTTGAAAGCGGGGAACCTTCAAAGGAAACGAGAACACTAGGGGTTGCAGGAACTGGAGCAGCAACAATGAATGAAGATAAGGTATTACCAGTGAAGAAAAGAAAGGTGAGTGATGTCCGTGACAGGCCTCCAGACTGTGGACCTGCTAAGAAGTAAAGCTCCAATGAAGATCTATAATGCCAACATTAGGGGAGCCATTGTTGGAGTATAATATTGGCATTATAATAGATGTTAATAAACTATGTAGGTCAAGTGTAATAGGATATAAAGTTCAAGGGTCTGTACGTATGTATTTGTAAATATAGTTAGTGCCGGTTAAGGATAATGTAACTGTAACTGTCGGTTGGTGTATAACCATCAAAACAGACACCTATATAAACCCCTATAATCTGTACATTTGTAATAGATGTGTGAATGCTTGGTACATAAATTCTTTGTTCATTTCTTTCACATATCCGTAAGTGTGTATGAAGAGGCTGTGATAGCCTTCAATTGGTATCTAATTGGATACAGTGATAGCAGTTATGGAACAGACCCTGATTATGGTAAAGGCATAACTGGAATAGTTTTCTACTTCAATGATGCACCAATATCATGGGCAAGTCACAAGCAAGCAACAGACACGCTTTCATCATGTGAATCAGAGTTTATTGCAGTAACCTCGGCAGCATGTCAAGGAATTTGGCTAAGAAGCTTATTAAGTGAACTAACAGGATGGCAACAAGACAAAATCATACTACGAGTAGACAACAAATCTGCTATACTACTTATGAAGAATACAGTCTTCCATGGGAGAAGCAAACACATAGATACAAGATATCACTTCATACGAGAATGTGTGGAAGAAGAAAAGATAACTGTAGTGTAACACCCGGATATTTTCCTTGAAGCCGACGAAAGAAGAAAAAGAAATAAAGTCCAAAGTCGGGGGACCAAACTGGCCAAAATGGGAGAAAATTCGTAAAAGTGGGGGACTAAGAGGGGGAGGGCAGCCACACCCTCCCCACACTTGTGAAAACTCAGCAAAAAGAGAAAGAAGAGAGAAAGAAGAGAGAAAAGAGAGAAAAAGGTTGGTTCGGGTAGATTTGAGAGCTAAAATCGTCGTCTAGCGGGGGATCAAAGCTCTTTTTCTTCTTGTAGTTTTTGTGAGTTCTAGGACCCCTATTTTACTCGTTTTTAATAGATTTAGGGTTGGAACACATAGTAAACCCGTTTTTGTATGTGTGTGTGTTTGACCCATTTGGATGTGATTGCGTGTGATGCGTTTGGAGTTTCATTCTGGGCTTTTATGTGCTTGAATGGTGTTATAGTATGCATTCCTAAGGTTTAGAAGGGTTGATTTAGGCTTAGAATGAGTTTGGATGAGCTTGGAGGTCGAAAATGGCATATTGGGTTTGGGATGAACTGCATTCTGCATCAGCTAGGGCTAGGCGACCAATTGGAGGTCATTCGGCCGATTGAGGTACGATTGGAGTTCATCCACATGACCGGGGTCCAGTCGCACGACTGGGGTCCGGTCGCACGGGGGTCATGCGACTGAGAGTCCATTCGTATAGGTGCTCAATCGCATAGTGTTCAACCGCATGAGGTCTATTCACATATTGTTCATTTGCACGATTGAGGGTCCATTCGCACGATTGGGTGTTCATCCGTATTGGAGTTCATCCGCAGTGGTCCATTCGCATGATGTTCAGTCCCATGGAGGCCATGCGACTGAAGGGTGCCCATAAGCCCAAATAGGGCTGGTGTTCCCGAGGGAAAGCGTAGAATAGTCTCTGACTTTCGGGGGAAAGTGCGGATGTAAGTTTTGACGTGAAAGTTCCCGTAAGTTCAAGTAAAATAATTGTTGAGGTCTTAGAGGATATGTTGGGCATGATGATGTTGCATGTTTATGCATGATGTATGTTACGTATGTATGATGATGCCCTGTATGATGATGCTACTGTGTATGTTGATGTTCCGTATTATAGTGTATGTTTATCTTTCCCGTGAATTTACGTGTTATGTTAAAGAATGAAATGAAAGTATTATGTAACGTAAAGTGAAAGAGAATGAAAAGAGGAACGTAATGAATGATTGCATGCATTAATGAATAAATGAACGAATGAAAGGCTTGCAAGCAAAAGTATGAGGTGAGCGACCCTGCTGTCGCAACAGACTCGAAAGGGACACGCCATTGAAAGGTGTTAGCCCAGCGGTGTGTGGGTTCGCTACCCCGGGAGGATGCACATCAGGGTCTTTCTTTGTGATTGACCATTTGTATAGAACTATTGCTGCATACCTTAGGTACTGTGACCAGGGGTGCGATGCACTGTTATAGAAGGTCTTGATAGGCCTAGGTCCAGCACCACGAAACAGAAAGGTATTGCATATGGCAATGGTTCACCTAGAATATACCTTAGGTACTGTGACCAGAGGTGCGATGCACCGTTATAGAAGGTCTATGATAGGCCTAGGTCCAGCACCATGAAACAGAAAGGTATTGTATATAGTAAGGTACACCTAGACTTTACCCTAGATACTGTGGCCAGAGGTACAATGCACCGTTATAGAAGGTCTATGCTAGGCCTAGGTCCAGTACCATGAACAGAAGGGTAAAGTTTATGGTTTGATGGAAAGAAATGATGAAAAGATAAAAGAATGTGAAAGTTAAAGACGTACGATGAATTAGCGAAAGCTAAAGAATGAATCAATGAATGATGAAGATAATAATGATATTATCTATATGTACGTATGATGTGTGATCGCATGAAAGTAAGGGAATGATTTTAACGAAAGAAAAGTATGTTCTATTATAAAACTAGAACTCACTCAGCAATGCTGACTTTTTATGTGTTTCCAGTTGGCAGGTAGTGTTGCTGAGGATGGCACGGGGCGGCTACTCAGCTCTTTTGGATGGCATTCTTTTGTATAATGTTTTTTGCACTATAATACGAACAAACGATGTTTTGTAATGAATGTTGTATTAACTTGCAAAAGCATTTATATTGAAAAGAAAAGTTATTTCACTGATTCCGCTGCAATGTTTATTAAAGTTAATAAAATTATATGTTTTAAGAGCAATGAATGGCCAGCTGTAAGCGTCCCAGGAACGGGGCCTTACAAGTTGGTATCAGAGCTAAAGTTTAAGTGAAATGGGTAAATTTTCAAAATAAACCTTAACTTAAACTGAGAATGGGACGGAAAGGGAATGGATGCCAATCTGAGTAGCTGCGTGCCATCAGGTATTTTCATTAATGTTAACTGGCATTTTATGCGTATGGTATGTGGATTATGTGTTGCTGGTAGATTTAGATACTGATGTAGTCAGGACAGGTAATGCTCGGGGTACGAAGAGTAAAGTAAGTGGCTAATCACAACTGGCCACTGTAATTAGGGACTTACTATACTTGACATAAACTGAGCTGTTCCCTTGAATGACCGTGTTGGTGTTTGAATCTTTCAGTGTGTGATAGAGGATGGCCGGTGGTAGATCATCCAAAGCCTCGCGAGGTGGACTTGGTGCTGCAACGTGGCCCAAAAGAGGCAGGCCTAGAGTTGAAAAGGTGGTTCCTGAAGAACCCAAGACCCCTTACCCAGAGGGTGTAGATGAGAGCGCAAATATGAGAGCCTCGATAAAGGAGGCGGTAGTGGAGGAGGTTCATCAAGTTATGCAGACGATCTTACCATCTGTGGTGACTGAAGTGATTAAGGCTGTACGGGAAGGAGAACGGAAAGAGAGGAACAGGTCCTCGGGAGGACGGGAGCAACCGGAGCTTGTAACGGTTCTTTCTGATGATGAAGAAGAGGAAGAAGAGGAGTCTGCGCCGGAAGCGGCATGAGGCTGTAACTATGGGGCGTTTCCACGATGCAAGCCCCCTACTTTTGATGGTAACGACACTGCTGCTACTGCTCACCGGTGGGTGAGAGAAATGGAAGTTGTTTTGAACATCGGCGAGTGTCGGGAGGATCAGAAAGTAAAGTTTGCTGCCCACTCTTTTATGGACTCGGCTCTGTGCTGGTGGGACAATATAGTCCAAGCCGAGGGTAGCAGGGTTATTAGGAGGATGAGATGGTTGGAGCTTAAGAAGTTGGTTATTGAGGAGTTCCGTCCTCATCGGGAGATGGATAAGGTTAAGAGGGAGTTCCTGCAATTGGAGGCGGGAACCATGACACATCAGAAGTACACCATGAAGTTCAACGAGATGGCACGTCTGGTGTCGGATCAGGTGACGCCTCTATCACGGAAGATTAAGAGGTATGTTCAGGGTTTGCCAGCGGATATTCGCAGGCATATGATCGCTGCCCGGCCGAGCATGTTTAGGTCAGCGGTGGATTTGGCGGGGAGACTATATGATGAGAGGGTTGTAGCGGTGGTGGCTAAAGGTAGTAGGAAAGGTGGTGGTAATCGAAGCTGGAGTGGGAAGAGGTTTGGTCGAGGTGATGCCACGATGTGAAACAACAAGGCGCGGGTGGATGATCGTCGTGTGGTCACATCGGGTGCAGGATCGAAGAAGTGTGGCAAATATGGAAAGGAGCATGCTGGAGAATGTAGGCTGGGATCGAACTTGTGCTTCAAGTGTGGGAGGATGAGACACATAGCAAAGGACTATCGTGCGGGCAAATGTTTTAATTGTAGTGCGGAGGGCCACATAAGTAAGGATTGTAGGAAGCATAGGGCTGAGGGTTCCGGAGTGAAAAAGACGGGGAGTGAAGGACCGAGAGTGAGCGCCAGGGCGTTCACTATAACATGAGAGGAAGCTAGGATGGACCCTAATGTTGTGTCTGATACGTTTCTAGTGAACCAAACTTTAGCTTCTGTGTTGTTCGATTCTGGTGCTAGTAAAAGTTTTATTTCTGCCGCTTTCTGTACTAAGCTGCCAGTTAGTAGTAGAAGTGTTGATGCGTCCTTTGATGTAGAAATGGCCATAGGTAAGTCTACCAGGATTTCTAAGATGATAGAGGGTTGTGATGTGGAATTAGAGGGTCATAAATTTCTAGTCAGACCATTCGTGATGATCTTAGGTGGTATCGATTTGGTTATTGGGATGGATTGGTTGGCGGACTTTGAGGTGAATATTGTGTGTCGCAAGAAGATGATTCGTTTGATAGCGCCTGATGGGATTTCAGTAACTGTTTATGGGGATCGGGTCATGACGATCCCGAAAGTAATCTCAATGGCGGTGGCGGGAAAGTGTATGAGGCGTGGATGTAGTGCTTACTTGGCCTATGTAAAGGATGTGGATACGCCAACACCATAACTATCCGATATTCCGGTTGTGTGTGACTTTCCAGACGTGTGTCACCTGACCGAGAGATTCAGTTTCAGATTGATCTGATACCAGGTGCCCAACCTGTTGCCAATGCACCATATCGTTTGGCCCCGACTGAGATGAGAGAGTTGATGGAGCAGTTGCAAGAACTGCTCGATAAGGGGTTTATTAGACCCCGTATCTCTCCTTGGGGTGCTTCGGTCTTATTTGTAAAGAAGAAAGACGGTAGTATGAGGATGTGTATTGACTACCGTGAGCTGAACAAGTTGACGGTGAAGAACCGATACCCCTTACCGAGGATTGATGATTTGTTTGACCAGCTTCAAGGTGCCAGTTGGTTTTCGCGGATAGATCTTCAATCTGGCTACCATCAGCTGAAGGTGAAAGAGCAGGATATTCTTAAAATAGCTTTTCGCACGCGTTACGGTCATTACGAGTTCCTCGTTATGTCTTTCGGTTTGACCAATGTGCCAGCTGCTTTTATGGATCTAATGAACCGAGTGTGTCGGCTGATGTTGGATAAATCAGTGATTGTGTTAATTGATGATATCTTGATTTATTCGAAGAGCGAGATGGAGCATGCTCGTCACATTCGAGAGGTGTTGGAGACGTTGAGAAGGGAGAAGTTGTATGCCAAGTTCTCCAAATGCGTGTTTTGGTTGCACGAGGTTCAGTTCTTGGGTCACGTGGTGAATCCGGAGGGGATTATGGTGGATCCGGTAAAGGTGGAAGCGGTGATGCAATGGAAGTCTCCAAAGACGCCATCAGAGATCCGTAGTTTCTTGGGTTTGGCGGGCTATTACCGAAGGTTTATTCAAGACTTCTCTAAGATCGCTTCTCCACTAACCAAGTTGACCTGGAAAGATGTAAAGTTTGTGTTGGGTCAAGCTCAGGAGAAGTCATTTGAAGAATTGAAGGCGAGGTTGACTCAAGCTCCTGTATTGTCATTACCCAACGGAAGGGAAGACCAGGTGGTTTATTCTGATGCTTCCTACTCGGGGTTGGGGTGTGTGTTAATGCAAAGAGGAAAAGTCATCGCCTACATATCCCGACAATTGAAGGTTCATGAGGTTAACTATCCTACTCATGACTTGGAGCTAGCAGTTGTGGTCTTTGCATTAAAGATTTGGAGGCACTATCTCTACGGGACGAAGTGCACCATTTTCACTAACCACAAGAGCTTAAAGTACTTCTTCGAGCAGAAGGACTTGAACATGAGGCAGAGGAGATGGTTGGAGCTCCTAAAAGATTATGATTATGAGATCCATTACCATCCGGGCAAAGCCAACTTGGTGGCGGATGTCCTTAGCCGAAAGGAGCGACCCGAGCCGATTCGGGTGAAAGCGTACCAGTTGATTATGACCTCTGATGTGATGAAGCAAGTCAAAGAGTTTCAGGATGAGGCATTGAAAAAAGATCATCCTAACTCTGAAAGAATGAGAGGTTTGGTCCCAGAATTGGGTGAAAACACACTTGGTGTTAGAACCCGATTCGGACGAATGTGGATTCCTTGTTTTTGGGATCTACGCGTGAAGATTATGGATGAAGCTCATAATACTTGATACTCTATTCATCCCGGTGCTACAAAGATGTACCAAGACATGAAGAAAGATTATTGGTGGCCGAGTATGAAGCGTGACGTAGTGGAGTATGTGAGTAAATGCCTTACTTGCTTACAAGTGAAGGCCGAGCATCAAAATCCGTATGGGAAGATACAACCTTTGGATATACCGGAATGAAAGTGGGAGTACATCACCATGGATTTCATTACGAAGCTGCCACGTACTCCGAAGGGGTATGATGGTATATGGGTGGTTGTTGACCGCTTGACGAATAGTGCTCACTTTCTACTGATTCGCAAGACTTATTCATCTGAGAGGTTGGCTGATCTGTTCATCAAGGAAATTGTAACTCGTCATGGTGTGCCGGTGTCCATTGTGTCTGATCGTGACACCCGGTTCACATCCAAATTTTGGAAGAAATTCCACGATGCCATGGGGACGAGGTTACATATTAGCACGGCTTATCATCCCCAGACTGATGGTCAGTCAGAAAGGACCATTCAAACATTGGAGGACATGCTTCGGGCATCTGTGATTGACTTTGGGGGAAGTTGGGACGACCACTTACCATTAGCTGAATTCTCATACAACAACAGCTATCATGCCAGCATTGGCATGCCACCTTATGAGATGCTATACGATAGGAGATGCAGGACACCCGTTTGTTGGGGTGACATTGGTCATAAAGGGTTAGGGAGCGTCGAGGTGATCGAGGCTATGACTGAAAAGCTTGAAAGGATCAAGGCCTTCATGAAGGCAGCCAAAGATAGACAGAAGTCGTATGCTGATAAACGACGCAGACCGATCGAGTTCCAGGTGGGTGACCTGGTTGTTAAAGGTCTCACCTTGGAAGGGTATCATTCGGTTCAGAAAGTGGGGCAAGTTGAGCCCGAGGTATATAGGCTCTTTCTGAATCATTGCTCGAGTAGTAGAGGTGGCCTATAGATTGGAGTTACCAGATGAGTTGAGTGGAATTCACCCAACATTCCACGTATCTCATCTAACGAAGTGTTTGGCAGATGAAGACATGGTTGTTCCCCTGGAGGATATCGAATTAGACGAAAGGCTCAATTATGTGGAGCAACCAGCGGCAATCATCGATCGAAAAGAAAAGAGGCTGAGAAATAAAGCGGTTCCTCTTGTTCGTGTACAGTGGAAGCACAGGAAGGGATCCGAGTCAACGTGGGAGACCGAAGAAGAAATGAGACAGCATTACCCACGTTTGTTCGAGGAATAATAGGTTTCGGGGACAAAACCTATATAAGGGGGTGGACTTGTAACACCCGGATATTTTCTTTGAAGCCGACGAAAGAAGAAAAAGAAATAAAGTCTAAAGTCGGGGGACCAAACTGGCCAAAATAGGAGAAAATTTGTAAAAGTAGGGGATTAAGAGGGGGAGGGCAGCCACACCCTCCCCACACTTGTGAAAACTCAGCAAAAAGAGAAAGAAGAGAGAAAGAAAAGAGAAAAGGGAGAAAAAGGTTGGTTCGGGTAGATTCGAGCGCGAAAATCATCGTCTAGCGGGTCAAATCGAAGCTCTTCTTCTTCTTGTAGTTTGTGTGAGTTCTAGGACCCCTATTTTACTCGTTTTGAACTGATTTGGGGCTGGAACACATAGTAAATCCGTTTTTGTATGTGTGTGTATTTGACCCATTTGGGTGTGATTGCGTGTGATGCGTTTGGAGTTTGATTCCGGGCTTGTGTGCGCTTGAATGGTGTTATAGTATGCATTCCTAAGGTTTAGGAGGGTTGATTTGGGCTTAGAATGAGTTTGGATGAGCTTGGAGGTCGAGAATGACAGATTGGGTTCGGGATGAACTGCATTCTACATCAGCTAGGACTAGGCGACCGACTGGAGGTCATTCGGCCAATTGAGGTGCGATTGGAGTTCATCCGCACGACTGATGTTCATCCGCACGACTGATGTTCATCCACACGACTGATGTTCATCCGCAGGACTGGGGTTCATCCGTAGGACTGGGGTCCGGTCGCAGGACTGGGGTCCGGTCGCAGGACTGGGGTCCGGTCGCATGGGGGGTCATGCGACTGAGAGTCCATTCGCATAGGTGCTCATTCGCATAGTGTTCAACTGTATGAGGTCCATTCGCATAGTGTTCACTCGCACGATTGAGGGTCTGTTCGTACGATTGGGTGTTCATCCGCATTGGAGTTCATCCGCAGTGGTCCATTCGCATGATGTTCAGTCGCATGGAGGCCATGCGACTGAAGGGTACCCATACGCCCAAATAGGGCTGGTGTACCCGAGGGAAAGCGTAGAATAGTCTCTGACTTTCAGGGGAAAGTGCGGATGTAAGTTTTGACGTGAAAGTTCCCGTAAGTTCAAGTAAAATGATTGTTGAGGTCTTAGAGGATATGTTGGGCATGATGATGTTGCATGTTTATGCATGATGTATGTTACGTATGTATGATGATGCCATGTATGATGATGCTACTGTGTATGTTGATGTTCCGTATTATAGTGTATGTTTATATTTCCCGTGACTTTACGTGTAAGTTAAAGAACGAAATGAAAGTATTATGTAACGTAAAGTGAAAGATAATGAAAAGAGGAATGTAATGAATGAATGCATGCATTAATGAATAAATGAACGAATGAAAGGCTTGCAAGCAAAAGTATGAGGTGAGCGACCCTGCTGTCATAACAGACTCGAAAGGGACACGCCATTGAAAGGTGTTAGCCTAACGGTGTGTGGGTTCGCTTCCCCGGGAGGATGCACATCGGGGTATTTCTTAGTGATTGACCATTAGTATAGAACTATTGCTACATACCTTAGGTACTGTGACCAGGGGTGCGATGCACTGTTATAGAAGGTCTTGATAGGCCTATGTCCAGCACCACGAAACAGAAAGGTATTGCATATGGCAATGGTACACCTAGAATATACCTTAGGTACTGTGATCAGAGGTGCGATGCACCGTTATAGAATGTCTATGATAGGCCTAGGTCCAGCACCATAAAACAGAAAGGTATTGTATATAGTAAAGGTACACCTAGACTTTACCCTAGGTACTGTGGCCAGAGGTGCGATGCACCGTTATAGGTCTATGCTAGGCCTAGGTCCAGTACCATGAACAGAAGGGTAAAGTTTATGGTTTGATGGAAAGAAATGATGAAAAGATAAAAGAATGTGAAAGTTAAAGACGTACGATGAATTAACGGAAGATAAAGAATGAATGAATGAATGATGAAGATAATAATGATATTATCTATGTGTACGTATGATGTGTGATCGTATGAAAGTAAGGGAACGGTTTTAACGAAAGAAAAGTATGTTTTATTATAAAACTAGAACTCACTCAGTAACGCTGACTTTTTATGTGTTTCTAGTTGGCAGGTAATGTTGCTGAGGATGGCACGGGACGGCTACTCAGCTCTTATGGATGACATTCTTTTGTATAATGTTTTTGCACTATAATACGAACAAAAGATGTTTTGTAATGAATGTTGTATTAACTTGCAAAAACATTTATATTGAAAAGAAAAGTTATTTCACTGATTCCGCTGCAATGTTTATTAAAGTTAATGAAATTATATATTTTAAGAGCAATGAATGGCCAGCTGTAAGCGTCCCGGAATCGAGGTCTTACATGTAGAATATGTCAGTGGCTCGCTACAAAATGCAGATATTCTAACTAAAGCATTACCAAGGAAGAAGTTTGATAAAATGAGAAACTTGCTAGGAGTCACAAGTGTTGAAACATGTTAAATTTAAGGGGGAGATTATTGGATTAAATTTAACTATCGACCCAATAATCTCAAGTGAACCTTAGACCCAACTAGATTAACTATTAACACCGTTAGTTAGTTATGGTGGTTATGTTAACACCGTTAGTAGTTACCGTTAAATTATGTGTATAAATACTCTAGATAATTCTCATTTGTACAATATGTTTTTACATAATCATAATATCATTCTTTGTTCTTGGCATACGATCTTACATATCATCTATCATATATCAAACCCTACAGCATACTTATGATATAACTCTACGTAGAGGTGCAAAGACTATCAACTCACTGCATCCGTAAGTCCTGCTTTCAACTTTTCTTAATTGCATTTATATAAATTTGATTTTGTGGCTAACAAACGGGTCAGTAGTAAGCATTTTTTATTATTTAACCCATTACATTGTCTTATTGGGTCAGGAGAAGCACATTTTGAGAAACCTGGGGAAGCACATTTTGAGAAATTTGGGTTTAAGTTAGCCGTAAGGATAATATGGGTATGTTCTGCTTGCAGTTTTTACTCTTTCGATTTTTAGTTTAGTGTTGTTAACCCTTAGATAAATACAAATGCTTATGTGCTGGATTAATTTGAATGATTATAGGTTTGCAAAGGAAAGAAGTAAAAAAGAATTAAATCGTCAAACTTTCAAGATTTGTATTTTGTGGCAAACTACAATTTAGGTGATAAGGATGAACTCCGGAAAGAATGGTCGATTTTTATGTCAAACTATAATTTTCGGAATTCGAGAAGAATTCTCGAATTCTCTGGCAAACTAAAAATTTAGGTGAAATTTTGTATCAAAATATTAGTTTTTGAAATATTGTATGAAATTAGTTCTTATTGACTTTATAATGTTTCTAGTATTTATAACATGTATTGATTTGCTCTCTATGTATTTTATTTTGTATTATTAGATATTTGTTATTAATTTTTATTAATGTGAAAATTAGTAATTCTATAAAATATATATATATATATTTTTTAAAAATGCTGAAAACATGACACGCTTTTTTAACACACAAATACACATCATCTCATTTATGACAGGGCATTGCTGTTGTGTGTCATAAATGTGTGTTATAAATGCGTGTTATAATCAAATGACATATAAATGCATGTCATCTTATTTTATGACATAGCCTTCCCCACACGCTTCAGCATGTCATTCACCCATTATGATAGGTATTGTGCGTCATCAAAGGTCTAGTTTCTAATAGCGCTCCATCATTTTTAATTTTAACGTGAAGAAAACGATAACAAAGTTCGAAAGGCAGAAGACAGGGATCAAAGTTTAACGTGGAGAAAACGATATCATACTTATTCATCTCTTGCTTTCTACAGTCCTGTGAACTCTAGCCATTTTTAATGTGGAGGAAACGATTAAAGAAATAATGGAAGGTTTTCCACTTATTCATCGGTGGAGTGAGTTAATACTTATCTTATTAAATGTGAGTTTCGTCTTTAGTTTTAAACATTACTCATAAATATGTTTTTGTAAAATATACATGAGTTATTTAATAATTAAATTACCTAATGGGGTGAAAAATTTATATTAAGTTATATTTATATTTTATATAAAATTTATCGAACTTTAGTTTCGAGCAAATTATAAAAAAAAAAAAAAAGAAAACAAACCTTAAATATTCAAATAGTTAGCAAATAACCTAAAATACCTATCTACTAGCTTTAGTAACATTTTTATTACACAGATCGAATAAATAAAATAAATTTAATTATGAAAAGATATTTAAAAATAAGATATACAATTTCACTATGATTTTGATTTTTGACTGATTTCACTATAATCTTAAATTGAAATGTTGTAATGTTAGTATGCAATTTTAGGTTTGTTTACATCAACTTGATTGTTGGGACATTAAGGTTCTAATTATTAGCTACGCAAATTTAGTATCCGGTCAACCCTAGTTGACCGAGTAGTTATTTTAGATAAATATTAGTTTTACATTATATTTGTTATGTATATCTCTTCCTTGTATATCTCCTAGTTAGTTGTGCTTTCACCTTGTATAACTACATAATCAAATCAATGAAATCAGCCAAGAGAGTTTACCAATTTACATGGTATCAGAGCCTCGCTCTATACCAATCCATCTTCTCCTTGGCTTCGGTCGGCCCTAAGCCACAGAAAAACCCTGTTTTTCAGTTGTCTGCCATGGCCGACACAAACCCACCAAAACAACCTGCTGCATCAGCCTCGACAAGATCACAGCCTACCTCGGCCACCTCTCCCCTTCATCCCGTCTATACCGTCACAAACATTCAACACAAAATACGTGTTCTTGATGGTACCAAAGTCTCCTATTCTACCTAGGTCAAGTTATTTACGCTTCATGCTCAAGGCTACGACGTACTCGACCATATTGATGGTACGAAACCCCATCCGATGGATCATCCTAACTACCTACAGTGGTCTAAAATAGATGTTGTGATACTCTAATAGATCTATGGCATTCTGGTTGATGACTTATTAGTTCGTGTTATTCAATCCAAGTCCACGACTTTCGAGGCGTGGACTCGTATTCGGAACATATTTCTGAATAATAAAGGCTCTCGCGCAGCAGCCCTCGAACACGAATTTACTAATCTCACCCTAAAGGCCATGCCATCGTTGGAAGCTTATTGTCAACGTATCAAAGAACTCGCCGATCAGCTATAAGACGTGGACAACTCGGTCACTGATCAGCGCCTAGTCCTTCAACTCGTCTGCGGTCTTCCCCTGGAATATGACGCCACTGCATCTTATATCAATCAGACTGTTCCCACCTGGGAAACAGCCTGCTCTATGGTCTAATTGGAGCATCACCGCCAATCGGCTAGGGCATCACCAGACTAGACACCCTCGGCTCCCCTTGCTACCACCATCTCCATTGATCCTCCGACACCCCGCCTCCAGGACTCGCAGCATCAACAGTCTCATCACCCTTCCAATCGCCGACCATCGGCTCCCACCCGCAACAATCACCCTCCACCACCAAACCGGCCTGGTCCAACGAATACTCGCCCATCCTAGGTAGCTATCCAATGGCCCAACCCCTACACCTATTGGGTTGTTCCCTCTTGCCCTTACCCCACTCAAGCAGGATGGGCCGCACCCTGGACACCTCGGCCCAACAACAACTCCCGGGCCCAACAGCCTCCTTCTAGGTCCGCCCAGGCCTACTTCACTAAAGTTGATCCACTGTAGCCCACTGATCTTGCCGTGGCCTTTCACGCTATGTCGATGGACACTGGAAATTCGGATGACCCATGGTACATGGACATTGGTGCCTCCTTTCATCTGACATCTGACCAAGGTAAAATCTCAGTTCCATCTCAGTTTGTTCTATTAAATCTATCTTTGTTGGGAATGGACAACGCATGTCGGATCTCGGATTAGGTGGCACCAGTTTACCCCACCCATCCATACCGATCCACCTTAACCGTATCTTATACACTCCCAACATCATCAAAAACCTTATTTATGTCCGTTAATTTACCATTGATAATAATGTATTTGTTGAATTTGACCCACATGGTTTTTCCATCAAGGATTTTCAGGATGGGAGGATCCTAAGTAGGCATAATATCACCGGTCAACTCTACCCATCATTTCTCCCAATAAAGCAACCGCCTTTGTGGCATTGTGCGAGTCATCTACTGGTTTTTGGCATCCTCGGCTTGGTCATCCCGGCCAACTCGTCCTGAATTTTTTGTCCTCTGGTAATTTGATTTCTTGTAATAAAAAGTCTATTATTTCGTTTATCACTCTTGCCAAATTGCAAAACATAAACGATTGGCTTTTGATTTATTGTCTTTGGTTACTATTTTACCTTTTGATATCGTGCATTGTGATTTGTGGACATCACTAATTCCTAGCAAAGAGGGATACAAATATTATATGATTTTAATTGAATATTTTTCCCACTATACGTGGATATACCCGTTAAAATTCAAATCAGAAACCTTCGGAAAATACACTCAATTTCAAAAAAACATACACACCCAATTTAACCCATACATTAAAAGTTTCCAATGTGATAAAGGTGGTGAGTTTGATAACCTCAATTTTAAATCCTATGCCACCACCCATGGACTACAATTTCGATTTTCCTGTCCACACTTCCTAATAAAACGGAAAGGCGGAACCCATGATACGCCGTCTCAACGAGATCATGCTCTCTCTTTTAAATCTTGCGTCCCTGCCCCCACACTTTTGGGTCGAGGCTCTCCATGCCTTGGTGTACCTACACAACATTCTTCCATCCAAACTATTACAATACCACACGCCTACATCCATACTTTACTATAAACAACCCTCATACTCCCGTCTTTGTGTTTTTGGTTGTGCTTGTTACCCCAATCTCTTGGCCACCAGACATCACAAGCTTGCCCCACGATCTACTTTGTGTGTTTTTCTTGGCTACCCCACCGATTTTGAGGCTATCGGTGCCTCGAATTATCATCCGGTAGGATTATTTTGTCTTACCATGTCACATTTGATGAGACATCTTTCCCTTACGCCTCACAACCTCTCCCCACCACCGATTACTCTATGTTTGATCCGAATCCTTCCCCTCTCTTATTCCAAACACCACCTTTCGCCCCAACTCCACCCAAACCCTCCACCACTCCAACACACCTACCCACCCAACCCCCTATCACCCGTACCTACTCAAGGAGTCCCCTCCACATCCTAAAGTTGCTTCGACCAACCCACCGCAGCCCCCACCTCCAACCCAAACCCCTCCACCCAACACCACACCACCTTCCCCTCCATCCCAAACCCCTCCACCCAACACCCCACCACCTTCCCCTCCATCCCATACTACAACCTTCCTACCCTCCTGCCACTCCTTCACGCTCACTCCTCCCACAAAAACCCCTCCTCCATCTAACCCCAACCCTCCTCCTTCCCAACCGCCCCCTCCTATGACCCACACCAATCCCATGACCACACGATCTCGTGATGGCACCCTGCCACCACGGTACCCGCTAAACCTCCACACCACCATTTCACCCCCTTTCTCACCTTTATCAAAATCCCACCTCATTTCCCTCTTCGACCCAAACTGGCATGCAGCCATGAATGATGAATATAGGGCGTTAATAGCTAATGAAACTTGGGAATTGGTACCAAGACCTACCGACGGTCATATTATCAAATGTATGTGGCTTTTTCGTCATAAATTTAATGAGGATGGGTCCTTACAGAGATACAAAGCTAGATTGGTTGTGAATGGAAAAGGTCAACAAGTGAGCATTGAAAGTGACACCACTTTTAGCCCGATGGTCAAACCTACCACTATTCGGATGGCCCTCACCCTTGCTATCTCCAAATCTTAGCCGATTCTCCAACTAGACGTAAAGAATGCATTCTTACACGGTGACCTCCAAGAAACTGTTTACATGTTCCAACCACCTTGATTTGTTGACTCTACCAAGCCCAAGCACGTCTGCTGACTCAAAAAATCATTATACGGGCTGAAACAGGCACCACGTGCGTGGTACCACCGATTTTGCCACTTATTTATCCAAATGTGGTTTCCAAAGCACCACAAGTGATTCCTCACTATTTGTTTTCAAGCAAGGCTGTCGTATGGCGTATCTATTATTATATGTTGATGATATAATACTAATCGCTTCCGATGACAGGTTATTACAGCAAATTATCTCATCTTTGTCTCGGGAATTTGCAATGACAGATCTGGGCAAACTTCATCATTTTTTGGGCATCAATGTCAAATCTCACAACGGTGGGTTATTTTTGTCATAAGAATCCTATGCATCAGATATACTTGCTCGCACCAATATGACAGATTGCAAGCCTACTCTACACCCACTAACACTGATTCCAAACTTAGTGCTTGTTCGGGTGCCCCACTTGCGGATGGAACATTATATCGTAGCCTCGTCGGGGCTCTAAAATATCTCACCTTTACTCGCCCAAATATAGCATATGCTGTCCAACAAGTTTGCCTCTTTATACATGATCCCCGTGAGCCTCATTTTGTGTTTCTCAAGTGGATACTACGGTATTTTAAGGATACATTAAATCACGGCTTTCATATCACCCCTTCCAGATCCACTACTCTCACAGCATATTCAGACGCCGATTGGGGGGTGCCTAGACTCTTGACGCTCAACCTCCGGCTACTGTGTGTTTCTAGGCGATACTCTTATCTCTTGGTCACCCAAACGACAGGCTGTCATCTGACGATCCAGTACTGAGGCTAAATATCGAGGAGTCACAAATACAGTTGCCGAGACTAGCTGGCTGCGAAATCTGCTTCTCGAGTTGCATGCTCCGGTTCGCACGGCCACCATAGTCTATTGTGATAATATGTCGGCAGTATACTTGACTGAGAATCTAGTTCATCACCAAAGGACCAAACATGTTAAGATTGACATTAACTTGTCCACGAAAAAGTTCGTATCTGTGTCGTTCGGGTGCTTCACATCCCTGCAGATTATCAATATGTAGACATCTTTACCAAGGGCCTTCCTCGCTCCCTGTTTCAACATTTTAAATCTAGTTTGGGCATACGACCTGCTTCATCTCCAACTACGGGGGCCTATTAGCTACGCAAGTTTAGTATCCGGTCAACCCTAGTTGACCGAATAGTTATTTTAGATAAATATTAGTTTTGTATTATATTTGTCATGTATATCTCTTCCTTGTATATCTCCTAGTTAGTTGTGCTTCCACCTTGTATAAATACATAATCATATCAATGAAATCAACCAAGAAAGTTTACCAGTTTACGCTATTTTTGTTTAAACTGACAGTAAATTGTATAATATGTTTACAAAACAGAGTTTTTGCCACCACACATTTGGTCGTAAAATGGTAGCAATTGCTCTATTGTGACCATTTTGCCACTAAAATCGCGGTGGGAAAAACGATGGTGGCAGTTGCCATGTTGCCACCAATTTACGACCACTAACATAGTTTGTGACCTGGTTGTAGTAACCACAAAAAACATGTCTAAAATATCGCGACCGTCTCTATTCGTAGGTATTTTTGCTACGATTTTGCCACCAATATTTTACCACCATTTTGGGACCACTAGAAACTAATTATAGGCACAATTTTGCTACTAGGATACTAATAATTGCTACCATTTTATGATTGGGATTTTGCCACCAAATTGAGACCACGTGGCCAGTGATCGAAACAACTAAGAATGTCATTTTGGGTACTGGTTTTGGCCAGTAATTTTAAGTTAAAAACATGGATAACTATAAAATTTACCTAATCATAGAAATTTCCAAATTATATAAAACATTCCCAAAACATTACAAGTCAAAACCATCAAATAACCTAAATTATTATAATATAATAAATATTCATCAAGTCAAAATAAAGTGTTAATAGCCTATCTTTGATCCAGATTTTTTAACATATCTTCAATGTTTGTTATCTTTTTGAGCATATCCTCTTTCTCCACGTTGTGTTTTTCATTATCAGTCACCAACTCTGAAATAATCCCCTTTAACCTTTCTTTCTCTTCTTCTTTTTCCTTGACAAACTCCTTGATAACATCGTAACACTTTTTAATCTATAAAACAACCAATGCATAAATACAAAAATTTAGAATAATAAAAAATGATAACGGGTCAAGTCGGGTTGTTGAGTTAATATGATATATAAATGCTAAATTTCAAACTTTTTCACTAGCCAATTCAATTACTTAAAACTAAAGAATCATATCTAACTACTTACTTTATTTTCCCATCAATTGAATTGGTATAAGAATTTCATAATACTTCAAAAAATACTACATGTTTTTCATAACCATATCCAAACACTAAATTACTCCAAACTATAAGAATAAACATACCTCGGAATCTTGTCTACCATGTACATGTGGGTCACTAACATTGTTTAACCCCGTACACTTTTCCTCTATTCTTCCCCTAGCAGCTCGTGACCATAAATTGTTGTCAAATTCGGCATGTTCGCTACCTTCTTTTGCATACTTCTCCACAAGATATCCTTCATATTTAACCTATCGGTATAAACATGTAATTATATTATTTTAATTTCATTGTTTAAAAGCTTTTTTTCTTTTGAGATATATTATTTGGATTCAATAAATACACTTACCCAAGTCTCCTTTGCCCTTTTTAACTGGTCCAGATTTTCTTCTTCCACATTCCCTTCCAAATCAAAGTTTGAATCCAACAAATGGCTACGACTTAGATACCTATCCAACGACCTACTTCCTTTACTGCAATATGATTGCTTCCACGTCTCATGAGGTGTTAGTTCATGCCCAAGCATTTTAGCCTATGAGGGTAGAATTTAGTAGTTAATAAAATTGTAATATTGACCATGTATATATACTAAAAAAGGTTAATTGACATTTTTACTGCTTTGCATTTTGCAGTCACATAGGTTTGAGATCCAAGTGTATGTTTTCCTCCAATTGATTTACTTCTAATATCTATTCTTTTGAGATTTGCTTTCTATTCAGGTGTGTTCTAAATATCAATCATTTGTTTTCATGTCTCACTTCTTATCCATGGTGGTTTAAAGTCAATAAGAACGGATATATCATCCCCAACTTCTAAATCCTTTTCTCTTGCTCTTGCTTTGGCCTCATTTTTTACCCTACATAACAAATCAGGAAATTTACTAGCGATGCATTTCTCCCGCCACTTATAAATTTGTGTACTCACATTTCTCCTCCTACTGAAAATAACACTACAAAAAAAGCTTTTAATAAATGCGCAAAATTGTCTAATAAGTTTTATGAATTTTGTCTAAGTACACAAACATAAACACACACACATTAAAACGCTCAAATAACCATGTCTTCTCCTCATTAGGAACATCTCTCCAACAATCCCATGGACCGTTCCACAAAGCCTTTAAGATTACTCTAATAATTCAAGTAGATGCCTATTGGTTACTAAATCTACAAAATGAAATCATTGAATACAAAACCACATTAGTAATATTTTTCTGTCTACATAAAAATACAATATTAATATATAGCTACTTATTCCCCTTCTTCAATCCAAATCCACTAACGGTTCATCAGTTCGGGTACTTGGACATGGGAAGCACGTCCACGTCTCGTTAGAGCAGCATGTAAAGTAGACTCGTTATCGTCACTACCATTAATGGCAAAAGAAATATCGGCATCCTGATGTGTATGTGATTGTAATGCAATGGTATCATTACTACCTATACCACTATTTTGCCTAACACCTTGATCACCAACTTTACCACCATCTTGACCAAAACTACGATCACCAACTTGACCACTACCTAGACTTTAACCTACACTAGCACCTAGACCAACACCTCGACCACCAGCTTGAAAACTACCTTGACTACTTCCTCGACCAACACCTCGACCAACACCTCGACCAACACCTCTACCACCAATTTGAACACTACCTTGACTACTTCCTTACCTAAAACCTTGAACTCCAGGTTGACTAATACCTTGCCTAACACCTAAACTAATAGCTTGATCACTTCCCCAACCACCAGCTTTATCACTACCTGTACCCATAGTACGTGCCATGATATCTACAACATAAACAAAATCATTAATACTTAAAAAAACAATAAATAAAAACTAGTTAGAATTATTTTAAATGTTACTATACTAACTAATTAGCTACAAAAATAATATATGTAAGAACAAATAAATTAAATATAATTAATAAACCTATCACTCTGATTCTTCGTCTTTAAAATCTTCTACTAAATATGTTTCTTCAAACTCTACTTCTTCATTATTATCATCATTCATATCTTCCACTTCTTCTAAGTTTCCATCCTCATGTGCAAAAGAAATTGGAAGAAGATCCTCTGTTGTTGTGCATTCTATCCTTTTATTCTCTTGTAAAAGATGCTCTCCATTTGCATTAGCATCATGCTTCACTTTACTAACATTTTAGGCGAGTTCATAAACTCATCATGGGGTTGTTTTTACAATAGCTAACCAACCTTTTAATTCATTTGCTTTTAAAGGATATGATGTATAATACACTTGTTGTGATTGTGATGCTAGTATGAAAGGGTCGTCGACACATCCTATTGCTGTGGGTTTAACATCAACCATATGAGATTTAGGGTCCACCCTCAACCCCCTTACAGGATCAAACCAAGTACATTTGAACAAAACAACTACAACGCCCTATGGTGCTATGATATAAAGGATCATACATGCCAATTTAAGAGGTGGTTGATAGTTGTTCTACTAGTAAAATCCCACAAGTCCAAGAAGATATGCGGATGAAGAATAAAGCCTAAGTGTTGGCTATTTGAATTTGTCAATGCGGATGACCAATAGCATTTGTTCATCTGTATTAACAAATGCGGACAGTCTGAACAAATGTTGTTAAGTATTTGTTCTTCCGCATAAACTAATGCGGATACATAGAAGAAATGCTGACAAGTGTTTGCTCATCCGCATTTGTCAATGCGGATGACCAAACACTTAATGCTGAAGACAAAGAAGAAATGTTGATGAAGTCCAAGGCATCAGCATTAGTTAATGCGGATGTTCAAATACCAATGCTGATGAAGCCTTTTATACTTAGACTAGTATTTTGATAGTTCTCAGGGTAGTTTAGTCATTTTTTACAGGCGTTATGTCAACCTATAAATAGAACAGAATATACATCATATGTAAGTTTTTCGTTTTGTAAGATATCTAGTACTTAAGTTACGAGGTTCTACGGCTGTCAACTCACTGTATTGAAAACCCTAGCACCCACTGTAACTTGTTCAACACCAATCAATATACAAAGCATTCATGAGTATTATTTCAGCATTTAATGTTCTTTGATTCTGTATTTTCGCTACTTAATCATTGACTCAATCATCATATTCGATCCTTGTTGAAGTCACATCAATAGAGAATATTATTCTCGGACCCAGTCAATTGGTATCAGAGTTTTGGCTCTCGGATTCATCTAAAGAACTACTTGGATCTTGACTAAAAATCGATTGATCTGGTGGTTGAGTTGTTTATTAACAAGTTTTTACTAAGCATACTTCTAAAAAATACCAAAAAACTTCATCAACACTCACTGTTCTTCAGTTCGGGACTTTGAAAAATAGTACACGAGTGCTGATCTTTGACAAAAACCAATCAAAATCTCATAAAATCAACAAAAAAGAACACAAAACACAATTGCTGCAGATCTGAAAATGGACTGTTTGAACTGTTGGACATAAAATCAACATAAACCGTATTCAAACCCTTGAAGTACTTAGGCTGTATAATCCTTAGGAAGAGTATTGTTGGACCCTGAAAGGATCATACATGCTAATTCAAGAGGTGGTTGATGTTTGTACTGCTAGTAAAATCCCACAAGTCCAAGAATATAAGGCCCCATTCCCAGAAACCTCACAGTTGATCATTCATAGCTCTAAACATACATAATAATATACATTTCATAAAAACATTGCAGCGGAATTTCATTAACAAAAGCCATTCATTTATTATTAATTAATGTTGTTATGCAATACAACATTGTTAAGTTACAAAAGATAACATCCGTAATTGCATTACAAAACAACAATAATATTTTTGCGTGAATGGATGCCAGTCTTGCCCCGCGAAGTAGCCTCCCCACGTGCAATCCTCAGCAACCATTACCTGCCAACTGAAAATGCATAAAAGTCAGCGTTTCTGAGTGAGTTCTAGTTTTAATGTGCTAAAATACTTTATACAGTTTGTATATGAAAATTCTCTTTTTATTAAAATACTTTCTTTACTTTTGCACGTGATCATTCATCGTACATACAACAAGGTATAACCTTATTCATCATTTTTTATCGCACGTATTCGTTCGTTTCGTACTTTATCTTTATCTTTTACTGTTTCTAGATCCTGTCAAGCTTTACCCCATATCATGGCCCGAAGCCACCATTCCGGGCATAAAGCCTCATTGCTTCCTGCCACAAAGCCGTATCATATCTGCGCATAAAGCCATATCATATCCGGGGTCGAGTGACAAGGATCATGTTTCGTACTATGGATCAGTCACCAAGACTGATCCCCTGTGTGTGAACCCTCATGGGTTAGCCAAAATCGCATGCTATAATACACACAGTTGAGCTAACAACTCTTAAAGAGTTGTGATCCTCCTTTCATTCTGCTTGCAAGCCTTTCTTTCATTCGTTTTTTGTGTTCCACTGTCATTATCATTAATCTTATCTCTTTCTTTAATGATAATACTTTACGTTTATAATCATAATCATACCACGTAAAGTCATACATCAATATACATAAGGAACATAAGAACAAAGCATAACCATGCATAAAATAGGCACATATAAACCTTAGGTCAAACTAGTGTCAAAACCCTATAAATCTAATTTCTCAAAAATTCAGAAAAATTTCCAAGTGTTGGGCGCTTTAATACTATGCAGGCGCATGAGGCCTGTTCAGGCGTTTCATCACTATTTGAGCGCCTGGCCCTATATTTAATCGTTTCACTTTTGGGCGCATGAACTATTCAGGCGCATGAGCCTACACTTAGGCGCCTAAGGAAAGTTGGTTGCACGAACACTATTGGGGTGCATCACCTCTATACTTAGGCGTTTTAGCAAAAACATAGCATGAACTATTGTTCAGGTGCATCAACATGCACTTAGTATTTCTAAGGAATTTTCTAGGCGCATGAGCCACTGTTTGGGTGTATAAGGATACTTTTTGGGCGCATCAACCTGACTTGGACTTTCTAAGTCTATTTTTCAGGCGCATGTGCCCTGTTTGGGCGCATGACCTCACTTAAAAGATTTTCTAAGGCAAATATTAGGCGCATGAGCTCTGTTTGGGTGCATGACCATCTATTTACACATTTCTAAATCATTTTCCAGTCCCAAATGTCAATTCAACATGTTGTAAGCTTTTACAACTATCCCAAACATCAAACAAGCATTTACAACCATAAAACATTAAACACATGCACATATACATACGATTATATACATATCACTTGTAAAAATATTTTACATGCATTTTCAGCCCCAAAACTTCTAAAAACATATAAAAACCGGGGTCTAGAAACTCATCTATTGTAGCCAACAAGCCAAACTTCCCCAAACTTCCTTGTACACGAATTCAAACACCTAAACATATCAAAAGACAGAAACCCGAACACATAAAAAAACACATAAGAACATGCACTCTCGGTTTCTTAATCGAAAACACAACTAAACCCGAGTCAATTATGCTAAAATTTGCTTACCTTGTCTAAATTCAGCTACTTTCTCTCTCTAAGTCGAAGATCTTCTGCCCTCTCTCTCTAAAAATACCGAAGCAGTTGGTGTACAGAAGTTGTGTGTGGCCATGCCCACTTTAAACATAATAATAATACTATTTTGTCCTTTTTTCACTTTTAGCCCCTCCACTTTTATCTATTTTACTTTTCTTACAAAATACTTTTCTTTTCTTTTTTCTTATTTCTTTTCTTTATTTTGGACATAAAATCAACATAAACCATATTCAAACTCTTGAAGTACCTAGGCTGTATAATCCTTAGGGGGAGTATTGTTGGATCCTGAAAAGATAAGGGTCCACGTGCTAATTCAAGAGGTGGTTGATGGTTGTTCTGCTAGTAAAATCCCACAAGTCCAAGAAGATATGCGGGTGAAGAATAAAGCCTAAGTGTTGGCTATCCATATTTGTCAATGTGAATGATCAATGAACAAATCTTGACAAGCATTTGTTCATCCACATTAACAAATGCGGATAGTCGGAACAAATGTTGTTAAGTATTTGTTCTTCCGCATTAACTAATGCGGATACACAGAAGAAATGCTGACAAGTGTTTGCTCATCCGCATTTGTCAATGCGGATGACCAAACACTTAATGCTGAAGACAGAAGAAATACTGATGAAGTCCATGGCATCCACATTAGTTTATGCGGATGTTTAAATACAAATGCTGATGAAACCTTTTGTACTTAGACTAGCATTTTGATAGTTCTCAAGGTAGTTTAGTCATTTTAAAAAGGCTTTATGTCGACCTATAAATAGAACATAATATCCATCGTATGTAAGTTTTTCGTTTTGTAAGATACCTAGTACACAAGTTACGAGGTTCTACGGTTGTCAACTCACTGTATTGAAAACCATAGCACCCACTGTAACTTGTTCATCACCGATCAATATACAAAGCATTAATAAGTATTATTTCAGCATTTAATGTTCTTTGATTCCGTATTTCCGCTACTTAATCATTAACTCAGTCGTCATATTCGCTTCTTGTTTAAGTCACATCAATAGAGAATATTATTCTCGGACCCAGTCAGATATTCCAACTCTAATATCTCATCTAATAATCCATAATAGGTGTCTTCATATTGGTCGTACGTAACCCCTTTGACACACACCATTATTTTGTGTGAGTCGAGCATCATAAGCTATTTGTGTGTGAAACTTGTAACCATTGATAAAATAACCCTTGTGTGACTTTACATAAGTAACATGCCCTTGTGCTAGGCCTCTTAGATGTTCCTTATTTGGAGCATTCTTAACCTATATTCATAAAGGTATGTTATTATGTTAGTAATAATGCTTGAAATAATAAAAGGTATGTTAGAATGCTTACATGCGTCTGCAACCACTTAGCAAATTCATCCTCTTTTATTTTATCAAGGGTCGCTTTGTCATAATTTAGGAATGAAAATCTTAATTGTTTATCAAATAAAGAAACATACTCAAGAACCTCTTCACAGTTACGCAACATGCAAGTATGAGTCTTGTCTTTGTCTTTTTATATAAGAACTTTGTCCTCTCAACGCTTTTTCATATAATCTTTGAGATGGATGTTTGAATATACTTAACCGCAGATCGGTACTAGAAAAACAAGGAATGTTAGGGGCAAAATTGCATGGTTCACGTACTGTTGGCTCAAGATACAAAAAGCAGTAATTAGAAAGTTCATCCACAAGATTAGACTGAACGATAGAACCTTCAACCTTACCTTTATTTCCAATCATTCTTTTTAATCGACCTAACTTCCTAGAAAATGAGATGGAAAGTGTTAGTTGTTATCTAGCAATTATAATGTGAAAATGATAGTTTTTAAGCTAAGCAATTACCTGACATATGGATACATCCACCTAAACTGCACGGGACCATCGAGAATAGCTTCATTCGTCAAATGTATAACAAGGTGTTCCATTGAGTCAAAGAATGCAGGTGGGAATATTTTTTCTAACTTACAAATAGTTATGACGATACTTGTCTTCAATTTGCATAAATCTTCAACGTGTAGAACCCTTGAGCATATTACATGAAACAATATGCAAAGCTCTAGTATCGATTCCCATATTTGCTTTGGTAGCATCCCACGTAAGATGATAGGCAATAATCGTTGCATAAACACATGACAGTCATGACCTTTAAAGTTTTAGAAGGTGCCATCCGTGACGTTCACACATCCCCTTATATTTGAAACATAATCATCAGGAAACTTTACTTGTTTTAACCATTTACACACTTCATTTATCTCTCGTTTGGTTAAAGTGTATGATGCTTTTGATTTAAGAAGTTTATTATTATGTCCACTTGAAATATGTAATGATGGCCGATTACAAAACTGTTCCACATCCTTTCTTGCCTTGATATTATCTTTGTTTTAGGAGTATCCATGCCCGTTTAAAATAGATTCTAAAAAACATTCTTTTCAATATGCATTACATAATGGTTGTGTTTGATTAACAACATGGGCCAATATTCAAGCTCCCAAAAAATGCTTTTCTTTACCCAATTATACGTTTTGCCAAATTCTGGATCTTTACACTTTAGGTTACACGTTACCCCTTCGTATACAACTGGGATACTGGAAACTTCTTCATATATTTCCCAACCAGTTAGCTTGGGTGGAGGTCCCATAACGACCTTGTTGATCTTCGAAATCCATTGCTATCATTACGAAAAGGATGCAACTTTGGTAGAAATCTTCGATGACAATCGAACCAACATGATTTACCTCCAGCGTTTAATCGAAAAGCATTAGTGTCTTCCTTACAATATGGGCATGCTAAACAACCATGCGTGCTCCAGACCGACAACATTGCATAGGTTGGAAAATCATTTAGTGTCCACGAAAGAATAGCTCGCATAATAAAATTTCCTTTACGATGAGCATCATAAACTTCAATACCTTCCTCATACTACTCTTTCAGTTCATCTATCAACGGTCTCAGAAACACATCGATGTTTTGTCATGGACTCTTACCTTCGGGAATAATTAAATATACTTCAATAAACGAGTCTTTCATGCATATCCAAGGAGGTAAGTTATATATTGTATGAAAGACAGGCCACAAAGAGTATGGAATTGAGTTAGAGTTATTTGGATTGAAACCATCGGTGCAAAACCCGAAGAACATTTCGAATCTCTTTTGTGAATTTAGGATTTTCCAAGTCAAAGTGATTCCAAGCCATGCCATCACTTGGATGGGCCATGCTACCCTTCGTTGTTTTATGGTCATGGTGCCAAGTCATAGCATTGGCTGTTTTTTTAGACATATATAACCTCTTAAGTCTAGGCCCAATTGGCATGTACGACATCACCAAATTAGGTATCTTATTCCGGTCACTCTTATAACGAGATTCCTTACAATGTTTACATTTTATCAGTGTCTTGTCTTGCTTATAGAATAACATGTAATGGTTTTTTCAAACATCAATTCTTTCATACGAAAGGCTTAACTTTTCTAAACTCTTCTTTGTTTCATAGAAATTTTTTGGGAGCTTATACTCTTCATGAAACAATGAATTTACCATAGAAATGTTATAGTTATAAGCGGCAGTGGCCACATTAAATAGTGATTTCCATGTCAAGAAACTTGTGGCAGCTTGTAACTTTGAACAATTTGTAGCCTTCTCCCCCTCCCATAAAGGTTCATCAGCAGCTAGTAACATATCATAAAATCTTTTTGCTTCTGGATTCGGTACATGCCCTTCTAAAGTATTTGAAGTATAACAACATGCATCCATGTTATCTAACACCATGTGTTTGTAACCATCATCATTGTTATCAACTTCCATTCTGGAAGAAGATTGACCAACCTCGTGGCTATAATTTTCACCATGTTCGCTCCATATTTCATAATGAAGCATGAAACCTACCTTATACAGGTGAGTGGCTCTGTCTTTATAGTATTTTGGCATTTATAACAAGGACATTTTATCTCACGTACTGTTTCACCATGTATAATCACCCTTGTATCAACAACCGCATTATTAGAAAATGCAAAGTCCAAAAACAAATCCACATTGTCATAATATTCAGAACTAAGAAATCCTTCACCGTCAATCTTTTCATACATTCACTATCGATTGGTATACCACGTCATTATTAATCTAATTAGTGCCCCTAAAATTCAAAGTCATCAAAAAACACGTATATTCAAGAAGAAAAGAGGTAAACAAAACAAATAATTAAGTCTCAAGTGAACTAATCAAGTAATTAACTCTATCAAAGTTTCTAGTGAACTAATCATGTGAACTAATAAATTAACCCAATTAATCTCAAGTGAATTAATTATGTTTGTTTTGTTTTGACCCAGGTCGACAAAGAGTTGTTTGAGTGCTTCACTGTTGGCTTTTTTGGCTGCACTGGTTATGTTTGGATTTCTTATTTTAGTTGAAAATAACATTTCACAAAAGTAACTTATTAAATAATGACTTAAAAGCATTTGACGCAGGTATGTTTGAATTCAAAATACAAATACTCCAGTTAAAATATCTGATGTTTGTTAGTGGATTATGAATCTGGAATCGGAAAGGGAGGGTTTAGAGTTGTTAGCGACGAAATATTTTAGTTTCGTTACGGTTTATTGATGTGTTGTTATGTTTGTTTGTTTTATGTGGAGTTGATTCAGTTGGATTCATGGATTCTTTAGACACGGAGCTTTTTCTCGCAATTCAGAACCATCCTATGATATTGACATTTTTTTATGAGTTTAATGTGAGATGAGCTTAGGGTTATAAACTTTGAGCACTAGAAATCAAGTTCATGTTATTCGTGCAAGTTATTAGTTGTTGAGTTTATTAAGTTTTTTGTATCAGTTTTGTATTCTTAATTTCATATGTGCATGCATGTTCAAGAAAATGGCACGTATAAATGCAACTTTTTACACTGGGATATGGGGTTTAATTGCTTATAGATGAGTATCCAATGTTCATTGTTTTATGTATTGTGACAGGATGTTTTACTCGAGTTTCGTGCCGGTAAAATGCATATGGAAGGAAAGCGTGTAGTTGCTGATCCACGTAAAGGACTTGTTCGGATTGGAAGGGTATGATTAGTCAAACACATTATTTATTTTGAAGACTATTTATTTCTTATGTTTTTGGAAGCACACACCTTTGTATAATAGTTTTCCTGATGTTTATATATTGAAGTGTTGAATTTTTACAGGGAGAGGAGGGACTAGTTCATATTTAATGGCTTGATCGAACCAACAACACCATCGAAGATGTATCCTAAAGTCTGCTATATACATCACTATTACCTCCCTGGTTCCATGAACTATGTTGAATCTTAGTTTGAAAGTTAATAATTAAATTTATCCCTATATGGATGCTTGTAAATATATATTTAGTCTAACTTCGTGATATAAGTTCTGTTAGTATATGGATAATTGCCTTCATTCTTTAGTTTGAGCTGGAGGTAATGACAATTTGGAACCATTTTCTTTGTCGTTTTATTGTTCCAAGCAAACTAGTTTATGTATTTGGCTTGAAGTGGTTTCAGGTTCTGTCAAGGTCATGAATTAGTAGTATTGAAGTTAACCTTATAGAAGCACACATTTTAACAAGATTAATGGCATTCTATGGTGTATTGAAGTTGACTAAAATTAATGGCATTCTATGGTGCATTGGTTATGAAGGAATGCATTGCGTTAGATATCTATTATGAGCAAATGTCAGAGTAGAAAGGAGTTGAATACAGTCTTTAGTAGTAACACAATAGTTTCAATTACTAAAATGCTTGTTGATAAATTATAAGAATTACATGTTGGTTTAGCAGAATAAACAACAATTGAAGCAACACACTAGCTAGTAGCAATCTGGACTTGATTCTTGGTTTTTAGCATAATAAACAACAACTAAATTCTCTGGTGCTTTGTAAGCATATAATTCAGTCATCTTTATCTAAATTGACCCACCAACAATTACATTGCTAAAGCTTTAACAAATACCAACTACTATATATGATGCTTCTGACGGGATTTTTATGTTTCAAAACAGCAGATAACACTTTAAATGATGAAACCTAAATATTTTATTACCTTAATAGACAGCGAGGATTTTGGCTTGTCGATCAACGAACAGAACTGAAGCAGCAAAAGGCAGCTGTAGTTGTACACAGTTGCGTGTCGGGGCTGCGAACATTACCCAAACGGGTTAACAAACATTCTCATAAAAATTCCAACGAAAGGGATTGAAGAGAAGATAAAAAGCTAACCGTACCTTGTCTGCTCGCTTGAACTGAAGCAGAGATTATTAAGGTTTTTTGTGAGGGTAACCAATGGGTTTGAGGAAGCATAAACCACCGATCCAAACGTGGGTTAACATCTGTTCGCACAATTTGTTTCTAGTAAATACAAGATCTAGATACAGATTTGAAAGCAATTGAGTTGGCTTGAGATAAAGTTGGTTTGAACCGTTTTTAAAAGAACCAGCTGGTTCTTGCGGTTTGCAAGTTGGACAGTTGGCCAGTGACCGGGTCAGACCCCGTATATCCCACTCAGAGCAGGGTCTGGGGGTAGGTAGTGCAAGTCTTTCCTCTATCTGGGTAGGTAGAGAGACCGCTTCCAAATAGACCCCGACTCGATCAACAAAAGCAATAACGAAAGCAGGGCAGCAAATAATATATCATACAGCACACAACATACACTTAAAATCACCAACAGATTAAGAAAAAGATAAAGCAAACATCAGAGAAGCGGCGCGTTTCACCTATAGAGGGCAATTGTGGACTGCGTACACCTTAGGCACCGCATCAAGTCTACCTTACCCTTCATACCTACAGATCCTACTAAAAGTCCTTAATTTTAATCATACGCCTCCATTCGCTCCTATCCTCGATCATGCGCTCAGAGAGGTGCAAATGTCCCATATCTCGCCGAATTAACTCGTCCCAAGTCAACCTAGGTCTCCCTCTACACCTCTTACCCTCTAATAAAATGTTCTCTACTGCTCTAACGGGTGCTGACATAGGTCTCCTCTTCACATGCCCACACCATCTTAATCTTTCCTCTCGTATTTTATCTGCGATACAAGCCACCTCTAACTTCTGTCGAAACACTTCGTTTCTTATCCGATCCTGTCTTGTGTGTCCACACATCCACCTCAGCATTCTCATTTCCGCTACCTCTATTTGTTTCTCGTGCGATTTCTTTATTGCCCAGCAGTCTGTTCCGTATAACATAGCTGGATGAACTGCCACTCTGTATAGTTTTCCCTTTAGTTTGGCTGGAAACCTCTTATCACATAGAATCCCTGATGCTGCTCTCCACTTGCACCATCCTGCTTGAACACGGTGAGCTACATCGCTGTGTATCTCTCCGTCGTCCTGTAAGTACGAGCCCAGGTATTTAAACCTAGTTGTTCTTGGGACCGCCATACCCTGGACACTGATTTGGGTGTCCTCTTCACCGTCACCGCTAAAATTGCAATGCATGTACTCCGTCTTAGAGCGACTTATCCTTAAACCTCCGCTCTCTATTGCTGCTCTCCACTGTTCTAGCCTGTCGTTAAGCACCCTTTTAGATTCTGATATTAAGACAATATCATCCGCAAATAGCATGCACCACGGAACTGGCTGTTTTATAGCCTTGGTCATCTCGTCCAACACTACTGTGAAGAGAAATGGGCTCAGTGCCGATCCTTGGTGGAGTCCTACTTCTACGGGAAAGGGGTCTGTGTCTCCGACTGGTGCTCGCACACACGTTTTTGCTCCGTCATACATATCCTTGATTATTTTGATATACCTCTCTGGTACCCTTCTAAGTCGTAGACTTTCCCAAATGAGTTGGCGCGGAACACTGTCGTAGGCCTTTTCTAGGTCGATGAATACCATATGGAGGTCTCTTTTTCTTTTCTCTATATTTCTCCATTATCCTCCTTATGACATGTATGGCTTCTGTTGTAGAGCGTCCTGGCATAAATCCGAATTGGTTTATCGTTATCTGAGTTTCCCGTCTAATTCTCGTGTCAATAACTCTTTCCCATAATTTTATCGTGTGACTCAATAGCTTTATTCCCCTGTAGTTTTCGCAACATTGGACATCTCCTTTTTTCTTATATACGGGAACTATAACACTGGTTCTCCACTGGTCTGGCATCTTCCCTGTCTTAAAGATAGTGTTGAATAAATCTGTTAGCCATTGGAGACCCTCATCTCCCAGGCATTTCCACACTTCAATCGGTATGTTGTCTGGCCCCACCGCTTTAGCCCTTTCCATTTTCTTCATAGCTCTCGTAACTTCGTCGATTGTGATGCTTCTACAATAGCATTTGTTTTGTTGTGTTGTTTGAGCTGTTTTATCTATCGCAGTTTGTTGATTTGGGTTACTTATGTTGAAAAGGTTATCGAAGTACGTTTTCCATTTCACCTTGATGTCTTTGTCCTTCACCAAAACCTTTCCATCCGCAGCCTTTATAAACTTCACCATTCTCAAGTCTTGTCTTCTACTTTCTCTTGCCTTGGCTATCTTATACATGTCATGCTCTCCTTTTTTCGTCTCTAGTCGTTTATACATTGTCTCAAACGCCGTATTCTTTGCCTCTGACACTGATTTTTTCGCCTCTCGCTTTGCCTCCTTGTATTTATTTTTTAGCTCTGCGCGTTCTTCCTCATTGTAAATAATGGTTATAGGTGGTTGTAAGTGGTCGAGAGTAAAATGTTTTCGTTCATATGTATATTTGTGAAAATCACATACCTTTTCTCTTTATTTATTTCTTTTTAATTCAAAAATAACAAAAGTTTTCGTTTGCAATATGTTACCTTTTTTACAAAAGAAATTTTTAAATCATAATATTATTATTAATTCCACTCCTTAAAATCTAGAGAAAGACAGAGAGAAATAATTGATGATATCAACGAGGGGTTGAAGAAAAATAGCAAGGTATGTTGGGTGCTTACGGTGATCAATCATAATTTAAAATTGTTTGCCCAATTTGAATTTTGTTAGTATATGTTTTACATAAAAACCTAATAATTAAAATACTCACCAATTTGTGTTTTTATTATCTAATTGGTATAACGTTTGGAAAGATATTGTTCAAATAACTCATTTTGGTGAAAAATATACCTCCTGGTTCATTAAACAAAAATGTTTAGGTAACAACGTTTCCCTTTGTATATCAAGAACACATTCCTACATTATAATAAATGAGCTCGAGCATAAGGTTCACATATAGAGCTTATAGCGAGCCACATGGTTCGTAGAATATGATTGAAGGTGTCAGAATGGGATCACGTCAAATGAACTGAAATCTCCCTTATAATTGGTTTGTAAAATATAATCGAAACTAAATAATAATACATGGCACAACTCTTTCTTTAATAAAAAGAATAAGATGGTTAAGTCTATAATTCATTTAAATTTCAAACTTTCCTTTCTATTTATGTTTCTTTTTAATATTATTTTTTATTCAATACTTTGATCTTTTTATTTTAACTTTTATTTTGTTAAAATTTTATAAATTTTTGAGTTTCATTTTTGTAATTTTTCTATTGTTTCAATATTTAGGATCACTATGTGATCATTATATAACATTATTTTAAACTTATTCTTATTCTCATTTTTTCTTATTTTTATTTTTGCGACCATTTTGCTAGTAATAACTGAATCTTGTTGATCGTTAATTTCGTAATTGTTTTAATTTTAATCACAAAACAAATTTTTGTACCGTTTTGCGATCGTAGTTAGGCGGTCTTAGATTATTAACTGTCACACTCCAACCTTGATGGCGGAAACGTCAAAGTGTGAGGGTTAAGATTGTTCACAACCACATAACGCTATATTATAATGTAAAATACCATTAATCAATTGTTTCAAACATCACATACATCAAAGTCTCAAAATAAATCAAACAAAAATAGGAAATCCAATTTGTTCTTATTAAGCCTAGGTCCATATTCTAGGTTTAAGCATTTCTTCAATCATCGCTAAGCTTGCACATTACCTGAAACATGTTGAAAATAAAGTCAACTAACGAGTTGGTGAGTTCTCATGATTTTAAATACAATAAGTATACAAAAATGTGGCAATTCTAGTCAATGGTCACAAGATAGTAAGTATATAAAACATGCATAGTTACAATCAAACCTCGACTGAATAATATGAATAAGCATGATTAGCTAAGTGTATTTGGTTCCCTAGTGCACGAGCATACGGCTCCTAGGAGCCGGCAATCCCTCGGCTTTAGTACCAGATAGGCTTGTCAGGCCCAAAGATCTAAGACTTCGCCAGGCTAGCAATAGTTAATGATTGCACACGTATGTCATATTTCATATAATACTTAACATATTCAAACAACCATGACTATGTAAAGAATTGCACGTGTGTAATAAGTATCAAAGCATGTATGTATAAGTTTGTATAAGCAACATGTTTTACCCCGAAAGATGTGAAATAAACGTAAAGCGGGGCATAAGAACTTACTTGTTTAATAATAGGAGACTTGAAGATGGAATAATAGTAATCGCGAATAAGATTTCCAACACAATGTCACAAGGCACCTAAATGAAATAAAGTAGCGCGTTATAATTTGTTTGATGATTAATTATGTTTTTAGGGTTGTAGGTATAATAGGATTTATTATTAGTACTTATTACATGTTACTAATGTGATCGGATTAATGGAACGAATGGATCTTTTTATACTTGAAATAATTAATTGTTTGCGCGTATGAGAAAGAATTAGCAAAACTTGATTTAATTGTACGTTAAACCGATTTATAAAGATTGTATATAATAATTACAATAAGTGAATTTAACTATTAAAAATGAACAATATATAAATATATATATATAGGCATAAGTAACTAAACAATTTAATTGTTTGAAAATATATATATATATATATATATATATATATATATATATATATATATATATATATATATATACAAGTATTATATTTATACATTCCTTTTGTACTTTTAGAAATACAACAATGTATTTATAAATACAAAAGTATTTTTATAAAAGTTAATTTTAGTCTCAAAAATAGTTAAACAAAAGTTTTAGATAGATTCTGCATTTTACAAAAATAATTTTAGAAATTTTCAGAATTTAAAAATGTTAAATAAAAAAAAGAAATGAAGAAAAGAAAGAAAGAAAGAAAATTAGAAAAAAAGAAAATGGGGGTTGCCCGGGGTCGAACCCGGGACCCTTCCTGAAACATGGAGCGCAGAAACCAGTGAACCAGGGTCGTGGTCGTGGTTCACTTTGGTTTGTTTTGAATTTAAACCGAATCGCCCCCGGTTTCCCCCAATCTGATGAACCCTAGTTTCGTTCAAACCCAAAATAACCCTCGATTCAGTGTTAATCACCTAAATCACCATAGGGCTTTTGATCCTTGAACGGAACCGAGTAGGAATTAGGTCTTAATTACCTGATTGATGTGGTATTGAAGGTATTTCGAGTTCGATTTAGGTTCGGGTGTTCTTGAGTTGGGGCTTTTTGATTGAGAGGGTGTCTGGTGAAATTGAGGGTTTAGAGAGTTTAGGAACTTCAAAATAAACCGAAAGCCCCCAATTTATAAGCTTGATTTCATGGTTTCGAGCATAACCTGTTTGATTTTGAAACCGCGTTTATGTTTACCATATTTGAGAGATTCGAGTTGTTATTTTGTGATGTTGATTGATTTATTAATTGATTAGGCCGCGTATTAACTTTAGGTGTGATTGATTTGGTTTAATTTGTGAATTTGGTCAAGATTCGATTCGAAATTTCATACGGTTAGCCTCGGTTTGATTTGGAAGGTTTGCACGAGCGGGAAACTCAAATTGGGTTGGGGTTTGAGTTCGAAACAGGGGGTTGAGAGGGTTGGGCCGGTTAATTTGATCGAAAATGAGGAAATGGTGGGGTTTTTGGGGTCGCCGGAGCTCGCCGGAGCTCGCCGGCGTCCCTCGCCGGAAAAACGGGGAGAAAAGGGGGAGGGGGCGGTTTGGGTGTTTTAACAAATTACACAAATGGTCCCTGTACTTTTAAACTCCATTATTTTATGTAATAAATCTTTATTCAAAGTTTTCAAAATGACAAAACGACCCCCTGCACTTTAATTCTAAGTTTTATTATTATTATTATTATTATTATTATTATTATTATTATTATTATTATTATTATTATTATTATTATTAATATTATTACCATTAACATTATGGTTATTATTTTTATAATTAAACTAGTATTATTATTACTATTATTATTAGTTATTATTATTATTATTATTATTATTAGTTATTATTATTATTATTATTATTTTTTGTAATTAACTATTATTATTATATTTATTATTAGCAAAACTAACTTTAAATTAAATCAAAGTTACAAGATGTTACAGTCTCCCCAACTTAAAAGAATTTCGTCCCGAAATTAAAATCAAAAAGGGGTTACAAGAATAAGAAAGGTTACGTCTTCTTCATATGTTCTTCACGCTCCCAAGTGAATTCCGCTCCTCGTTTGTTCTCCCATCAAACCTTTACAATTGGGGTTGTAGAGGTACTAGTCTTCTTCATAATGCGATCCATGATTTCGACGGGTTTCTCAACGAAGTGTAGTGACTCGTCGATCTGAATGTCTTCCAATGGCACATACAAGTTATCGTCGGCCAGACACTTCCTCAGATTCGAGATGTGGAAGACAGGGTGAATTTCACTAAGGTCGGAGGGTAGTTCTAGTTTGTAGGCCACTTTCCCGATTCTTTTCAGAACCTTGAAAGGCCCTACAAACCTCGGAGCTAACTTGCTTTTCCTTCCAAAGCGAACCACACCCTTCCATGGTGAGACCTTGAGAAGGACCATCTCCCTAATTTGGAATTCTAGTGGCTTGCGACATTTATCAGCGTAACTTTTCTGTCGACTCCTTGCCACTTCCAGGTTCTTGCGGATGATAGCGACTTTATCGGTCGTCTCTTGCATAAGTTCGGGACCGGTGATAAGATTTTCACCAATGTCGGTCCAGCAAATTGGTGAACGGCACTTACGACCGTAAAGTGCTTCAAACGGTGCCATTTTAATGCTTGAGTGGTAACTGTTGTTGTAGGAGAATTCTGCGAGTGGCAGGTGTGTATCCTAGTCGCCCCCAAAATCAAGGACACAGAGACGTAACAGGTCTTCCAGGGTTTGGATCGTCCGCTCGGTTTGGCCATCGGTTTGGGGATGGTAAGCCGTGCTTAAATCCAATTGCGTACCCAGAAGTTTTTGCATAGTAGACCATAAGTGAGAAGTGAATCGAGCGTCTCGGTCGGATATAATGTGAAAAGGCATACCATGACGGCTTACGACCTCGTCGATGTAAATCCGGGCTAACCTTGATGTCTTATACGTGTCGCGTATGGGTATGAAATGTGTCGACTTGGTCAATCGGTCGACGATTACCCATATGCTATCGTGCCCACGAGATGTCCGAGGTAACTTGGTTATGAAGTCCATGGATATATGTTCCCACTTCCACATGGGAATTTCAGGTTGTTCGAGTAATCCACTTGGACGTTGATGCTCCGCTTTAACCTTCGTGCTTGTAAGGCACTTAGCAACATAGGTTGCTATGTCTCGTTTCATTCCGGGCCACCAATATTGACTCTGTAAGTCCATGTACATCTTATCGGAGCCCGGGTGGATAGAATAACAAGTCCGATGTGCTTCGTTCATGATAGAATCCCGAAGGTTATTGCGTTTGGGAATCCAGATTCGGTTTGCGAAATACATTAACCCATTGGCTTTTGTTTCCAATTGGGCTAAGAGATTTGGCTCGAGCTCTTCCTTCATACTCCCTTCGGTTTGCACCGCTTGCTGGGCTTCTCGAATACTTGACTCGATGTAGCAATCGATCTTCAAATTTTGTAGTAGTACTGTTGCATTGTTGACATCGAGTCGGATTTTAGTGTCAAACTCTACCAATGCGTCGAACCATTGACGTCGGTCGCGAGTCTCTTGAACGGAAACCAACTTTTGATGCGTCTTTCGACTCAATGCATCGGCTACGACATTTGCCTTGCCGGGATGGTATCGGATATCACAATCGTAGTCGCTGATTATTCCACCCAACAACATTGCCTCATATTGAGGTCCTTCTGATTGAAAACGTGTTGGAGGCTTTTGTGGTCCGTGTAGACTATACATTGCATGCCGTATAGATAGTGTCTCCAGATTTTCAAAGCAAAGACCATCGCCCCGAGCTCGAGATCGTGCGTCGTAAAATTTACCTCGTGAACCTTCAATTGTCTCGAGGCATATGCTATGACCTTTCCTCGTTGCATGAGAACACAACCAAGGCCTTGTTTCGACGCGTCGCAGTATACCGTGAAGTCGTCATTCCCATCCGGTAGCGTCAGAATAGGAGCATTGCACAACTTGTGCTTCAATGTCTCAAACGCCTCTTCTTGCTCGGCTTTCCACTCGAAAGGCTTGTTCTTCTGAGTCAAGGACGTGAGTGGCTTTGCGATTTTCGAGAAGTTGGCAATAAATCGCCGGTAATACCCGGCTAGACCAAGAAACGATCGAACTTCCGTCGGAGTTGTGGGAGCACTCCAATTCTTCACGGCTTCAACCTTCGCAGGGTCGACGTGAATTCCTTGACTATTCACAACATGCCCTAAGAATTGTACTTCTTCAAGCCAAAACTCACATTTCGAAAACTTCGCGTATAGTTGTTCCTTCTTCAACAGATCGAGGATTTGACGGAGATGAAGTTCATGATCGGAGCGAGACTTGGAATAAATAAGAATGTTGTCAATGAAAACAATGACAAACTTGTCTAGGTATGGCTTGCACACCCGATTCATAAGGTCCATGAAGACCGCAGGAGCATTGGTTAAGCCGAAAGGCATAACCATGAACTCGTAATGCCCATACCGAGTGCGGAATGCAGTCTTTGGGATATCATCATCGTGGACTCGCAGTTGGTGATAACCCGAACGCAAGTCGATTTTTGAAAAGATTGCAGCTCCTTGAAGTTGGTTGAAGAGATCGTCGATACGAGGAAGAGGATACCGGTTCTTGATGGTCAACTTGTTGAGCTTCCGGTAATCGATACACATGCGGAATGACCCATCTTTCTTCTTCACAAATAAGACAGGTGCACCCCAAGGAGAAGAACTAGGGTGGATAAACCCCTTCTCGGATAATTCCTGGAGTTGGCTAGAGAGTTCTTGCATTTCAGATAGTGCGAGTCGGTAAGGTGATTTAGCCGCGGGGCCTGCTCCCGGAATCAAGTCGATTTTGAATTCAACTTCACGTACAGAAGGTAACCTGCTAAGATCATCGGGAAAGACCTCAGGAAATTCTTGTACAACTGGAACATCTTTGAGTTCCTTCCCTTTGGCTTTGGTGTTGACTACATAGGCCAAGAATGCCGGATAACTCTTACTTAGGCATTTCCGAGCCTTAGTGCATGACATAAGCTTGAGTCCTTTGGAGGACCGTTCATCGAACACCTTCATCGTGTCACCGGAGGGTAAGGGCATGCGAATACACTTCTCGAAGTAGATGATCTCGGCATGGTTCTTGGATAACCAATCCATGCCAATAATAACGTCGAAGCTTCCAAGCTTCATTGGAATGAGGTCGATAAGAAACTTATGGTTATCGAGACACAATAGACAATCACGGATAACCACGTCGACGGTGATGGGTTCTCCATCAGCAACTTCGACGGTGAGAGGTCTCTCTAGATTTGAGCGAGGTTTAGAAAGTGTCGGCTCGAATTCTAAGGAAACGAAACTTCTATCAGCGCCCGAATCAAATAATACGTATGCATAGGTGTCATTAATAAGAAACATACCTGTCCGTTATCGTTTTCGTTATCGTTTTCGTTATCGTTTTCGTTATCGTTTTCGTTATCGTTTTCGTTATCGTTATCGTTATCGTTATCGTTATCGTTTTAAAGGCACTTAAGGACATAAGCAAGGAATTTTAAGAGAAATTCTATGGAGATAGGGTTGAAATTTTACGTACCGTTCACCACCTCATTGTTCGTTTGAGCTTGGTTCGCGTTGATGTTGAGGGAACGTCCACGAGCTTGTGGAACATTACCCACAAGACGAGGGCATTGGGGACGGTAGTGTCCCGTTTCTCCATAATTATAGCAAGCTCGGTTTGGTTCCGTTACCGCGTTTCCTATTGCTCGGCGGCAGGTTGCCACTAGATGCCCGTACTTGCCGCATAGTGTGCAGATGCGACACGGAAGATTTCCCGGATGATGGTACCTACACGTGTTTCACATAGGTAGAGGGCCTGCATAAGCCCTTGCCACGGGCACTTGTGCGGCCGGCGTAGTCCCGGGAACACACTGTCTTTGGGTGGCTTAGATGCGGCCACGGCGTAGTTCCATGCCGGTACAAACTTCCTCTTCTTGTTATCAGATTTGACCTCCTTGACCTCCTCGGGGGTCCTCTTCTCGGTTTTCCTGGCACCCTTTGCAGACATAGTGCCCGCTCGGATGTGGTTCTCCATCAACTGTGCAGTGATGGTGATGGCTTCTTCCAGAGTTGTGGGTCGGCTACCCACAACGGCATCCTGAATCTGAGGTGGCACACCCTTAATAAATTTTTCCACATTACGGGAAACAGTATCCACCATGTGTGGCAATAGTATACTCAGCTCGTGATGACGGGTAGAATACGCCAGATGGTTCCCGCCATCCTGTTTCAGGTTCCAGAATTCCTCCTCTAGTTTCTGGATTTCACTCCTCGGGCAAAACTTGGCGATGGCTATGTTTTTGAAGTCTTCCCAAGTTAAGGACAAGATTGCATCGGGGCCTCGGTTTCTCTTTTCGCTGTTCCACCACGTTAAGGCCCTTTGCTGCAGCATACTGGTGGCATACCTCACTTTGAGTGCTTCGGGGCACTCACAGTTGACGAAGGTGTTCTCCATCCCCTCAAACCATTCTAATAGACTGGTAGCACCTTCCTTGCCACTATAACTGGGAGGCTTGCATGAACTAAAATGCTTGAAGGTGCAAGACTGGTTGTTACCGTCTTGGTTTGCCCTATTTTCCCCCTTGGCCGTTGCTATTGTTCGTGACGTTTGCGATCATAGTGCTGCTGAGTTCAGCCACCATAGTCGGGATGACCGCAGCCATTTGCCGGGCAATCATGGCGGCAAGCTTACGGCTGGATCTTCCTCGGTTTCCATGGTAACGAGACATGCTGGAAAAATACAAATTGGGTTAGGATCGGTTAAAAGGATAATACGGATGGACAGTTAAGGTAAGAATCATGAATTATACAGAATGATTCCATTTGGTGACGCATCACCATTTGAAAACGTTGACACGCCAAGATGAATTGACCCATTCGCCTTAGAAACTTGTGTATGTTGGTCATAGTTTATCACTCATCCCGGAAATCCCCAGGTAAGCATGACTGGTCCCATAGGATTTATGCGAAATGCTTACCTTAGCCCGAGGGCCTTTTGCCAGGAAAACCAGAATACATGTGTCTATGTACCACACTAGTTCTTTGGTTCATGAAATCAAAAATCTTGATGGGATAATTACAAGATTTGATATAAAGTCCAAGGAATTTCTATCAATAAGTCCTACTCAGTGACTAGGATGGATTTAGGAAGTAGCAATTGTCGGGGAGAATCAATGTTTAAGATAAGTCTAGGGGAGACGGGTAACAATATGTAATCATGTAGAAAGGCACCTATGCTAAGGCATCACATTGCACATAATAAGGCATAGCGTTAGGCAGCATGCAAACAATAAGTATGTATTCAAGGAATACTATTCTATAAGGATCATGCATAAACTATAGTCTAGGTCACCTTTTCTAATAACCTAAATCCCTATAGTTATGGGCTCTGATACCAATCTGTCACACCCCAACCTTGACGGCGGAAACGTCAAAGTGTGAGGGTTAAGATTGTTCACAACGACATAACGCTATATTATAATGTAAAATGCCATTAATTAATTGTTTCAAACACCACATACATCAAAGTCTCAAAATAAATCAAACAAAAACAGGAAATCCAATTTGTTCTTATTAAGCCTAGGTCCATGTTCTAGGTTTAAGCATTTCTTCAATCATCGCTAAGCTTGCACATTACCTGAAACATGTTGAAAATAAAGTCAACTAACGAGTTGGTGAGTTCTCATGGTTTTAAATACAATAAGTATACAAAAATGTGACAATTCTAGTCAATGGTCACAAGATAGTAATTATATAGAACATGCATAGTTACAATCAAACCTCGACTGAATAATATGAATAAGCATGATTAGCTAAGTGTATTTGGTTCCCTAGTGCACAAGCATACGGCTCCTAGGAACCGGCAATCCCTCGGCTTTAACACCAAATAGGCTTGTCAGGCCTAAAGATCTAAGACTTCGCCAGACTAGCAATAGTTAATGATTGCACACGTATGTCATATCTCATATAATACTTAACATATTCAAACAAGCACGACTATGTAAAGAATTGCACGTGTGTAATAAGAATCAAAGCGTGTATGTATAAGTTTGTATAAGCAACATGTTTCACCCCGAAAGATGTGAAATAAATGTAAAGCGAGGCATAAGAACTCACTTGTTTAATAATAGGAGACTTGAAGATGGAATAATAATAATCACGAATAAGATTTCCAACACAATGTCACAAGGCATCTAAATGAAATAAAGTAGCGTATTATAATTTGTTTGATGATTAATTATGTTTTTAGGGTTGTAGGTCTAATAGGATTTATTATTAGTATTTATTACATGTTACTAATGCGATCGGGTTAATGGAATGAATGGATCTTTTTATATTTGAAATAATTAATTGTTTGCGCGTATGAGAAAGAATCAGCAAAACTTGATTTAATTGTACGTTAAACCGATTTATAAAGATTGTATATAATAATTACAATAAGTGAATTTAACTATTAAAAATGAACTATATATAAATATATATATATAGACATAAGTAACTAAACAATTTAATTGTTTGATATATATATATATATATATATATATATATATATATATATATATATATATATATATACAAGTATTATATTTACACATTCCTTTTGTACTTTTAGAAATACAACAATGTATATATAAATACAAAAGTATTTTTATAAAAGTTAATTTTAGTCTCAAAAATAGTTAAACAAAAGTTTTAGATAGATTCTGCATTTTATAAAAATAATTTTATAAATTTTCGGAATTTAAAAGGTTAAATAAATAAAAAGAAATGAAGAAAAGAAAGAAAGAAAGAAAGAAAATCAGAAAAAAAAATGGGGGTTGCCCGGGGTCGAAACCGGGACCCTTCCTGAAACATGGACCGCAGAAACCAGTGAACCAGGGCCGTGGCCGTGGTTCACTTTGGTTTGTTTTGAATTTAAACCGAATCTCCCCCGGTTTCCCCCAATCTGATGAACCCTAGTTTCGTTCAAACCCAAAATCAACCCTCGATTCGGTGTTAATCACCTAAATCATCATAGGGCTTTTGATCCTTGAACGGAACCGAGTAGGAATCAGGTCTTAATTACCTGATTGATGTGGTATTGAAGGGATTTCGAGTTCGATTTAGGTTCGGGTGTTCTTGAGTTGGGGCTTTTTGATTGAGAGGGTTTCTGGTGAAATTGAGGGTGTAGAGAGTTTAGGAACTTCAAAATAAACCGAAAGCCCCCAATTTATAAGCTTGATTTCATGGTTTCGAGCATAACCTGTTTGATTTTGAAACCGCGTTTATGTTTACCATATTTGAGAGATTCGAGTTGTTATTTTGTGATGTTGATTGATTTATTAATTGATTAGGCCGCGTATTAACTTTAGGTATGATTGATTTGGTTTAATTTGTGAATTTGGTCAAGATTCGATTTGAAATTTCATACGGTTAGCCTCAGTTTGATTTGGAAGGTTTGCACGAGCGGGAAACTCAAATTGGGTTGGGGTTTGAGTTCGAAACAGGGGGTTGAGAGGGTTGGGCCGGTTAATTTGATCGAAAATGAGGAAATGGTGGGGTTTTTGGGGTCGCCGGAGCTCGCCGGAGCTCGCCGGCGTCCCTCGCCGGTAAAACGGGGAGAAAAGGGGGGGGGGGGGCGGTTTGGGTGTTTTAACAAATTACATAAATGGTCCCTGTAGTTTTAAACTTCATTATTTTATGTAATAAATCTTTATTCAAAGTTTTCAAAATGACAAAACGACCCCCTGCACTTTAATTCTAAGTTTTATTATTATTATTATTATTATTATTATTATTATTATTATTTTTATTATTATTATTATTATTATTATTATTATTATTATTATTATTAATATTATTACTACCATTAACATTATGGTTATTATTTTTATAATTAAACTAGTATTATTATTACTATTATTATTAGTTATTATTATTATTATTAGTTATTATTATTATTATTTTTTTTTTTGTAATTAACTATTATTATTATATTTATTATTAGCAAAACTAACTTTAAATTAATTCAAAATTACAAGATGTTAGATTAACCGCTTTGCCATCGTATTAAAATTTATGTTTTATTTTTGTAATAATTTTTTTATCTGCGGCCATTTTGCGATACCCCTTTAACAGTCGCAAATGTTGCGACTATTTTTCTACCGGATCTTGTTTGGTCGCTTATTTTGATACCATTGTTCCACCCAATATTGTGTGGTCGCTAATTTGGTGATTGTTTTAATTTTAGTGGCAAAACGGTTGCAATAAAAAGACTATTTTGCCACCAACTCTTGTTTGGTTGTTAATTTTGTGATCGTTTTAATTTTGGTGGAAAAACGGTTCCAAGTTTTGCTACCCTTTTTGTTGGTCGTAAATTTTTGTGGCAATTGCCCTGTTTTGTAGTAGTTACGGAGTTAGACTTGTTCCTTAATTATCGGTAGCATTTGATTATTTTATCATAATATTGTTGATATTAAGGTGGTTTATGAGTCGAATTGAACAAATCAAAGGTCTGTTCTATCTCGGTTGATTTATAAATTTAAAAAATATTTGATGTACATGCTAGATGGGGTATGATTTAAAACAATTTGCAAGTCTTAATGTGGCTTTTATCTTACGCTTTATCACATTCACCTTACAAAATTGAAAACCTTATTTTATCTCAAAGTCTTATTCATTGAAAATTCACTGTAGTTGATTGTTAAGAAACATAAAAGATGATTCGTTGAACAATCTGAAACAATCAACCCCTAATATATACTTGCATGGCCATTAATTACTATAATAATGTAATTTTTAACAATGAGAACGTATCGTTAGCTGCGCTATTGTCTGGGATAAAGGCATTGTCCTTATTATGGATAAAGACCAGATAAAGGAGCAAAATTGCGGAGAAGGAATTAAAGATTTTGTTTGGAGCTGATTAGATGTTAATCATGGTATATCAGTCCATAGAACATCCGTATCAGACATAAAAGTATCAAGACTTAATTTGGAAGGATTTTAAAATCCTTCATTTGAAGGAATTCGAGAGAATTAATTTCAATTCCAATTCAATTTTTTTCCCAACCAAACACAATAACCAATAGAATTTAGATTCCAATTCCATTGAATTCCATTGAATTCCTGCATACCAAATTCCCCTTAAGTTTGATTTCGGGTAAGTGCATGTTGTATAAGTTGTTACACGCCTAGCTTGATTACTACTATATTCTATAAGGTAAGGATTAGAATTTCATTGCACATATGGACATTTTAGTATCAACATCTAAGCATACATCTTTCCATAATGACCTTAACTGTACATAATACAACTAAGAACATCAAAGATAAAGCTGATGTGAATTACCGTAAGAACCAAAATCCTTATTGATTAGAGGAAGCCATTAGATTACATATGATGTTAATTAATTTGTTTATAATTAATTGGTCATCGTAAATTGCTATATTAGTTTGGTTAACGAATTGGTTTGAATCTTACATGAAACCCGTTATAAAACTCGGGATTTGTTCACTAGTTATAATGAATGATGAAATGGGCTTGATCTAAACCAATTGATAGGTCTACTTCAAAAGGTTGAACTATGAAATAAAGATGATGGATGGGATTGGGGTAAGAATTCTAACAATGGATTCACGTATGACTCATCAAAGATTTGTTCACTGTTGAGACCAACCAAGATGGTTCTTGGTTACTATATTTCTCGTGGAAATCTTAGGTGCCAAATAAAGTTAACATATTAAATTGGAGGGCTGAAAAAGTAGTTCACTCCATTCTTGTCTCTTGTTGGTGCTTGTGGAGGCTACGGAATAATGTAATTTTTAACAATGAGAACGTATTGTTAGCTGCGCTATTCTCTGGGATAAAGGCGTTGTCCTTATTATGGATAAAGACCAGATAAAGGAGCAAAATTGCGGAGAAGAAACTAAAGATTTTGTTTGGAGCTGATTAGGTGTTAATCATGGTATATCAAGACTTTACCTCTATGGACTTCGCCCCTGTGACGTAATCTTATCAGCATATACAACACCAAGCATCTCAGTCTCCATCTTAGATACTATCTTAGTCTAAACAACCTGAACATCCTCAAGCATAAGCATAGACTCTATCGACATATTAATCATCCTATCACTAATCTCATCTCCATCACATGTTTTAGACCTGTTTGATTATGGATTAGCCACATAAACATCAAACTCAATCTCATCAATACACTACTACAAAAATGAGCAAAACTGACCAAAATTTGTGACCGTAAAAAACAGTCGCAAAATTAGGAGCATTGCATCATTGCTCCGCAGTCAAAAATAGTAAAAGACTCAATCTCCTTAAAGTGTGCATAATTAGGAGCATTGCATCATTGCATATATTGCTGGTTGGTTTATAAAACAGTTTAAACGTTAATTTCTGCAAGTTTACATTAAATTGGATTGCGCATGTTTTGCATCATTTAAAGTATGGATATTTACGCTTCCACAAGTATTTTCATGAATTCTTATCAATTATGTTTTTGGAAATTTTTGTTATTAAGACACAACTATTTTTTGTAATTAATATGTCGTTTGGTGTAACTATCGGCTGAGATCCTGGTATGTAACGTGCCTAACGGTAAAACTCTGTTTGTGAAAATTGTGAGTGTGACAATTAAAATATGTAGAAAGAATAACATGACATGAAATTAAATATTAAAAACAAAAGTAAAATAATAATGGTTAGTTAGTGTTAGGTCTAGAATTCTGTATAGGTTTAGTTTCTTGAATTTATAAGTGTAATCACTCTTGTAACTTTCTTATCATTAGGTATGCAATATGTGTGTATAGGTTAACCCATATGTTATGTGTTGATTTATATGTATGTTGCAGGGAAATCATGAGTATTAGCCAATTTCAAGGAACTGACCAAGTGTTGGAAACATCTATTGATGAACAATATGTTCTTCCGTAGATCATCTGAAACAAACCAAGGCACTTCGTGGAACTCCTGCTGAATCCTTACAAAATCACCCTTCAAGTTCATGCAATTCACCAAGGAAGAATGACTTGCTTCGGATGAACAAGTGAAACAACTGCGGAAGACAAGTATTCCCGCGAAAGAAGAAATCTGCTGCGGAAGAACTAACTTCCTACGGAAGAACAATAACTCTTGTGGAAGACCAAGTCCATGCGGAAGATCAATTTGATGTATTTAACCAAAGTACATCAAGTCAACAAAAGTCAACTCTAAAGTAAAAGTCAACATCTACGGATGACTTATACTTTAGTCAGAGAATGTCGCATAATAATACTCTGAATAACAACCTTACTCCGATAAGGAAGTTATAGTTTCCAAATCAGTAAACCCGAAGCCCATAAATACAAGGGTTAGGTACACAATTAAGGTGACCCGATTGCTATCAACCCTAGCAGCTGCAATCGTCTTCACAGCAATCCATACGCATCAATACAACATTAGAACCTTAGCAATAGCAAAGTCAATCATTCATTGATCGTTGTAATCATTCATCAAAAATTAATGAAAAACGTTTGTTAATATTTACATGTGTTCTTTATTGTTCGTCAATTGTCCTTTATTAATTTGAGTATTGAATCTGTTTTTCATATTATACATTTATTTGTTTATTCATACGTATTAAATTAATTAAGCAACAAACCTTGATAATTCCATGATCATTTTTTTGTTAATAACTAAGCTGATAATACCCTGAACGATCCTTGCATTCACAGGTGGTATCAGAGCCATGGTGCTCATTGATATAGATCAGTTGATCTATCAGTTTTAGTTTTTGTTTGATTAATTGAGTATATCACTAGATCTGTCAAATTTTTGATTAGATCTATTGATTTTCATCAAAATTGATTTAGGTTCTATTCATACGTTCGAACGTATTAAACACATCATCGATCGTGTCATTGAACAAATAATTAATTCATATATCAGAATTAGCTAATTAAAAGCTAATTAAGATATTAGAATTAACTTATTGGTGCGACTATTAAAGTTACCTCATTGAGCAAGCGGGTACTGTTTCATTGCCTGATCAACTCACGTCTGCATTAAACTTGTTTTAATCGTAGACCTGAGTTATTGTCCAGTTGATAACAATTGTTCAAACTTTATTTAAACATAGATAACATTAAATCATCTCAATTAAATTTTCAAAAGAGAATTTATTGAGGTTTTTGAGTAATTATGATATTACTGTCTTAATTAATTGATAATTAAGAAGTTGTCATCAATTATCTAAACATGAGTAATTCAGCAGTCTGATCAGCCTATCAACCCCCCAAGTTGGAGAACAAAGCCGATTTCAAAACATAGAAAATCCATTTTATGTGAATTATACTGATTCTGATCTGTGGACTTCAATCACGGAGGGTTCATACATTCCACCAGCACTAGAACCTGATTATCAAGACAACAATCAACCAATTAGTTTGAAGGATCTATCACCGGAAGTTGCAAAAAAGGTTAAGGTTGACATCAGAGCTTATAGTATGCTCACTATGGCTCTGCATGAAGACCTTCTCTTTAGGTGTGAATCCTAAAAAACAGCAAACTCAATATGGAAAACTTTGCACACCCTGTGTGAAGGCAGTGATGAAATCAGAAGTATCAGAAAGGATACACTCAGATCTTAATATGAGACTTTCCATCATATTGAGGGTGAATCCATTCCCAACAGCTACATAGGTTTATGCAGCTTGTGATAGATATGAGCATTTTGGAGCTTAAGTATGACACTGAGGAACTCAATAAAAAGATGCTCCATACTCTACCTGAGAGCTGGACATAAACAGTATCAATGTTTAAGAACACTCTTGACTTGAAAGCCATTGGACTTGATACTCTAGTGTCTAAAGTGGAAGCTCTTGAACTTGATGAGAAGACAAGAAACAAGAGCATGAAAGCACCCATTGCTCCCTATCATTTCAGAAAGACAAAGAGTGTAGGAAGTGCTTTCATCTCATATAAAGATAATGAGAGCTCTTGTGATGTAAGTGATGAAGAAGTAGAAGCTGGCTTCTATGCATCAAGACCTACCAGATTATCTAAATATCACTCTAGAAACAAGTCAAAAGGTAAGAAGGACGATGAAAAGAATTAAAATACTAAGGGATCATGCTCAACAACAAAAACAACAATAGTTCAGAACCAATTACTGTGGTTCTTGATTCTAAAGAGCAGAAAGCAGCATTTGCAGCATTCAGCTCAAGCTTTCAAGCATACCTGGGAAGCACTTTAACTCTAGCCTATATCTGTCAGCAAGATCTAAAAGAACTTCATCCTGATGAAGTAGAAGAGATGGATTTGCAGTAGCAGATGGCAATGATTGCATATAGGGCAAAGATGTATCTACCGAGAAACAAAGGTCTATCTGCTCCTGGGAGAACAACCAAAATAGGTGTTGACAAATCAAAAGTGAGATGCTTCATGTGTAACCCATATGGACACTTTTCAAGGGAATGCAACCAGAAATCCTCATCTCAGTAAGAATATCAACATCATCAACATCAACAACAAAATCATCAATCAAATCAAAGGTCTTTCAATCAGCCTCAACTCACCAACTCATCCCCACCAACCACAGGTACATCTGCTATAAGCTCAAGCAAGAATCAAGAGACTTGGTTAATCATCTTGTAGGATGGAATTTATGACTGGAGCTTACATGAGAAGAAAGTGTTAGAAGAGAATCAAGCACTCATGGAAAACATGGAGAATAGAGTTCCACCAATGTCAAGAGAGGTAAGGGAAAGACTATATTCATCCAGCTGCATTAAGGAAGTTGAGAGATATAGAACTCATGCTCAACAACTTGCTAATAAAGTAAAAGAAACATTAGTATTATATGAATCTCATGTAAGGGAACAAAAACATTATCAGGTAAAAATCACATCCTTACAAAAGGATCTAGATAAACTTGTTTTAGAAAACTATAATTTAAAGGCACAAGTTGAGCATTTGACTGCATCATTAACAAAATCAATGGCAGAACATGCATCTACTGAAGTTAAACTTTAGAAGTTTTAACGGTCATCTTAACAATATGAGAAGTTGTTAAATTTTCATATTGAATCACAAAACAAATCAGGTTTGGGTTTTTATAATGTTCCACCACCTGTAAATAATAATTATACTACATTATCTGATTCTAGGACTAACAGCTTATCAAACCATTTTATGCCTAGCACCAATAATACAGTTAAAACTGATAATAATCAAGTGGCAAATGGTGATAATTCTAAGGTGAATGAAACTAAATCAGCTAATTCAGAAGTTTCACAACAAGATTGACAGGATCTCAGCCTCTAGTTTGATCAATCAGATTGTTTTTGCAGCGGATTTAGCACGAAATTAGCAATTAAAGCAAGAATACAAAATGTTTTGCATGTAAAAGCACAATCATAGAGAGAGAGAGAAAGTTCTGCGAAAAAGAAGATTTTCTATTACTCAACACGTTTCGGCGCCTAATACAGCATGGTTCACCATCCTTTTATAGGCGGCAAAAGGATGGGTGATGATGTGACTTGTCAGTCACATCAACCGATTATTAAACTTATAACTGATAGAACATTAAACTACTGAAGATGTCAACAGCTGACATCTTCTTACAAAAGTGTTCTAACTATTACAAGTACTGAAAAGGAAACTACTGAAAAGTCTTTAACGATTGAAGAACAAACTCTTCAGTCGTTTATAACTACTGATACTATAACAGCTGAAGAACAAACTCTTCAGCTGTTGTACAAACTACTAAAAAGAAACATAAAACTACTGAAATGAAAAACCATCACAACAACTGAAGAAGACTTCTTCAGCTGTTGTGACAAACTCTGATTCTTCAGCACTTGTTCTTCAGACTTGGGCTTCAGATGATGTATCAGCTGATGACTTCAGTAGATGTCATCAGCTGTTGTCTTCAGTCTTTGTCTTCAGACTTTGTGCGTCAGTAGATGATCTTCAGTTCTTCAGTTCTTCAACTTTGGTCTTCAGCACTTGTCTTCAGTACTTGAAGTCTTCAGTACTTGTATGTTTCAGTACTTCAGACTTCAGTACTTATCTTCAGCACTTTAGATTCTTCAGCTGTTGTACTTCAGATCTTTGATCTTCAGACTTTGATTCTTCAGACTTTGTCAGAACAGCTGATAGGAGTCTTCAGCAGTTTTTGTAATGATATGTGGGACTTAGAGGTTTTCCTGATCTTGGCTCATTAGTTCTTTTGGTCCAACAAACTCCCCCTGAACCAATGCAGCCAAAACCTCTAATTATTTGTTGTCCCACTTATTGTTGGCATAAAGATTGGTCTATTTCCTTTTGGATCAGATCAGAAGTTGACCCTGATAAGCACTGGTCTGAGAGGTAGTCTCTAAGATTTGATTGGTTGAGTATGGATGGGAGCTCTGTTTTGAGGAATTGGACACAGAGCTGTTGTCCCATCCATGAGATCTACCTCCCACGTACGAGCCGGTAGGATTCTCGGGTGTAGGCTTGAAGAAATATCATCTGCTCTTCTTTGGTTAAGTCTTCAGCCGCACCTTCGAATAACCCCTCCCGGCCGTACAGTTCTGAGACATACTTGGCCTATTTTCCATTCTTGAGCTCAACTGTTGTGACTTGCCTGTATGCAAATTCATCTGGATGTTTTCCTTCCAACAACAAGTTCAGCTCATCCCTATGGATGTTCTCAAGCCTCTTATAGACCAACCCTTTCCTAACCACCCTATTATCTAACATTGTTTGGGGTGATTGGTTGGCTCTATAGGCTTTCTCGAACTCCTATACTATTTCCCAGGGTGTTATTACAAGAGCCACAGAGATTACTTCATCTAAAACTCTCTTAAGTTGGCTCTTGTATCTCACAGGCATAACTTTCTGAACTATCCTGTGAGCCACCCTAGGATCAGGCCAAGTCCTCACTCTTTCCTTATCATATTGAAAGGTTTGCTTAAGAGTGAAGAGTCTCAGAGCCTCCTTCTTCATATTCATGATAGAAGTAGAAGCAGCATATGATTTGTCAATGCTTTTCAGCATTTCCTCATCGTGTAATCTTTACTGCTCCTCTTCTTCTAATTTTACCCTCACAGTGTCCATCTGTGAGGTGGGAGTGATGGTTTGAGGTTTGGCTTTGGGTAGAGGGATGACTGCTGAAAGGGGCGATGGTTTGAGGTTTGGCTTTGGGTAGAGGGATGACTGCTGAAAGGGGCAGTCTATCCTCCTCATCCTCTCTTCTTCTTCTTCTTGCAGCCTCAACACCCTTCTCTTCTTCTGCAAGGGTGGATCATTGGCTGCGGGTTTTGATGGTGAAGGGGTTGGTTTTGTGGGTTTTGTTTGGGTGGTTGGTGTGGGAATGTTGGCAGGCACTGTTAGCAATCTAGTGATCAGAGATAGTTTGGTCTGTTTTGCTAGCAGTGTCCTGTTCCCAGCACCGGCTTCTGAGAGGGCCTCAGTGACCAGTCCTTTAGTAAAATCACCAGCTGAACAGATCTTGGTGGTTATAGCCAAGATTCTGTCCCTGGTCCATGCTTTGACATCAAGAACTGGCCTGCCCAGATACTTCGAAATGAATCTACTCATAGCCTCGAGTCTCTTTTTGTCCTCTTGGCTATAAGTAGACCATCGGTGTTCTATCTCTCTTATTTCCATCTTTCTGATCTCCTGATCTAGCATGGCTGTGTCCATGTCAAAGCCTTGCCTGAACAGCTGATCAATGACAGAGTCCATTGATCTACTTTGTTCAGCATCAGCCTCCTTGGCAAGGGCTGCTAGATCAGAGTCAACCTTCTCTCCCTCCTTCTCTCCCTTTTTCTTCTGATAAGTGACACTGAAATCCTTTTGGATTCCAGCCACTACAATATGCTCACTCTCCTCCCTCACCTTCTTCACCTTCTCTTTCACCCTAACACTCTCCTTAGCCTTCTCCCTCTCAACTACCTCCTCTCTCTCTACTTCTAACTCCTCCTCTCCCCTCTTCCTCTTAGCTTGCACTGATGTCTCCCCCTTTTTGGGTGCATTGGTAAGGGTTTGACTATCAGCAAGCGCTTTAGCAACTGCAACCTCCACCATGGGTTGGATATGAGTGGGAAGCCTCTCATCAATGGTTTTCATGATAATATCTGTTATTATGGGTGTAATGAGAGGCAGGGATTTCTGGAGGATAGCATCTAGCTGCTCAGGGGGGTTCTGGCCCTGAGAGCTAGTGCCAGAAGCAGGGGCAGGTGGCCGAGTTTGTGGGAGTGGCTCAGTGTATGTGAGACCTTCGGGTGAAGGTGCCATCTGTGGGTTTATGGTGGCAGATGGACTTCTATCTTGAGTCATTTGAGCAAGCAGCTCTTTGAGTCTGCTTATCTCATCTTCTAAGATAGTGTTTTGAGCTACTACATCAAAAAAGAAGCTTAGGTCATCATCAGTGTGAACTGAATCACCTGACCTCCTGACTATGTCAGGATATACATGCTCTGAGTGTGGCTCAGAAGTAGCATGTGCCCCTTGGTATTGGTACTGGGGACTTCCAGCCTCCGGATTGGATCTATCATTGGCAGTTGCCTCTAGTGAGGTCTTATTAATGTTACCAGCTTCACCCTGCTCAGATGTTGATGCAGAGGAAGTGGCAGCCTCACCAGAATGTCCTATCACTGGGAGATTGGACATGTGATTCTCTGTGTTAGGGGCTCCCACTGGCACTTGTATCCACCCTCTCTTTGGTTAGAGTCTCCCCAATTGTAATTGGTTTCTGGGGAGAGGGTGGAGTGCTCAGGTGGGTCAACACTTAGGCGATTATTATTGTTGGGCTTTGTGGGGCGGTCTCAGTGGGTGATGGGCTTGAAGCAGAGTGCACATGGGGAGGACTGTGTGTTTCAATGGCAGTCTTCTCAAGTGAGATAGACCCCAGAAGTGTGGCTGCCCCAGAAGTGGTTGCATCAGGCTCCTGTTGAGAGGAAGCCTGTGCGGTTGTGGTGGGTGGAGTCGTGGTAGCTGCTGGGAGAATCGAACCAGCAGCCACATCCGCCTTTGTGTTGCAGGGGCATCCTCAGGGGACTCATTTCCCTGAGTAGCCTTTTTGGGCTTCTTTTTGGCTTTTGGCTTGGTGGGGACTTTGGATTTGGAGGTGGAGGCTGTGGGTTCCTGCTGCGTGGGTTTTCGCAGCTGGCTGCCTGTTTTAGTGTGTGGTCGGTGTTGTGCCTGGAGTATACCTCGGCTAAAACAGCCATGGCAGGGACCCCAGTGCCAACAAGTCCCTCAGCTTGAAGCTGGTCCTCGATTATGGCCATTATGAACCGAGGATACAATATCCACCGGTTAGAAACTGGTTTTGTGGCCATATCCTTGATTTCTAAAAATATAATATCTGTTAAGTTCAAAGGTTGTTTTTCAAGGATAGAAAATAATACCTGTTGCCACCTTGTTGACATCTGGTCCCATGAAGAAGTTTTGGGAGCCAGACACACATTCACCATGTGAAAAATGAGTCGTTGGGGATCTGGGAAGTGCTTTTTCAACAAGGTGGAGGCAGAAAGGTCACCCTGATAGTCATTGGTGGTGAAGGATAGATCAAGGGCGCCTTTGGGGTAAGAGGTTGGGTAGGTGGCATCCTCCAGCTTTAGGGTTTGGCGCAAAGTAGCTGGAGTGATAACCACTGGGTGGTTGTTGACGGAGGACCGGAGAGAGACCTCGCCATCTTGCTCTCCGGTTTGGACGGTGATATTTGTCCAGAACTCCGTCAGGGAGTCGGTGTAGATGGTGGGGTTCAAAAGAAATGCCGTTTGGTAAGGTGAGTCGTTCATAAGATCGACGGCATAGTGAAATTTGGCCAAAAATGGCGATTTGGTGAGATGAGCGACACAGTTGTGTCGAGGTTTGAGTTGCATGGTCGCCATTAATGGTGTATGGGAAGTTCAGAGGTTTTGAAAGGTTAGGTCAAGTGAGGAGTAAATGCTCTGAAGGTGGGGTATTTATAGGGTAGGGCAAAGGCTGAAAGAAAACTACTGAAGGTTTTGGTGTTAGTTATCAGTTGTTGTAACTACTGATGACGTGGTCTTAACCTTCAGTGGTTGTAACATCTGAGGACTTGGTGTTAGTCTTCAGTAGTTGAAACTACTGAGACCTTGGTTTTGTCCTTCAGATGTTGTAAACAGCTGAAGACTTCTTGTCAGTCTTCAGTAGTTATAAACTACTGAAGACCTAATTTTTAATCTTCAGACGTTGTAACAACTAAAGACTTGGTGTTAGCCTTCAGTAGTTGTGAACTACTGATATCAGTAGTTGTGAACTATTGAAGACATGGTATTGCTTCAGTTGTTGTAAACAACTGAGGACTTGGTGTTAGTCATCAGTAGTTGTGAAATTACTGAAGACATGGTTTTGTCCTTCAGTTGTTTGGGTATGAAACACCAGCTGTTGGCATCAGCTGATAAGAAAGTACTCATCAGCTGTTTCCGTCAAATCAGTTGTTTCATGCTAGCCTCTACACTTACTCATCAGCTCTTTGGCTGACTTTCAGATGTTTCATTGACCCTTCAGCTCTTGTGAGTATTTAAGCTTTCAGCTCTTGTGATCAGATGTTCACAAGTTCTGATGAAATACTCTTCAGAGCTGGTGAACAAATTTTGCCTTCAGTACTTGTGTGTAAGATAACACATCAGTACTTGTGAACAAAATTTGTTCTTCAGTACTTATTTGTTTGAAAATAATACATCAGTAGTTGTAATCCACCTCACTACTTCAGTTGTTTTCAACAAATAATGTACATCAGTACTTTGAGTCATTGTAGTCTTCAATAGTTGTGAAAGAGCTGAAGACTAAACCACTCATCAGTACTTATATTTGACCTAATGCTCATCAGTACTTGTGAATTGAAAGCATCAGCATTGGTCAAATTATTCTAGCTGCAGCATACCAAGCCTTAGTACCAAGTTTTGGAATGTGGCACTGTCTAAAGGCTTAGTAAAAATATCTGCAAGCTCATCAGCACTAGGCACAAACTTAGGATCAATCAGACCTTTTTCATAGCAATCCCTGATAAAATGATGTCTGATCTCTATATGTTTGGTCCTAGAGTGCTGGACTGGATTTTGAACAATACAAAGAGCTGAAGCACTATCCATTAGTAATGGAGTCTTAGTCTCTGTAATGCCATAATCCAGAAGTTGGTTCTGAAGCCAGAGTATCTGAGAGGTACAACTTGCAGTAGCAATGTACTCAGCTTCAGCAGTGGATGTAGCAATTGATGTTTGTTTCTTACTCTGCCAAGAAACTAAACAATTGCCTATGAATTGGCAACCACCAGAAGTGGATTTTCTGGTGACTTTGCATCCTGCATAGTCACTATCAGAGAAAGCAACTAATTTGCAAGAATGCCCAGTTGAATACCAAAGACCTAGTGATTGGGTACCTTGCAAATATCTAAAGATCCTTTTGACTGCAATCAAATGGGATTCTTTAGGTGAAGCCTGAAATCTAGCACAAGCACATGTTGCAAGCATGATGTCTGGCCTAGAAGCTGTAAGGTACATTAAGGACCCAATCATACATCTGTAAAGGGTTTCATCAACCGATTTACCTTTCTGATCTACATCTAGTTGTGTGATGCTGCTCATGGGAGTAGAACAGGGCTTACAGGTTTGTATTCAAACTTATTCAATAACTCTTTGGTATATTTGGACTGATGGATGAAGATTCCATCATCCTGTTGTTTGATTTGCAAACCAAGAAAGAACTGTAATTCTCCCATAGCACTCATTTCAAACCTTAGCTTCATGAGCTTTGTAAATTCATCACACAACTTTGGATCAGAGGATGCAAAGATGATGTCATCTACATAAATTTGAACAAGGAGCTTATGTTGTCCCACAGTCTTGATGAATAAGGTTTTATCAATGGTGCCTCTAGTGAACTTATTCTTTAGAAGAAAAGTTGAGAGTGTCTCATACCAGGCTCTGGGTGCTTGCTTCAGCCCATAAAGAGCCTTATCAAGCTTGTACACCCAATCAGGATGTTTATTGTCCTCAAAGCCTGGTGGTTGACACACATAAACTTCTTCTTTTATTTTTCCATATAAGAAAGCACTTTTGACATCCATTTGATAAACCTTAAGACTTTGAAAGGCAGCATAAGCTAGGAACAGTCTGATTGCTTCCAGTCTAGCCACAGGGGCAAAGGTCTCATCATAATCGATGCCTTCCTCTTGTGCAAACCCTTGAACAACCATCCTGGCCTTGTTCTTGACAATTTGGACCTTCTAATCTGTTTTGTTCCTAAATACCCACTTTGTGCCTATAGCACACTTACCTTTGGGTAATGGAACAAGCTCCCACACTTGCTGTTTCTTGAACTGAAGAAGCTCAAGCTGCATAGCTTCCACCCATCCATTGTCTCTTAAAGCAACATGATAGTTCTTTGGCTCTTGCTGACCGATGAAGAGAGCATAGAAGCAGAAGTTGGACAATTGATTCCTGGTTGAAACTCCAGCATTGATATCACCAATGATTTGAGATGTGGGGTGATTCTTCAGCTCTTGATAGACTATGATATCTGTGCAAGTGTTTGTAGACCCATCAGCAGCAACAGATGGTGATGGAGATTCCTGAAACCATGTAGAAGATGGTAGCTCAAACGGAGTAGAGGAAGCAGAAATCTCATCAGCATTTGTAGTGGATGGAGCTGCTGAGGCTACAGGAGCATCAGGTTCAGTGGACTCAGGCAGGTTGTCACTAAACCTGAAGAGGTGAGTACTGACTACATCATCATCAGTACCACCAGGTGGAGATCTATTGACAGGCTCAACAGCTGGAGTTTGATAAGGAACATATTGCAGTATGTCTAGATCAAACAACTCCATAGGGTTTTGTGGAATCTTGTCCTTTGGAGATTCATTGAACTTAACATGCAGAGTTTCTTCAACCACCTTTGTTCTACAGTTGAAGACTCTGTATGCCGTGCAAGTTGATGAATAACCAACAAAATACCCTGCATCCACCTTACTAGCAAACTTCTGGAGTGGGTTGCTAGTGTTGAGAATGAAACATGGACACCCAAAGGCTCTGAAGAATGAAATCAGAGGAGCCAAATGATGAAGAACTTCATAAGGAGTCTTCATCAACCTCTTATTCACTAAAGCTCTATTCTATACGTAGCAAGCTGTGTTGACAGCTTCAGCCCAAAAGGTCAGTGGCAACCCGGAATCGGCCAACATTGACCTTGTAGCTTCAATGAGAGTCCTGTTCTTTCTCTCCACCACTCCATTCTGCTCAGGAGTTCTAGGAATACTAAACTGCCTTCTAATTCCCTTGGACAAGTAGAAGTCATCAAGTGTGTGGTTTCTAAACTCTGTTCCATTGTCACTTCTCACACACTTGACCTGTAGGGAATACTGCTTTTCTACAAGTAACACAAAGTTCATGATAGTGTTAGCTGCTTCATCCTTGGTGTGCAAGAAGAAAGTCCATACAAACCTGGAATAATTATCCACAATTACCAGGCAGTATTTCTTCTTTGTCATGCTCATCACTCTGACAGGACCAAAGAGATCCATGTGCAGGAGCTGCAAGCATGCAGTGGACTTTGGTTCTTCTATTGAAGGGAATGAAACTTTGTGTTGTTTTCCTTTCAAGCAAGCAGTGCAGTCATCTTCACACTTGAACTCCTTCAAAGGCAATCCTCTTATTAAACCATGGCTTATCAGCTGATTCATGTTCTTGAAATTAACATGACCCAGCCTTCTATGCCATAGTGTAGACTCTTGAGGAGAGGCCTTGGAGAATAGGCAAGGATGGCCTTTTAGATCTATCTTTTTGGAAAGATCTAAGGCATACACTCTTCCTGTCCTGTTGGCCTTCAGGAGAGTGTGTTCATCCAACGCCTTGTCAATCAAACTCAAAACTTTGGATGACAGAATCCGACAGTTCTGGCTTGTAAAAAGGGCAACATGGCCTTTGTCACACAGTTGACTGACACTCAAGAGGTTGTACTTGAGATTCTCCACATGGTTAACATCATCAAACCTTATTTCCCCGTTGGAAACAAAGCCTTTTCCGATGATGTAACCCTTTACATCATTGCCAAAGGAGACAAATCCCTTCTTTCCTTGAGAGTAGTCATTAAGAAGGGAGCTGCTTCCTGTCATGTGCATAGATCCTCCACTGTCTACATACCAGATGCTTCTATGGCATGTTGAAGAACCCTGCAATCATAATCACATGTTAGTTAGTCTTGGAGACCAAAACCTGTTTGGTTTTGGGCCTGTTCTCAACTACAGGTGCAGCACTAACAGGTGTGTTATGTGTGACAGCCTGAGGTGAAGAAGATGGTGCAGAAGAGGAGCCCTTTGGCTTGGACTTCCTTTTCTGTGGTTTCAACACAGGAGCATCTAAATGGTTGACTCTTCCTATAAGATGCTGAACCATCATCACCAGCTGTGTCTGATTCTGTGATAAAGCTTTCAGCTCTTCAGACACATTGGAGTTTGCTGATGATGGATTCCTATGTTGTACCATCTTCTTCTGAGCAACCTCAGCTGTTGCCTGAGGAACCCCTACCTTCTTTTTAGATTTAGCTTTGGTCTTAGGGATTTCAGGCTTGGATGTTGCTAGTACAAACTTGGTTTCAAACTCATTCTTCATTTTATTGATGTCCTCATTGATTTTCTCCTTCTGTTTGAGTTTGGAACCCCTTTTGTACCAGCAATCATCAGTAAGATGATTAAACAAGCCACATATCTCACATGGCTTCTTCTTCATCTTATGCTGATCATCAGCTGAAGAGGATGAAACTGCTGAAGACTTGTTCTTCAGCTGTTTGCTATCAGTACTAGCAGTTTTCTTCCTAGTGCCTGCTTTCCTGGCATCCTCTTTAGCTGTCTTCAAACCTTTCCTACTGTTAGTTTTCTTCTCTTTAGTGCTAACTGTAGTTGAGGTTTGAACTTCAGATGTTGTCACTTGCTCTCCAGTACCTTCAGTACTAGTGACAACACCTGAGTTGATCAGACTTTTGGTCATGTGACAGTCAGCATTTGAACCATCAGCTGTTGTAGCATCAGCTGATTGGTTTTGGAAGGAGTTAATGCTGACTTCTATCTCTGATGATGCTAAATCAGAAGATAGTAGGTCACATGATGAGAAGGATTGGTTATTGCTCTCCCCGTCAGATTCAACTTCTGCTCTTGAAGTGAAATCTGTAGGAGGAGCGGTGTGATTATAACCAATGCCAAACTTACATTGGAAGCTGATTGCTTACTAAGAAGCATTTCAAAACCCTTGCATGATTGCACCCATCGATCACACTCAACTTGGGTGGTTGCAAGAATTTCCTTGAGGTCTCTGTACTTCTCTAGAAGTACATCTTCCCTAGCTTTATCATCTTTGATTTGGCATTTAAGCTTGTAAATCTCATCATTTTTCTCTTTTAGTGCAGCCTCAAAATCAGCTTTTCTTTTGGAAATAGTGTGCTCTAGCTCAAGATTTTTATCTATTAAAGCTACATTTGCTTCTCTAATAGAAGCAAATACTGCTATGCATGATTCAGAACAAAGCTTGGCTTTAGCCTCAGTGGATACCTGCGATGAGGCATTGGATGATGACCCCTCAGCAGAATCAAGGGCCATCAGAGTAAGATTTCCAAAAGGGTGGTCACCACCATGTTGACCAGCACCTTGGAGTAGTTGTTCCTGACCAGATAGATCATTTGGTAGACTACTTCAGTCAACAACACCTGGGATGAAGAAGCTATGTTGTTGAGGTTGTGTGTGATGATAAGATTAGGAAGATTGAGGCTCAGGAAGAGCATGAGGTGGTAGAGCCGAGGGTGCTTGAGTTTGACTAGGCTGAGGCACATAGTAACAGGGGTAAGGATATGGCATATGACCCTGAGGCACAAAATAAGCAGGTGGTGCCTGTGCTTGTGATGGATGGCCAGAACTGGAGGAATGTTGCCCTCTGTGCTGTGAGCTATTGCTGGGAAAAGTCACAAAGGGTGCAGAGGAGTTAGATCCAGATGATCTACACTCTCTAGCAAAGTGTCCAAGCCTTTGGCACTTGTGACACCTCAACTTGCTCTTGTCAATACCAACTTTGGTTTTGCCAGAGAGTCCAGGGAATTTCCTACCAGTTCTCTTGTAGAACTTTTGAGATCGGATATTTATCATTGCCATTTGGTTCAAAATATCCATCACTTCCAGATCATCATCTGGAATGCCCTTCAAGTCCTCCATCAGAAAACACAAGTTGTCACCACTACCTCCTGAACTACTAAGACCAACAAAAGCTTATTCTGAGTTGGTAGAGAAATCAATATGCTCATCATAAGAACTTTCTGATGCAGCATATTCTGACTCCTGATTTATCAAGGCAGCATTGCCTTGGACAAAGTCATTAGCGAGCTTGCCAGAAATGGACAACTTCCTCTTTTGCTCTATCTCTCTCTCAAATATGAGCAGTTTCCCATGAAGTTGGGTGAGAGATAGAGTTTCCAGATCTGCACTGGAGCGTAGGACAATGGTATAAGTGTCCCATCTCTCAGGCAGTGATCTGAGGAACCTGTTGTTCATCTGGCTGTTAGAGTACTCTTGTTTGACCATCTTCAGCTCAGAAATCAAACAAGAAAACCGCTCAAACTGCTGGGTCAGAGTCTCACCCTTTCTATATGAGAATGTCTCATATTGTTAGGCGAGGATTTCCCTATTGTTTGCTAAGACCGAATCAGTTCCTCTAAATTGTTCCTTTAGAGCAACCCATAGGTCATGAGCAGTCTCATGATGCAGGAGCCCTGAATAAATCTCGTTAGGAATAGCCATGGCTAAAATTCCATGGGCTCTAGCATCAATTTCGAACAGCTTAAGATCTTCATTCGAATATTGTTCAGGTTTCTTCGGAACCTGTTCATTAGATTCAGGGACGCTCACCATAGGCTTGTATGGTCCATGCACCACTGACTTCCAACAACCAGCACTGTTGACATACAAGTGGTGAAGCATACGTCTTTGCCATATGTTATACTCGTTCCTCACAAGCATCGGAGGCTTGGTTGAGGAACCAGTATTGTGAGGATCGTTGGTTGGTGTCGTCATCTCAGGTTTTAGTCAAAAACAAGTTTAAGCAAAACAAGTGTAGCTCAAAACCACTAGAGAACCTCAAGATTTTGGCCAGAAACATCAGAAACTCACTCTCTATGGCTAATTCTTGCAAATTGCTAATTCGATCAAATGTAGAGATCAAAAGAGCAGTTTCAAATGATCAATAGTGAAATCGATCAATGATTAACCCGCTCTGATACCATTTGACAGGATCTCAGCCTCTAGTTTGATCAATCAGATTGTTTTTGCAGCAGATTTAGCACAAAATTAGCAATTAAAGCAAGAATACAAAATGTTTTGCATGTAAAAGCACAATCATAGAGAGAGAGAAAGTTCTGCGAAAAAGAAGATTTTCTATTACTCAACACGTTTCGGCGCCTAATACAGCATGGTTCACCATCCTTTTATAGGCGGCAAAAGGATGGGTGATGATGTGACTTGTCAGTCACATCAACCGATTATTAAACTTACAACTGATAGAACATAAAACTACTGAAGATGTCAACAGCTGACATCTTCTTACAAAAGTGTTCTAACTATTACAAGTACTGAAAAGAAAACTACTGAAAAGCCTTCAACGACTGAAGAACAAACTCTTCAGTCGTTTATAACTACTGATACTATAACAGCTGAAGAACAAACTCTTCAGCTGTTGTACAAACTACTAAAAAGAAACATAAAACTACTGAAATGAAAAACCATCACAACAACTGAAGAAGACTTCTTCAGCTGTTGTGACAAACTCTGATTCTTCAGCACTTGTTCTTCAGACTTGGGTTTCAGATGATGTATCAGCTGATGACTTCAGTAGATGTCATCAGCTGTTGTCTTCAGTCTTTGTCTTCAAACTTTATGCGTCAGTAGATGATCTTCAGTTCTTCAGTTCTTCAACTTTGGTCTTCAGCACTTGTCTTCAGTACTTGAAGTCTTCAGTACTTGTATGTTTCAGTACTTCAGACTTCAGTACTTATCTTCAGCACTTTAGATTCTTCAGCTGTTGTACTTCAGATCTTTGATCTTCAAACTTTGATTCTTCAGACTTTGTCAGAACAGCTGATGGGAGTCTTCAGCAGTTGTTGTAATGATATGTGGGACTTATAGGTTTTCCTGATCTTGGCTCATTGGTTCTTTTGGTCCAACAAAGATGAATTAGATTTTGATTTTGATGGATATGATAATCTGTTTGAGCTGGATGATCATGTTGAACAACAAGGTGATGATAATGGTAAGGGAACAAGTTTGATGTTTGAACCTTCAATATCAAATGTGCTTGAAGAAATCAAAGTGCCCTATCCACCTCAACAATGAAATTTGCTAAAGACTATCTACAAAAGAATAGCTCAATTGAATAATAGGATTCAAGAGCTAAATAAGCAGCAAGATGCAAGTGTAAGTTATTCGAAAGAAGCAAAAACCACTTCCGCAGAAAAGAACAGGAAGAACAAGTTATAGCAGAAATTCTACGGAAGAAGAAAGTTGGTGATGTTCAAGAATCATCAGTAGATCATCCACGGATGAGTACAACTCTTAGTTCAACTAAACAGTCATCCGTAGCAAATCTACGAAAGAAGTCAACATCTACTGAAAGCTTAGTCAAAACAATGAAATCTTCAGCTGAAGCTTTAACAATCAAGAGCACAGGCAAGAAATCATCTAAGGATGTTCTTTATCAATAAAAGGCAGCTGCTGAATCATCAGAACCATTTGACATTATGTCCAAAAGAGGCAAAAATCCTTCAGCAGCAAAAATTGAGAAAGAGTTGAAAGAATTTAAAAAGCAGCTGAAGAACAAGAAGAAGGTTGAATCTAAAAGTAATACAGAAGAAAAATACTGCAAGCGGTATTATATGACAAATCACAACACTGAAGATTGCTACTTCAGCAGTTATTGTTCTATCTGTAACATGAATAACCATATGATCCATATGACATATGACTGCTACTTCAACAAGCATTGTGCTATCTGCAACAAGCATGATCATTCAACTCAAGAATGCTACTTCAACAAAAAGAACAAAATAAAAATTTCTAAAAAGAAGCAGTCTGAGACAAATGAAGCAGATTCACAATCAGATGAGAGCAGCAAGGAGTCAAAGGCACCAAAGAAACAACCAAAGAATAAGGCTAAAAAGTCTAAGAAGACATCAGTTGTTGATGATCAACAACAACAAAAGGTTGAGAAGGTGAAGATTCCATCAGCTGAATCTGAGGTCCAACCAAAGAAGAAAGAAAAATAGAAGTCTCAAAGAAGGACACCACACAAAAAGGTGGAATTGAATAATAAATTAACCACTGCTGATAAGACCTTCTTTGACAAGTTTGACAAGGGTATTGAAGTACCAATGTTACAGTCAAAGGATGCTAAAACCTTCTTCAACAAAGAATCTTCATCGACAGCCAATGTCAAAACAAATAAAGGAAAGATGCAAGAAGAAGGGACTGAGACACAAGTGGAAAATGTCTCGAGTCCCTCTCTATCAGAATCATCCTCACCACCACGAACAGAACAAAATGAATCAATTAAATATAAAGTCAAACCTAAATCATCAAGACTGACTCGTGAAGGAGTGACAATTGTAGAAACACTTGGTCAGCCCAAGCATATTAATTCTTGGGTTCCCCATTCTAATTGATTTCTTTTTATGTGTAGGAACATACATGGAGGGCTGATAACAAGTGGTATGTTGACAGTGGATGTTCCAGGCATATGACAGGAAACTGTTCTCTCATCCATGATTTCAAACACAAAAATACTTCTTATGTAGCATTTGGTGGGGATAAGAAGGGGTAAAATTGTAGGTGAAGGTATTGTAACAAATGGGATACTCAAATTTGAGAAAGTGAATTTTTGTGAAAATTTACAATTTAACTTACTCAGTGTCTCTTAAATTTATGATCCAAACTATACCAGTTTGTTTGATAAAACTCAATTTTACATTCTTAAACCTGGCTTGCAAATCCCAGATGATTTCATTCTTCTTAAAGCACCAAGAAAATGAAACACATATGTGTTAAACATGAACAACACCTTTTTATCATTAAATGAAATATGCCTAATCTCTAAATCATCAGTAGATGAATCTCAACTGTGGTATAGAAGGCTGGTTCATTCTAATATGTAGAATATGAATAGACTAGAAGAAAGAATTTCAATGTTTTACTCATTGTTCTTCATGTTACAAAGGAAAAGAACATAAGGTGTCACACAAATCCAAAACCATAAACACAAACACTACACCACTCAAATTGCTTCACATGGATCTGTTTGGTCCAACCAATGTGATGAGCATTGGAAAGAGGCAATATTGTTTAGTGGTTGTTGATGATTTCACTAAATTCACATGGGTCTTCTTCTTAACACATAAGAGTGAAACATCAGAAATATTAATGGAGTTCATCACTAAAATTGAAAATCAACTTGATTTAAAGGTCAAAATCTTTAGAAGTGATAATGGAACTAAATTTGTTAACAGTGTTCTAGATACCTTTTGCAGGAACAAAGGCATAGAAAGACAGTTTAGTGCCCCAAGAACTGCACAACAAAATGGAGTTGCTAAGAGAAGAAATAGAACTCTTATTGAAGCAGCTAGAATAATGCTGGCAGATTCACATCTACCCATTACCTTTTGGGTTGAAGCAGTGTATACAGCTTGCACTGTTCAAAACAGAACATTAATTGTTAAAGAACATAACAAAACACCTTATGAGCTTTTGTTTAAAAGGAAACAGAACATTAAGTGAATGAAGCATCAGCAGATATTAACTCTACTTCCGTAGAAGTTAACACTGCATCCGAAGATGTACTCAATGCATCCGTAGATTCTCCATCTATATCCGGAGATGCTACAGTCCTTCATCTGAAGTTCCAACTCCATCAGAACAACTCCCAAGTCCATTAACAACATCTGTAGATCCAGAACCGACTTCCGGAGATGTCACTGTAACACCTACGGAAGTTCATACTTCCTCTGTGGAAGCATAACATCAGGAAAATAGAACTAATCCAGCATCAGATCATACTGAAGAAGACTTGGACTACTTTGCTAATTCTCCATCTCAGCTGGATCAATCTCCATCTACACATATGTCCAATTTGGAATCTTCCATTGCAGTTGTATCTACTCCAAACACTAGAGTTCATAAGAATCATCCAATTGACAACATAATTGGTGATCTTCATCAAAGAACCACCATAAATCAAGGGGTAGAAGCCAACATTTGTCTCTTCTCCTGTTTTCTATCTCAAGTGGTTCCACCCAACATATCAGCTGCACTTAAAGACAATAGCTGGATTGAAGCTATGCAAGAGGAGCTTTAACAATTCAGGAAGCAGAAAGTCTGGAATCTAGTTGACTTGCCTGAAGGCCAATATCCAATTGGTACAAGATGGCTTTTAAAAAATAAACTAGATCACAAAGGAATCATTGTAAGAAACAAAGCAAGGCTAATAGCACAAGGCTATATTCAAGAGGAAGGAATAGACTATGATGAGGTCTTTGCTCCTGTTACAAGGATTGAAGCTATCAGAGTCTTTCTGGCCTATGCTTCTTACAAGAAATTCAAAGTCTACCAAATGGATGTGAAATGTGCTTTCTTATATGGTCTTCATGAGGCACCAAGGAAGTGGTATGAGACACTCTCATCCTTCCTAATAAAGCATGGTTACAAGAGAGGAACAATAGATCAGACTCTATTTCTCAAACATGAACATCAAGATCTCTTAGTGTTGTAAATATATGTGGATGACATTATTTTTGGATCAACAAATAAGAGATTGTATGAAGAGTTTGAATCATTGTTAAAATCTGAGTTTTAGATGAGTTATATGGGAGAGCTAACATTCTTTCTTGAATTGCAAGTTTATCAGAAACCAGATGGTATTTTTGTTAATCAAGGGAAGTATATTCTTCAAACTCTGAAGAAATACTCTCTTGCTGATGCATCTTAACGCAAAACACCAGCATCAACCATTGATAAAATCATACCTGACCCTCAAGGGAAGCCTGTAGATCAAAGACTTTATAGATCAATGATAGGATCATTAATGTCCTTAACTGTAAGCAGACCTGACATTTTGCTTTCTGTTTGTGTTTGTGCTAGGTACCAAGCAGATCCAATGGAATCACATATGAATGTTGTAAAAAGGATATTCAGATATCTTATAGGGAAACCAGCTCTTGGCCTTTGGTATCCTAAGAAGGAGAATTCAATCTATACTCCTACTCAAACAATGACTTTGGAGGGTGCAACAATAATAGAAAATCCACCACCGGTGGATTTCAATTTCTAGGACCTAGGCTTGTTTCTTGGCAGTGCAAGAAACAAACCAATGTCTCAGTATCCACAACTGAAGCTAAGTACATAGGTACTTCAACTGGTTGCTTTGAAGTCTTATTGTTACAAAACCAATTACTTGATTATGGGTATAATTTCCATCATACGCCAATTCATATAGATAACTCAGCTGCTATGTTTATCACTGCTAATCCAGCACAACATAGTAAAACTAGACATATAGAGATCAGATATCATTTATAAAGAGATTGCTCAGAAAAGGGGTTGTTCAAGTTAATCATAGTGGATACCAACAATCAGCTTCCTGATTTATTCACTAAAGTCTTTGATTCAGTAAGACTTAATTGCTTAACTAAATCATTAGGCATGATCAACTTAGATTAACTATCCCCTCATTATTAAGAAAAGCATGATCAATCCACCATGAACAAGCCAAAAACATACATAAATCTCTAAACATACAAAAAGTATGTTTTGTCAATTTGTGTTTCTATTTATAGCTTTTGTATAATGGGATATGATAGTACACTATAACTCAGCTTACTTTACTAACTTTAATCTTATATAAAGACAGATCAGATGTGCATTGATATGTGGGTAGGTTCAGCTTGAGTAGAACATAGACAAAAGCATGCCAAACTTAATATATATATGACTGCTTGTGGGATTCTTCACTTTGAGGAGCAAGAAAGTGAGTCTTATTCAGAGGTGATCAACTTACTCACCCAAACACACTATGTACTGACTATTTATAATTTCTATCCTTGCAATTCATTTTCCCTATGTTTTGCGTAAGTAGAGACCTAGGATAATGAACACCTTGTTTATGGCTATAAACACTTGGTGACATGATTATGATCATCATCATCCCTTTGTTTTGTATGAACAAAGACCTGGGTTAAAGGCACCTCTGTTTTACGTGAGTAAAGACCTGGTGACCTGAGGATGATCATATATCAAGCTTGAAAATAATCCATAGTGATCACCTGTATATTAATTTTAAGAGCTTATACCACAATTTGCATTAATAAGATTTCACAGAAATCTTAAGATAGAACCTATACTTAAAAGAACATAGTTTAAGTGTGAAAAAGTGATAAGATGACTCACTAAAGGAGGACAAGCTCAAATGTGGCTTGAATGTGGGGTCCATATCAGTTTATCTCTAATCAAACTCAAAACATCATAATTAGCATGCCTAGTTGAACATATGCTCTTGGTTGAATTTAAGTGGATCAATATACTTGTAATCAGTGCTAGATCAATGTCTACTTCACTTTCAATCTAACATCATCAGGAGGTAACTTCGTGTTATAGTATGATACCATTTTCAAAGCATCTACAGATGTTTAATTTTTGTTAATTCTTCTTATTTAACATATTGTAGTGAGATTATTGCTTTTCATGCTCTATTCACTTAAATTTCTGCTAAACACTTCATTATTAAGCACACATTTAGGGGGAGTAGTAATAACCAGCATGAAAAATGAGTTGAACAAAAACACATTAAAGAAAATTGAATCTTGAGCAACCACATTAGTTGTGGGATATCTAACTTGAGAAGATCTTGGCACAATTACCTTTGGAACAAGTCAACAATGGTCCAATAGCAAAATATGATCTAATAACAGATTAGATTCATACATCAAAAAGGATGTCGTGTAGCAAATGCTACAGTGTAAAAGATTAAACAAGTCAAAACTTGAACATTCGTAGATTGGTAGCCTATGGATGTGAATGGTTTCAACAAAGTATATTTCATTTATGTAGATTGATAACATATGGAAATACATATTATACTTCCGTAATACTTCAGGAATGAATGACAAGTCATCCGTAGATCCTCTTCGGAAGATTTACTTTCTTTTAGAAGATTTAGTTTTCCTACGGAAGTGTAGATTTCCTTCGGAAGATCTATCTCCCTTCGGAAACGATTTCCTACGGAAGACTTCACTTCCTGTGGAAGAGTTAATCTTCTGCGGAAACTTTAATACTACGGAATATATAATATATATCTGTGGAAACAAAAACTATCACGGAAGAGTAATAAGGGTTGAGGGTCTGACAATATTAAAAGGTTATTAATTATGTTTCTGAAAAAGCGTATAAAAGACACCTTGGACTTGTCGTCTTCATTCACTTTTCTCAGAACACTTTTGACCTAGAAAACCGTTCGTCAACCTTACTAAACCCCCTTCCACCGATATTCAAATTTCCACTCAAAAACACTAAATCACTCAGATTCTTAAACTTCAATTCATCATACGAACATACTCAGCAAGGTAAATCACTGATTATCAACTCAGTATCGCAGATTATGGCTGAAATATCGTAGAAACTCTTGAACTTCTGTAAAACCTAAAATGTAGGATTCATGCCTAAATTCTTAAATCGTCATTTACTGATGTTATTATGTATTGTAGACGGCAAATCGATTCACCAAGGAGCACAATGTATGTGCATTCCTAAATCCAGATAACCCTGTTACTAAAGGATGTACAGAGATCATCAGATACCTGAGGCGTTCGAGGATATATTACGTGTTATCTTCTGATCCATTAATCTATAAATCTCATATGATAGATTTCTGGAATACTGCAAGTGTGGTAGAAGAAAATGGTGAACGAGTTATCTATGCATCGATAAGACATGATGTGCTTAGAGTTGATAAACAAATCATAAGAAGAGTGTTAGAGCTGGGTGTACAAGAAGCAGGTCACCCTGATGTATTCGACCATGAATACATTCAGAATGTGTTTGATCTCATGGGATACGACGAAGACTATAGGAATGGAGAAATCAAGAAAGAGAGATTATGCAAGCCCTACAGATTCCTGTGCCACACTTACCTAAAATGCATGTCAAACAGGAAGTCTGGCCTGGATAGATTCTCTAGGCACATCTCCTCTGGGATCATTGGAATATTTGATGGAGGAAGGTACAATTACTCTAAGTACATTCTTGGATGCCTATATGACCAAGTCGAACTGCAAAAGGCTGACAAGATATACTTTTCCAAGATTTCTCCAGCTGATTATTAATGACTCCCTACCTCAGTTAGAGAGGGAAGGTTATGTGTTTATTTAAGCACACCTGCGGCTATCTATGTTGAACAAAGTCAATGGAGGATATGAAGGGGAAGAAATGGAGTTGTTCCCTCACGTGATGGATGTCAATGCTAAAATACCATAAGAGTTGGTGTTTATAGAAAAGGAAGAACAAGCAGTAGGATCTCCTGCTCAAACTGAGCAAGGTTCACATTCACTATCTCAATCTATTATGACTAACCAACCACCATCACCACCTGCCTAACAAGCTTCACTATCTGATCAACAACCATCCCCACAAACATAACATATCTCTCCCAATCAATCCAAAACATCCAATACCCAATCAAACACTTCAACCAACTCCACTCAACAAGTAAATCTCTCTCCTATACTACCATTACCTCACCAAGAACAACCTCATAGCCAAAGCCCACTTGTGACTGAAGCCAACCCAGGTTCTGGGAATGACACTCCTACTAAATTGGTAATCGAAGAAGAAGAGGACAATGAAGCACAGGGTAAGGCAACTAAAGAAGTGAATCTAGAAGGTGACAATGAGAAAGATTAGGAGGTGGACCAAGTTATATATCATGATAAGCCTGAGGATGAAGATGAACCTCAGTTTATAGACATCATTGCTTACCATGAAAATGATCTAAATGATGAAGAGATTGATGTCAGTAAGAGCTTTCTTGTTGTAAAATACAACAAACTGACCATCAAATCTTATAAAAGAAAGGAGAGATTGAGGAAGATGGAGGAGGAAATGAAAGAAAAAGATGCCCTCCTAACTCTACAAAAAGGATCTATCAGAAGCTTGAAAGATAATTCCCAAATTGATGGAGAAGTGATAGATGCCTACCAAGAGCCGGTAAAAGAGTTAAAGGAAGAGGTGAACACAGAGAAATTAGAGAAAGAACAGGTTGTGCAAAAGATGAATAATGTACAAATCACCATCTCTACGCAAGCTGAACTTGTAACTACTAAAGATGAAGAGATTGAGAGATTAAGAAAAAGGATTAATGAGATTGAAGCTGCACAATCTTCTCAACTTGTACTGTATGATGACCAATCCTTATCTAGGGCTGTGCAATTACAAAAACAGGCCCTTCTTATATGTTACAATAGAAAGAGGAGGTATTTAGGAAAATCAAATTGGTGTTACCTGAGCATACCCCTTCAGTCAACCCACAGATATCAAAGCAAATTGAAGAAGAGAATGATAATGATGCTGAATAGGAGGAGCTGATAATTGAAGAAACTCCCAAGGCCACTCAAATGCTCACTGATAAAGACATCCTTAAAGAAAGGCACGAGTCTAGCATGTTTATGGACCTTATCAACAAAGGGTTTCCATTTGACATGGTGGAAAGGATGAACACAGATGAGCTCAAACAAACAATAAAGGATTTCACTATGGTCAGCTTCATGATCCCAGACTGCAACTATGACAACTTCATCAAGTTTCAAGCTCAAGAACAACTAGGGCAAGAATTAGGTCACGGTGACACCAAGAAGCTCAACAGGAACAATCTAATTTGTTGGTGATAAAATCATAACCAAAGAAAAGGAAAAGCTGATCAGGGAACCCAGAGAGGTGCTTCTAAGCAAGGTATGTCCTCTAGGCACAATCGTGAGAGAAGTGACTGAACACAAGTCAACCTTATTTCAACTCTTTGATCACATCACTACTCCTAAGTCAATTGAAGACTTACAGATCATTGCATGGAATTATCATGCTGATTGGGATAGTGTAATCATCAAAAGGGCATCTGGAATGATGCAATATTTTCCTTGGATTGAACTAGTCATATCACTCCCAGATGCCGACATCACTCAACTTCAGAACCTACCAATCATCATGCATCCAATTCATCGAAGGGGAAGAGATTTCTTAGGTATGGTTGGTAAGTTGCTATCAAGGTTCAAGGATGATGTACTCAGAGAAGCAAAAAGGGAAGATGAAGAGCACATAAAAAGAAAATAAAGGCCAAGAAGGCCACAAACTAGCTCCTCACACCCTATAGAAGATGAATTTTTGATCCGGGCTGGGCATGTAAGGAAAAGCATTACACCTACAACGTGGTTTGAAGGAAAACAGATCACTAATCCCATCACACATTGAGGATATGTGGAAAAATCAAAAGAACTTGTGCTTAAAAGAACTGCAAATGGGAAGGAAACCTCGAGCATCAGGATATTTGATCCGCTAGAAATCAAGCTCTTGCACCCTAGTTACCCAGCTTACTTATATGACAAGTTCTTCCCAAAGCTCAATAATCAACAGGCACAAAACGACCTATGTCTCTATATGGATATGATTCAAGTGATAGACAAGCTGAATGCTTCTACAAGTAAAAGAAAAAAATTCAAAGCAGGCAAGCTCATGGGATCTAAATTCCCGTCTATTACAGAGCTAAGGATACCTGAAGAGGATAAATTGGAAGTAGTGATCAATAACAGTGTTGTTGCAACCCTAACCACTGAAGAAGATATTCTGGGAATAAAGTATGATACGTTAAACAAGATGAGCAGAATGCAGATCAAGTACAAGTACGAATATCAAAAGAATGTTGTATCATACTTTAATAAAAAGATGGTGTCAAGAGTGAAGGAGCTACAAATCCTAAGGCAGTGATTAGAAGAAGCTAAACCTAAGGGGGAGTATTGTTAGGTCTAGAATTCTATATAGGTTTATTTTCTTGAATTCATAAGTGTAATCACTCTTGTAACTTTCTTAACATTATGTATGCAATATGTGTGTATAGGTTAACTCATATGTTATGTGCTGATTTATATGTATGTTGCAGGGTAATCATGAGTATTAGCCAATTTCAAGGAACTGACCAAGTGTTAGAAACATCTACGGATGAATAATATGTTCTTCTGTAGATCATCTGAAACAAACCAAGGGACACCGTGGAACTCCTGCGGAATCCTTACAAGATCACCCTTCAAGTTCATGCAATTCACTAAGGAAGAATGACTTGCTGCGGATGAACAAGTGAAACACCTGCGGAAGACAAGCATTCCTACGGAAGAAGAAATCTACTACATAAGGACTAACTTCCTTCAGAAGAACAATAACCCCTACGGAAGACCAACTCCTTACTGAAGATCAACTTGATGTATTTCACCAAAGTACATCAAGTCAACAAAAGTCAACTCTAAAGTAAAAGTCAACATCTACGAATGACTAACTTTAGTTAGAGAATGTCGCATACTAATATTCTCTTAATAACAACCTTACTCTGATAAAGAAGTTATAGTTTCCAAATCAGTAAACCCTAAGCCTATAAATACAAGGCTTAGGTACACAATTAAGGAGACTCGATTGCTATCAACCCTAGCAGCCGCAATCGTCTTCACAACAATACATACGCATCAATACAGCATTAGAACCTTAGCAATAGCAAATTCAATCATTCATTGATCGTTGTAATCATTCATCGATAATTAATGAAAAACGTTTATTAATATTTACATGTCTTCATTGTTCGTCAATTGTTCTTCATTAGTTTGAGTATTGAATCTATTTTTCATATTATACATTTATTTGTTTATTCGTACATATTCAATTAATTAGGCAACAAACCTTGATAATTCCGCGATCATTGTTATGTTAATAACTAAGCTGATAATACCCTAACCAATTCTTGCATTCACAGGTGGTATCAGAGCCATAGTGCTCATTGATTTAGATCAGTTGATCTATCAGTTTTAATTTTTTTTATTAATTGAATATATCACTAGATCTACCAAGTTATTGAATAGATCTATTGATTTTCATCAAAATTGATTTGGGTTCTATTCATACGTTCAAAGGTAAGAAGGATGATGAAAAGAATTCGACTGCTAAGGGATCATGCTCAACAACAAAAACAACAATAGTTCATAACCAATTTCTATGGTTCTTGATTCTAAAGATTAGAAAGCAGCATTTGCAGCATTCAACTCAAGCTTTCAAGCATACCTGGGGAGCACTTTAACTCCACCCCATATCTGTCAGCAAGATCTAGAAGAACTTCATCCTGATGAAGTAGAAGAGATGGATTTGCAGTGGCAGATGGCAATGATTGCATATAGCGCAAAGATGTATCTACAGATAAACAAAGGTCTACCTGCTCCAGGGAGAACAACCAAAATAGGTGTTGACAAATCAAAAGTGAGATGCTTCAAGTGTAACCTATATGGACACTTTTCAATGGAATGCAATCAGCAATCCTCATCTCAGCAACTGTATCAACATCATCAACATCAATAAAAAAATCATCAATCAAATCAAAGGTCTTTAAATCAGCCTCAACTCACCAACTCATCCCCACCAACCACAGGTACATCTGCTGTAAGCTTAAGCAAGAATCAAGAGGCTGGGTTAATGAGAAGGAATTGTTAGATGAGAATCAAGCACTCATGGCAAACATGAAGAATAGAGTTCCACTAATGTCAAGAGAGGTAAAGGAAAGACTATGTTCATCCAGCTGCATTAAGGAATGTAACACCTGGAAATTTGGAGAAAAGTGAGATTTAAGAGGTTTTCACGCAAAGAGGAGTTCTCGTATGAAAAGGCTCAGTTCTCATGCAACAGGATGTTCTCGCACGAGAAGCCTCTGAAAAGTGGAGATGGGGTATAAATAGTTGCGAACCCCCATGTTTGGCACTCACTTATGTGAAAAATACTGCTGCTAGAGAGAGAAAACTACCGTTTAGAGAGAGAAACTGCAGATTCAAAGTGTTAAGGTATGTAAACTCATGTAGTAACTTGTGTTTAGTATAAAGGAATGATTAATAACGAACGTAGCTCATGGTTATGTAGTTTTCATTCAGTACAAGCTTCGGGAAGGTCGAGTTTGTGCTTATACGTCACGAGGTGAGTTTCTAGTCCCCTTTTCACGTAAATTTTCATATTTGGGGCTATTATGCATACTATACGTTTTAAAATGCTTATTTATGCATGTTTGGTTATGTTTTGGGCGTTTGTGTGTTAGATTTGCTTTAGACGCAATAAGTTGCGATGGGGCGGGAAAAGTTGGGAGTTCTCGTGCGACTAGTATGTTCTCGTGTGAGCAGTTGGTCGTACATTTAGAAATTTGAACAAAGATGTCTTCGCATGAAAGGAGGAGTTTTTGCGCAAAAAGGGAAGTTCTCGCATGACAGGATGTTCTCCCGTGACCGGAAGTTTTCACGTAACAAGGATGTTCTCACGCAACTAGAAGTTCTCGCGCGAATGACGGCGACGCCATGGGCTAAGTTTGCCTACATAAGGTTCAGGCTCCGAAGGGGGATCTTGCATGTGAATGTTGCGGTTGCTTATGACCTCCCTCATGCCTGTTATTAGTTGTTTGTTGTATTTTTCTTTATACGTTAATGTTTTTCATACAATGTGTTGTATGACTAGGTATGCCTCACTATGTATGAATGTATATAAAGTATTATGTAATGAAGTGAAAGATAACATTAATGAGAAGTGAAACGTAATGAATGAATGAAAGTCTTGCAAGCAATTGAATGGAAGTGCACGACCATGTTGTCATTAGCTCAACTGAGGTACGGCTTAGCTAGCCCATGAGGATGTGACTCAGGGGTCTAATCCTACAGACTGACCGTATGTACGGGACCTTTGTCGCTTGCCCCGGTACTAGAGTCAGCTTCGTGCACAATGTTGGGGGTTTATTTATAGACCTCGGCCTAGTACCAGCTTCGTGCACAATGTTGGGGGATATAGCATATGACACTAGTCCATATGGAAGTGAAAGATAATGAATGAACGCACGAACGAATGAATGAATGAATGAACGATGACATACGTTGAAAAAGATAGTAAATAATTATGATCATGGTTTACGTATGATGAATGATCACAAATGAATGTAAATGGTATGTTTCGAATGAAAGTAATGTATTTTATTTATAAAATTAGAACTCACTCAGTGTTGCTGACTTTTGTATGTATAATAGTTGGCAGGTAAAGTTTGATGCCGAGGAGGTGCAGGTGTGGATGTATACTGGGATATGTTTGAAGACAGTCATCCATATTTTTTGAGAATGTTATCGTGTTAGTAAAACTTTTAATATGCAAACGTAACAACATGATTATTTGACATGACTTTTGTTATTAATGAAAAGTTTAAATTCCGCTGCAAATGTTTTATTTAAATGTTTTATGCGATGAACGTCCAACGGTAAGCGTCCCGGTAACGGGGCCTTACAAGTTGGCATCAGAGTCAAAGTTTAAGAGAATTGGGTAAAATATTTTCAAAACCTAAAACTAAACTGAGAATGGGACGGAAAAAGGAAAGGGATGCCAGTCCTAATAGCTACATGCCTGCATGTAAACGTTTTACGTGCAATAATGAAACGGAAGTATGTGCGCATGTTATATGATTTATGTGCTCTTAAGTAGGTTTGAATACTGATGTAGTCAGTATAGGAAATGCTTAGGGAATGAAGAGTAAAGTAAGTGGCTAATCAAAACTGGCCACTGTAATTAGGAACTTACTATACTTGACATAATCTGAGCTATTTCCTTGAATGATTGTGTTGGTGTTTAAATCTTATAGCATTTAGATATGGCCGGTGGTAGATCTTTGATGGCCTTACAAGGTGCAGTATGTGGTAGACATGGTGCTGGACCACGGGTCACGAGGAATAGGGCTAGAGCTGCAGAAACGGCACCTGAAGAGCCCGAGATCCATCACCAGGAAGGTGGTGATGAGAGTGCTAACTTGAGGGCCTTAGTGAAAGACGTGGTAGTAGAGGAGGTTCACCAGGTTATGCAGACGATTCTGCCCTCCATGGTGACCAAAGTTATTAGCGCTATAAGGGAGGATGAGAAGAAGAAGAAGGAGGAAAAGAAGAAGGCTGCTGAGAGAGGGAATGACAAGAGTGGTGGAAGGGAGCAACCGGAGGCTAAGACGGTTGTCTCCAGTGATGGTGAGGAAGAAGAAGAAGCTATGCAAGAAACTGCATGAGGCTGTAGCTATGGGGCATTCCAAAGATCCAGGCCCGTGACGTTTGATAGGAATGGCAGTGCTGTTGCTACTCACTGATGGGTGAGGGAGATGGAGGCGGTACTTCATATTAAAGAGTGTCGAGAGGATCAGAAGGTAAAGTTTGCTACCTACTCGTTTGTGGATTCAGCTTTATGCTAATGGGACAACATTGTCCAGGCTGAGGGTAGCAGGGCGAGTAAAAGGATGAGGTAGGGCGAACTAAAGAAGTTAGTAATCGAGGAGTTTTGTCCTCACAGGGAGTTAGATAAGGTCGAGAGGGAGATCCTGTAGTTGGAGGTGGTGACCATGACACACCAATAGTATACCACGAAGTTCAACAACATGGCACGACTGGTGCCAGAACAGGTGACGCCAGTGTCACGGAAGATCAAGAGGTATATGCAGGGTTTGTCGGTGGATATTCACAGACATCTGATCGCCACGGGGAGTCTGTATGATGAGCGAGAAGCGGTGGCCGTGGTGGAGGCGAAGAAGAAGTGGAACAATGGGAATGGGAAGCGAATCAACAGTGTTGGTTCTGTGGTTGGCGGTAAAAGAATGAGGGTTAATGATCGAAAAATGTGGACAGGGGGAGAAAGGGCATGCAAGAAATGTGGGAAGGAGCATGCATGAGAATATAAGCGGGGATCAAATCTCTGCTTTAAATGTGGGAAGGAGGGCCACAGGCAAGCGATTATAGCATGGTGAGGTGTTTTAACTATGGTGAGACTGGGCATATGAGCAGAGACTGCAAGAAGTCAAGGGCTGATAGCTCCGGGGCGAGGAAAGGGACTGGGAAGTACAAAGAAGGGTAGAGGGCCAAAGCCCGAGCATTTACTATGACGGCAGAGGAGGCTAGGGTGGACCCTGACGTTGTGTCAGGCACATTCCTAGTGAACCAAACTTGTGCCTCTGTGATTTTCGATTCCGGTGCTAGTAGAAGTTTTGTTTCTACTGCTTTTTTTATGATAAGTTGCCCACTAGGAGTAGAAAGATTGATAAGCCATTCGATGTAGAAACTACCATTGGTAAGTCTACCAGGATTTCTAACATGATAGAGGGATGTGAGCTAGAGTTGAAGGTCATAAGTTTTCTACTAGGTTGTTTGTGATGCCCTTAGGAGGATTCGATGTAGTCCTAGGGATGGATTGGCTAGCAGCCTATGAGGCAGGTATCGTGTGTTGTAGGAAGATGATTCGATTGGTTGGGCCTGACGGGAGTGTGGTGACGATTTATGGTGATAGAATTCGCACGGTCCCAAAAGTGATTTCAATGGTGGTGGCAAAGAAGTGTATGAGGCGTTGATGTGGTTCCTATCTTGCCTACGTACAGGATGTGGATGTGACGGTACCACGATTGTGGGACGTACCAGTTGTGCACGACTTTCCGGACGTGTTCCCGAAAGACTTGCCAGGTGTACCACCGGATCATTAGATTAAGTTTCAGATTGATCTGATACCCGGTGCTCAACCCGTTGCTAAAGCACCGTATCGATTAGCTCCAACCAAGATAAGGAACTAATGGCTCAACTACAGGAGTTGATGGATAAGGGGTTTATCCGACCGAGTATCTCTCCTTAGGGTGCTCCAGTCTTGTTTGTTAAGAAGAAGGATGGTAGTATGCGGATGTGCATCGACTACCGAGAACTGAATAAATTGACGGTGAAGAATCGGTATCCATTACTGAGGATTGATGACTTGTTTGATCAGCTTCAAGGTGCCAGCTGGTTCTCGAGGATAGATCGTCGATCTGGTTACCATCAGTTGAAGGTAAAGGAGCAAGATATTCCTAAGACAGCTTTTCACACGCGTTATGGACACTACGAGTTCTTCATTATGTCTTTTGGTTTAACTAACACGCCAGCTGCTTTTATGGATTTGATGAATCGGGTGTGTCGGCCGATGTTAGATAAATCAGTGATTGTGTTTATCGATGATATCCTGATTTACTCAAGAAGCGAGGAGGAACATGCCGGTCACATTCATGAGGTGTTGGAAACGCTTAGAAGGGAGAAGTTGTATGCCAATTCTCCAAGTGCGAGTTCTGGTTACAGGAAGTTTAGTTTCTGGGTCACGTGGTGAATCCTGAGGGGATCATGGTAGACCCGGCAAAAGTGGAAGCAGTGATTCAATGGAAATCTCCAAAGACACCGTTAGAGATTTGTAGCTTCTTGGGTTTGGCGTGTTATTACAGGAGATTCATTAAAGACTTCTCTAAGATAGCTTCTCCTTTGACGAAGCTGACCCGTAAGGATGTAAAGTTCATATGGGGTCCGGACCAGGAGAAGGCTTTAAAAGTGTTAAAGACAAGGTTGACGCAAGCTCCAGTCTTGACGCTACCCAAAGGAAGCGAAGACTTGGTTGTCTATTCAGATGCTTCTTATTCGGGGTTGGGTTACGTGTTAATGCAACGAGGGATGGTTATAGCCTATGTGTCCTGATAGCTGAAGGCCCACGAGGCCAACTACCCTACCCATGATTTGGAGCTAGCGGTAGTGGTATTCACGTTGAAGATTTGGAGGCACTACTTGTATGGGACGAAGTGCACCATCTTCACCGACCACAAGAGCTTGAAATACTTCTTCGAGCAGAAGGACCTCAACATGAGGCAAAGGAGATAGTTAGAGCTCATCAAGTATTATGATTGTGAGATCCATTACCATCTGGGTAAGGCCAACGTAGTGGCCGATGCCCTTAATCGAAAGGGGAGACCCGATCCGATTTGGGTGAAGGCTTATCACTTGGTCATGACCACTGACGTGATGAAGCAGGTCAAAGAGTTTCAGGACGAAGCTCTGAAGGAGGATCAGATTAATTCCGAGTGTATGAAGGGTCTAGTCGCAAAAGGTTGAAAACACTTTGGGAGTTAGAACCTGATCTGGATGGATGTGAGTACCTCATTATGGGGATCTACGGGGAAAGATCATGGATGAAGCCCATCAGACTCGATACTCGATTCATCCCGGTGCCACGAAGTTGTATCAGGATATGAAGAAGGATTATTGGTGGCCGGTAATAAAGCGCGACGTAGCGGAGTACGTGAGCAAGTGCCTTACTTGTCTGCAAGTAAAGGCGGAGCACCAAAAGCCATACGGTAACCGAGTTGAAGTGGGAGAAGATCACCATGGACTTCATTATAAAGTTGCCACGTATGGCAAGAGGCTACGATGCCATATGGATGATTGTTGACCGATTGACGAAGAGTGTTCATTTTCTGCCGATCCCCGAGACGTATTTATCAGAGAGGTTGGTAGAACTGTTTATCAAGGAGATTGTGACTTGTCATGGCGTACCGGTGTCTATCGTGTCTGACCGCGACACCCGGTTTACATCTAAGTTTTTGAAGAAATTTCATGATGTGATGGGAACGAGGTTACACATCAGTACATCTTACCACCCTCAGACCGACGGTCAGTCAGACAGGTCCATTCAGACGCTGGAGGATATGCTTCGGGCATGCGTCTTTAATTTTGATGGAAGTTGGGATGAGCACTTACCGTTTTCCGAGTTCTCATACAACAACAACTATCATGCTAGTATTGGTATGCCTCCTTATAAGATGCTATATGGTAGGAGGTGTAGGACGCCCGTGTGTTGGGGCGAGATCGGGCAGAAAGAGTTGGGAAGCCATGAGGTGATCGAGGCTACAGCTGAAAAGTTAGAAAATATCAAGGCCTTCATGAAGGCGGTGAAGGATAGACGAAAGTCATACGCCGACAAGAGGCGTAGACCGATCGAATTCAAGGTGGGCGACCGGGTTATCATGCGTCATCAATCCAAAACATCCAATACCCAATCAAACACTTCAACCAACTCCACTCAACAAGTAAATCTCTCTCCTATACTATTACCTCACCAAGAACAACCTCATAGCCAAAGCCCACTTGTGACTGAAGCCAACCCAGGTTCTGGGAATGACACTCCTACTAAATTGGTAATCGAAGAAGAAGAGGACAACGAAGCACAGGGTAAGGCAACTAAAGAAGTGAATCTAGAAGGTGACAATGAGAAAGATTAGGAGGTGGACCAAGTTATATATCATGATAAGCCTGAGGATAAAGATGAACCTCAGTTTATAGACATCATTGCTTACCATGAAAATGATCTAAATGATGAAGAGATTGATGTCAGTAAGAGCTTTCTTGTTGCAAAATACAACAAATTGACCATCAAATCTTATAAAAGAAACGAGAGATTGAGGAAGATGGAGGAGGAAATGAAAGAAAAAGATGCCCTCCTAACTCTATAAAAAGGATCTATCAGAAGCTTGAAAGATAATGCTCAAACTGATGGAGAAGTGATAGATGCCTACCAAGAGCCGGTAAAAGAGTTAAAGGAAGAGGTGAACACAGAGAAATTAGAGAAAGAACAGGTTGTGCAAAAGATGAATAATGTACACATCACCATCTCTACGCAAGCTGAACTTGTAACTACTAAAGATGAAGAGATTGAGAGATTAAGAAAAAGGATTAATGAGATTGAAGCTGCATAATCTTCTCAACTTGTACCGTATGATGACCAATCCTTATCTAGGGCTGTGCAATTACAAAAACAGGCCCTTCTTATATGTTACAATAGAAAGAGGAGGTATTTAGGAAAATCAAATTGGTGTTACATGAGCATACCCCTTCAGTCAACCCACAGATATCAAAGCAAATTGAAGAAGAGGATGATAATGATGCTGAATAGGAGGAGCTGATAATTGAAGAAACTCCCAAGGCCACTCAAATGCTCATTGATAAAGACATCCTTAAAGAAAGGCACGAGTCTAGCATGTTTATGGACCTTATCAATAAAGGGTTTCCATTTGACATGGTGGAAAGGATGAACACAGATGAGCTCAAACAAACAATAAAGGATTTCACTATGGTCAACTTCATGATCCCAGACTGCAACTATGACAACTTCATCAAGTTTCAAGCTCAATACAACTAGGGCAAGAATTAGGTCACGGTGACACCAAGAAGCTCAACAGGAACAATCTAATTTTTTGGTGATAAAATCATAACCAAAGAAAAGGAAAAGCTGATCAGGGAACCCAGAGAGGTGCTTCTAAACAAGGTATGTCCTCTAGGCATAATCGTGAGAGAAGTGACTGAACACAAGTCAACCTTATTTCAACTCTTTGATCACATCACTACTCCTAAGTCAATTGAAGACTTACAGATCATTGCATGGAATTATCATGCTGATTGGGATAGTGTAATCATCAAAAGGGCATCTGGAATGATACAATATTTTCCTTGGATTGAACTAGTCATATCACTCCCAGATGCCGACATCACTCAACTTCAGAACCTACCAATCATCATGCATCCAATTCATCAAAGGGGAAGAGATTTCTTAGGTATGGTTGGTAAGTTGCTATCAAGGTTCAAGGATGATGTACTCAGAGAAGCAAAAAGGGAAGATGAAGAGCACATAAAAAGAAAATAAAGGCCAAGAAGGCCACAAACCAGCTCCTCACACCCTATAGAAGATGAATTTTTGATCCGGGCTGGGCATGTAAGGAAAAGCATTACACCTACAACGTGGTTTGAAGGAAAACAGATCACTAATCCCATCACACATTGAGGATATGTGGAAAAATCAAAAGAACTTGTGCTTAAAAGAACTGCAAATGGGAAGGCAACCTCGAGCATCAGGATATTTGATCCGCTGGAAATCAAGCTCTTGCACCCCAGTTACCCAGCTTACTTATATGACAAGATCTTCCCAAAGCTCAATAATCAACAGGCACAAAACGACCTATGTCTCTATATGGATATGATTCAAGTGATAGACAAGCTGAATGCTTCTACAAGTAAAAGAAGAAAATTCAAAGCAGGCAAGCTCATGGGATCTAAATTCCTGTCTATTACAGAGCTAAGGATACCTGAAGAGGATAAATTGGAAGTGGTGATCAATAACAGTGTTGTTGCAACCCTAACCACTGAAGAAGATATTCTGGGAATAAAGTATGATACGTTAAACAAGATGAGCAGAATGCAGATCAAGTACAAGTACGAATATCAAAAGAATGTTGTATCATACTTTAATAAAAAGATGGTGTCAAGAGTGAAGGAGCTACAAATCCTAAGGCAGTGATTAGAAGAAGCTAAACCTAAGGGGGAGTATTGTTAGGTCTAGAATTCTATATAGGTTTAGTTTCTTGAATTCATAAGTGTAATCACTCTTGTAACTTTCTTAACATTATGTATGCAATATGTGTGTATAGGTTAACTCATATGTTATGTGCTGATTTATATGTATGTTGCAGGGTAATCATGAGTATTGGCCAATTTCAAGGAACTGACCAAGTGTTAGAAACATCTACGGATAATAATATATTCTTCTGTAGATCATCTGAAACAAACCAAGGGACACCGTGGAACTCCTGCGGAAGCCTTACAAGATCACCCTTCAAGTTCATGCAATTCACCAAGGAAGAATGACTTGCTGCGGATGAACAAGTGAAACACCTGCGGAAGACAAGCATTCCTATGGAAGAAGAAATCTACTACATAAGGACTAACTTCCTTCGGAAGAACAATAACCCCTACGGAAGACCAATTCCTTACTGAAGATCAACTTGATGTATTTCACCAAAGTACATCAAGTCAACAAAAGTCAACTCTAAAGTAAAAGTCAACATCTACGAATGACTAACTTTAGTTAGAGAATGTCGCATAATAATATTCTCTTAATAACAACCTTACTCTGATAAAGAAGTTATAGTTTCCAAATCAGTAAACCCTAAGCCTATAAATACAAGGCTTAGGTACACAATCAAGGAGACTCGATTGCTATCAACCCTAGCAGCCGCAATCGTCTTCACAACAATACATACGCATCAATACAGCATTAGAACCTTAGCAATAGCAAATTCAATCATTCATTGATCGTTGTAATCATTCATCGATAATTAATGAAAAACGTTTATTAATATTTACATGTCTTCATTGTTCGTCAATTGTTCTTCATTAGTTTGAGTATTGAATCTATTTTTCATATTATACATTTATTTGTTTATTCGTACATATTCAATTAATTAGGCAACAAACCTTGATAATTCCGCGATCATTGTTATGTTAATAACTAAGCTGATAATACCCTAACCAATTCTTGCATTCACAGGTGGTATCAGAGCCATAGTGCTCATTGATTTAGATCAGTTGATCTATCAGTTTTAATTTTTTTTATTAATTGAATATATCACTAGATCTACCAAGTTATTGAATAGATCTATTGATTTTCATCAAAATTGATTTGGGTTCTATTCATACGTTCAAAGGTAAGAAGGATGATGAAAAGAATTCGACTGCTAAGGGATCATGCTCAACAACAAAAACAACAATAGTTCATAACCAATTTCTATGGTTCTTGATTCTAAAGATTAGAAAGCAGCATTTGCAGCATTCAACTCAAGCTTTCAAGCATACCTGGGGAGCACTTTAACTCCACCCCATATCTGTCAGCAAGATCTAGAAGAACTTCATCCTGATGAAGTAGAAGAGATGGATTTGCAGTGGCAGATGGCAATGATTGCATATAGCGCAAAGATGTATCTACAGATAAACAAAGGTCTACCTGCTCCAGGGAGAACAACCAAAATAGGTGTTGACAAATCAAAAGTGAGATGCTTCAAGTGTAACCTATATGGACACTTTTCAATGGAATGCAATCAGCAATCCTCATCTCAGTAACTGTATCAACATCATCAACATCAATAAAAAAATCATCAATCAAATCAAAGGTCTTTAAATCAGCCTCAACTCACCAACTCATCCCCACCAACCACAGGTACATCTGCTGTAAGCTTAAGCAAGAATCAAGAGGCTGGGTTAATGAGAAGGAATTGTTAGATGAGAATCAAGCACTCATGGCAAACATGGAGAATAGAGTTCCACTAATGTCAAGAGAGGTAAAGGAAAGACTGTGTTCATCCAGCTGCATTAAGGAATGTAACACCTGGAAATTTGGAGAAAAGTGAGATTTAAGAGGTTTTCACGCAAAGAGGTGTTCTCGTATGAAAAGGCTCAGTTCTCATGCAACAGGATGTTCTCGTACGAGAAGCCTCTGAAAAGTGGAGATGGGGTATAAATAGTTGCGAACCCCCATGTTTGGCACTCACTTATGTGAAAAATACTGCTGCTAGAGAGAGAAAACTGCCGTTTAGAGAGAGAAAGTGCAGATTCAAAGTGTTAAGGTATGTAAACTCATGTAGTAACTTGTGTTTAGTATAAAGGAATGATTGATAACGAACGTAGCTCACGGTTATGTAGTTTTCATTCAGTACAAGCTTCGGGAAGGTCGAGTTTGTGCTTATACGTCACGAGGTGAGTTTCTAGTCCCCTTTTCACGTAAATTTTCATATTTGGGGCTATTATGCATACTATACATTTTAAAATGCTTGTTTATGCATGTTTGGTTATGTTTTGGGCGTTTGTTTGTTAGATTTGCTTTAGACGCGATAAGTTGCGATGGGGCGGGAAAAGTTGGGAGTTCTCGTGAGACTAGTATGTTCTCGTGTGAGCGGTTGGTCGTACATTTAGAAATTTGAACAAAGATGTCTTCGCATGAAAGGAGGAGTTTTTGCGCAAAAAGGGAAGTTATCGCATGACAGGATGTTCTCCCGTGACCGGAAGTTTTCACGTAACAAGGATGTTCTCACGCGACTAGAAGTTCTCGCGCGAATGACGGCGACGCCATGGGCTAAGTTTGCTTACATAAGGTTCAGGCTCCGAAGGGGGATCTCGCATGTGAAAGTTGCGGTTGCTTATGACCTCCCTCATGCCTGTTATGAGTTGTTTGTTGTATTTTTCTTTATACGTTAATGTTTTTCATACAATGTGTTGTATGACTAGGTACGCCTCACTATGTATGAATGTATGTAAAGTATTATGTAATGAAGTGAAAGATAACATTAATGAGAAGTGAAACGTAATGAATGAATGAAAGTCTTGCAAGCAATTGAATGGAAGTGCACGACCATGTTGTCATTAGCTCAACTGAGGTACGGCTTAGCTAGCCCATGAGGATGTGACTCAGGGGTCTAATCCTTCAGACTGACCGTATGTACGGGACCTTTGTCGCTTGCCCCGGTACTAGAGTCAGCTTCGTGCACAATGTTGGGGGTTTATTTATAGACCTCGGCCTAGTACCAGCTTCGTGCACAATGTTGGGGGATATAGCATATGACACTAGTCCATATGGAAGTGAAAGATAATGAATGAACGCACGAACGAATGAATGAATGAATGAACGATGACATACGTTGAAAAAGATAATAAATAATTATGATCATGGTTTACGTATGATGAATGATCACAAATGAATGTAAATGGTATGTTTCGAATGAAAGTAATGTATTTTATTTATAAAATTAGAACTCACTCAGTGTTGCTGACTTTTGTATGTATAATAGTTGGCAGGTAAAGGTTGATGCCGAGGAGGTGCAGGTGTGGATGTATACTGGGATATGTTTGAAGACAGTCATCCATATTTTTTGAGAATGTTATCGTGTTAGTAAAACTTTTAATATGCAAACGTAACAACATGATTATTTGACATGATTTTTGTTATTAATGAAAAGTTTAAATTCCGCTGCAAATGTTTTATTTAAATGTTTTATGCGATGAACGTCCAACGGTAAGTGTCCCGGTAACGGGGCCTTACAAGTTGGCATCAGAGTCAAAGTTTAAGAGAATTGGGTAAAATATTTTCAAAACCTAAAACTAAACTGAGAATGGGACGGAAAAAGGAAAGGGATGCCAGTCCTAATAGCTACATGCCTGCATGTAAACGTTTTACGTGCAATAATGAAACGGAAGTATGTGCGCATGTTATATGATTTATGTGCTCTTAAGTAGGTTTGAATACTGATGTAGTCAGGATAGGAAATGCTTAGGGAATGAAGAGTAAAGTAAGTGGCTAATCAAAACTGGCCACTGTAATTAGGAACTTACTATACTTGACATAATCTGAGCTATTTCCTTGAATGATCGTGTTGGTGTTTAAATCTTATAGCATTTAGATATGGCCGGTGGTAGATCTTTGATGGCCTTACAAGGTGCAGTATGTGGTGGAAATGGTGCTGGACCACGGGTCACGAGGAATAGGGCTAGAGCTGCAGAAACGGCACCTGAAGAGCCCGAGATCCATCACCAGGAAGGTGGTGATGAGAGTGCTAACTTGAGGGCCTTAGTGAAAGACGTGGTAGTAGAGGAGGTTCACCAGGTTATGCAAACGATTCTGCCCTCCACGGTGACCGAAGTTATTAGCGCTGTAAGGGAGGATGAGAAGAAGAAGAAGGAGGAAAGGAAGAAGGCTGCTGAGAGAGGGAATGACAAGAGTGGTGGAAGGGAGCAACCGGAGGCTGAGACAGTTGTCTCCAGTGATGGTGAGGAAGAAGAAGAAGCTATGCAAGAAACTGCATGAGGCTATAACTATGGGGCATTCCAAAGATCCAGGCCCTGACGTTTGATGGGAATGGCAGTGCTGTTGCTACTCACTGATGGGTGAGGGAGATGGAGGCGGTACTTCATATTAAAGAGTGTCGAGAGGATCAGAAGGTAAAGTTTGCTACCTACTCGTTTGTGGATTCAGCTTTATGCTAATGGGACAACATTGTCCAGGCTGAGGGTAGCAGGGCGAGTAAAAGGATGAGGTAGGGCGAACTAAAGAAGTTAGTAATCGAGGAGTTTTGTCCTCACAGGGAGTTAGATATGGTCGAGAGGGAGTTCCTGTAGTTGGAGGTGGGGACCATGACACACCAATAGTATACCACAAAGTTCAACAACATGGCACGACTGGTGCCAGAACAGGTGACGCCAGTGTCACGGAAGATCAAGAGGTATATGCAGGGTTTGTCGGTGGATATTCACAGACATCTGATCGCCGCGGGGAGTCTGTATGATGAGCGAGAAGCGGTGGCCGTGGTGGAGGCGACGAAGAAGTGGAACAATGGGAATGGGAAGCGAATCAATAGTGTTGGTTCTGTGGTTGGCGGCAAAGAATGAGGGTTAATGATCGAAAAATGTGGACAGGGGGAGAAAGGGCATGCAAGAAATGTGGGAAGGAGCATGCAGGAGAATATAAGCGGGGATCAAATCTCTGCTTTAAATGTGGGAAGGAGGGCCACAGGCAAGCGATTATAGCATGGTGAGGTGTTTTAACTATGGTGAGACTGGACATATGAGCAGAGACTGCAAGAAGTCAAGGGCTGATAGCTCCGGGGCGAGGAAAGAGACTGGGAAGTAGAAAGAAGGGTAGAGGGCCAAAGCCCGAGCATTTACTATGACGGCAGAGGAGGCTAGGGTGGACCCTGACGTTGTGTCAGGCACATTCCTAGTGAACCAAACTTGTGCCTCTGTGCTTTTCGATTCCGGTGCTAGTAGAAGTTTCGTTTGTACTGCTTTTTTTATGATAAGTTGCCCACTAGGAGTAGAAAGATTGATAAGCCATTCGATGTAGAAACTACCATTGGTAAGTCTACCAGGATTTCTAACATGATAGAGGGATGTGAGCTAGAGTTGAAGGTCATAAGTTTTCTACTAGGTTGTTTGTGATGCCCTTAGGAGGATTCGATGTAGTCCTAGGGATGGATTGGCTAGCAGCCTACGAGGCAGGTATCGTGTGTTGTAGGAAGATAATTCGATTGGTTGGGCCTGACGGGAGTGTGGTGACGATTTATGGTGATAGAATTCGCACGGTCCCAAAAGTGATTTCAATGGTGGTGGCAGAGAAGTGTATGAGGCGTTGATGTGGTGCCTATCTTGCCTACGTACAGGATGTGGATGTGACGGTACCACGATTGTGGGACGTACCAGTTGTGCGCGACTTTCCGGACGTGTTCCCGAAAGACTTGCCAGGTGTACCACCGGATCATTAGATTGAGTTTCAGATTGATCTGATAGCCGGTGCTCAACCCGTTGCTAAAGCACCGTATCGATTAGCTCCAACCAAGATAAGGAACTAATGGCTCAACTACAGGAGTTGATGGATAAGGGGTTTATCCGACCGAGTATCTCTCCTTAGGGTGCTCCAGTCTTGTTTGTTAAGAAGAAGGATGGTAGTATGCGGATGTGCATCGACTACCGAGAACTGAATAAATTGACGGTGAAGAATCGGTATCCATTACTGAGGATTGATGACTTGTTTGATCAGCTTCAAGGTGCCAGCTGGTTCTCGAGGATAGATCGTCGATCTGGTTACCATCAGTTGAAGGTAAAGGAGCAAGATATTCCTAAGACAGCTTTTCACACACGTTATGGACACTACGAGTTCTTCATTATGTCTTTTGGTTTAACTAACACGCCAGCTGCTTTTATGGATTTGATGAATCGGGTGTGTCGGCCGATGTTAGATAAATCAGTGATTGTGTTTATCGATGATATCCTGATTTACTCAAGAAGCGAGGAGGAACATGCCGGTCACATTCATGAGGTGTTGGAAACGCTTAGAAGGGAGAAGTTGTATGCCAATTCTCCAAGTGCGAGTTCTGGTTACAGGAAGTTTAGTTTCTGGGTCACGTGGTGAATCCTGAGGGGATCATGGTAGACCCGGCAAAAGTGGAAGCAGTGATTCAATGGAAATCTCCAAAGACACCGTTAGAGATTTGTAGCTTCTTGGGTTTGGCGTGTTATTACAGGAGATTCATTAAAGACTTCTCTAAGATAGCTTCTCCTTTGACGAAGCTGACCCGTAAGGATGTAAAGTTCATATGGGGTCCGGACCAGGAGAAGGCTTTAAAAGTGTTAAAGACAAGGTTGACGCAAGCTCCAATCTTGACGCTACCCAAAGGAAGCGAAGACTTGGTTGTCTATTCAGATGCTTCTTATTCGGGGTTGGGTTACGTGTTAATGCAACGAGGGATGGTTATAGCCTATGTGTCCTGATAGTTGAAGGCCCACGAGGCCAACTACCCTACCCATGAAATGGAGCTAGCGGTAGTGGTATTCACGTTGAAGATTTGGAGGCACTACTTGTATGGGACGAAGTGCACCATCTTCACCGACCACAAGAGCTTGAAATACTTCTTCGAGCAGAAGGACCTCAACATGAGGCAAAGGAGATAGTTAGAGCTCATCAAGTATTATGATTGTGAGATCCATTACCATCTGGTTAAGGCCAACGTAGTGGCCGATGCCCTTAATCGAAAGGGGAGACCCGATCCGATTTGGGTGAAGGCTTATCACTTGGTCATGACCACTGACGTGATGAAGCAGGTCAAAGAGTTTCAGGACGAAGCTCTGAAGGAGGATCAGATTAATTCCGAGTGTATGAAGGGTCTAGTCGCAAAAGGTTGAAAACACTTTGGGAGTTAGAACCTGATCTGGACGGATGTGAGTACCTCATTATGGGGATCTATAGGGAAAGATCATGGATGAAGCCCATCAGACTCGATACTCGATTCATCCCGGTGCCACGAAGTTGTATCAGGATATGAAGAAGGATTATTGGTGGCCGGTAATAAAGCGCGACGTAGCGGAGTACGTGAGCAAGTGCCTTACTTGTCTGCAAGTAAAGGCGGAGCACCAAAAGCCATACGGTAACTGAGTTGAAGTGGGAGCAGATCACCATGGACTTCATTATGAAGTTGCCACGTATGGCAAGAGGCTACGATGCCATATGGATGATTGTTGACCGATTGACGAAGAGTGTTCATTTTCTGCCGATCCCCGAGACGTATTTATCAGAGAGGTTGGTAGAACTGTTTATCAAGGAGATTGTGACTTGTCATGGCATACCGGTGTCTATCGTGTCTGACCGCGACACCCGGTTTACATCTAAGTTTTTGAAGAAATTTCATGATGTGATGGGAACGAGGTTACACATCAGTACATCTTACCACCCTCAGACCGACGGTCAGTCAGACAGGTCCATTCAGACGCTGGAGGATATGCTTCGGGCATGCGTCATTAATTTCGATGGAAGTCGGGATGAGCACTTACCGTTTGCCGAGTTCTCATACAACAAAAACTATCATGCTAGTATTGGTATGCCTCCTTATAAGATGCTATATGGTAGGAGGTGTAGGACGCCCGTGTGTTGGGGCGAGATCGGCAGAAAGAGTTGGGAAGCCATGAGGTGATCGAGGCTACAACTGAAAAGTTAGAAAATATCAAGGCCTTCATGAAGGCGGTGAAGGATAGACGAAAGTCATACGCCGACAAGAGGTGTAGACCGATCGAATTCAAGGTGGGCAACCGGGTTATCATGCGTCATCAATCCAAAACATCCAATACCCAATCAAACACTTCAACCAACTCCACTCAACAAGTAAATCTCTCTCCTATACTACCATTACCTCACCAAGAACAACCTCATAGCCAAAGCCCACTTGTGACTGAAGCCAACCCAGGTTCTGGGAATGACACTCCTACTAAATTGGTAATCGAGGAAGAAGAGGACAATGAAGCACAGGGTAAGGCAACTAAAGAAGTGAATCTAGAAGGTGACAATGAGAAAGATTAGGAGGTGGACCAAGTTATATATCATGATAAGCCTGAGGATGAAGATGAACCTCAGTTTATAGACATCATTGCTTACCATGAAAATGATCTAAATGATGAAGAGATTGATGTCAGTAAGAGCTTTCTTGTTGTAAAATACAACAAACTGACCATCAAATCTTATAAAAGAAAGGAGAGATTGAGGAAGATGGAGGAGGAAATGAAAGAAAAAGATGCCCTCCTAACTCTACAAAAAGGATCTATCAGAAGCTTGAAAGATAATGCTCAAAAGATGGAGAAGTGATAGATGCCTACCAAGAGCTGGTAAAAGAGTTAAAGGAAGAGGTGAACACAGAGAAATTAGAGAAAGAACAGGTTGTGCAAAAGATGAATAATGTACAAATCACCATCTCTACGCAAGCTGAACTTGTAACTACTAAAGATGAAGAGATTGAGAGATTAAGAAAAAGGATTAATGAGATTGAAGCTGCACAATCTTCTCAACTTGTACTGTATGATGACCAATCCTTATCTAGGGCTGTGCAATTACAAAAACAGGCCCTTCTTATATGTTACAATAGAAAGAGGAGGTATTTAGGAAAATCAAATTGGTGTTACCTGAGCATACCCCTTCAGTCAACCCACAGATATCAAAGCAAATTGAAGAAGAGGATGATAATGATGCTGAATAGGAGGAGCTGATAATTGAAGAAACTCCCAAGGCCTCTCAAATGCTCACTGATAAAGACATCCTTAAAGAAAGGCACGAGTCTAGCATGTTTATGGACCTTATCAACAAAGGGTTTCCATTTGACATGGTGGAAAGGATGAACACAGATGAGCTCAAACAAACAATAAAGGATTTCACTATGGTCAGCTTCATGATCCCAGACTGCAACTATGACAACTTCATCAAGTTTCAAGCTCAAGAACAACTAGGGAAAGAATTAGGTCACGGTGACACCAAGAAGCTCAACAGGAACAATCTAATTTGTTGGTGATAAAATCATAACCAAAGAAAAGGAAAAGCTGATCAGGGAACCTAGAGAGGTGCTTCTAAGCAAGGTATGTCCTCTAGGCACAATCGTGAGAGAAGTGACTTAACACAAGTCAACCTTATTTCAACTCTTTGATCACATCACTACTCCTAAGTCAATTGAAGACTTACAGATCATTGCATGGAATTATCATGCTGATTGGGATAGTGTAATCATCAAAAGGGCATCTGGAATGATACAATATTTTCCTTGGATTGAACTAGTCATATCACTCCCAGATGCCGACATCACTCAACTTCAGAACCTACCAATCATCATGCATCCAATTCATCGAAGGGGAAGAGATTTCTTAGGTATGGTTGGTAAGTTGCTATCAAGGTTCAAGGATGATGTACTCAGAGAAGCAAAAAGGGAAGATGAAGAGCACATAAAAAGAAAATAAAGGCCAAGAAGGCCACAAACCAGCTCCTCACACCCTATAGAAGATGAATTTTTGATCCGGGCTGGGCATGTAAGGAAAAGCATTACACCTACAACATGGTTTGAAGGAAAACAGATCACTAATCCCATCACACATTGAGGATATGTGGAAAAATCAAAAGAACTTGTGCTTAAAAGAACTGCAAATGGGAAGGCAACCTCGAGCATCAGGATATTTGATCCGCTGGAAATCAAGCTCTTGCACCCCAGTTACCCAGCTTACTTATATGACAAGTTCTTCCCAAAGCTCAATAATCAACAGGCACAAAACGACCTATGTCTCTATATGGATATGATTCAAGTGATAGACAAGCTGAATGCTTCTACAAGTAAAAGAAGAAAATTCATAGCAGGCAAGCTCATGGGATCTAAATTCCCGTCTATTACAGAGCTAAGGATACCTGAAGAGGATAAATTGGAAGTGGTGATCAATAACAGTGTTGTTGCAACCCTAACCACTGAAGAAGATATTCTGGGAATAAAGTATGATACGTTAAACAAGATGAGCAGAATGCAGATCAAGTACAAGTACGAATATCAAAAGAATGTTGTATCATACTTTAAAAAAAGATGGTGTCAAGAGTGAAGGAGCTACAAATCCTAAGGCAGTGATTAGAAGAAGCTAAACCTAAGGGGGAGTATTGTTAGGTCTAGAATTCTATATAGGTTTAGTTTCTTGAATTCATAAGTGTAATCACTCTTGTAACTTTCTTAACATTATGTATGCAATATGTGTGTATAGGTTAACTCATATGTTATATGCTGATTTATATGTATGTTGCAGGGTAATCATGAGTATTGGCCAATTTCAAGGAACTGACCAAGTGTTAGAAACATCTACGGATGAATAATATGTTCTTCTGTAGATCATCTGAAACAAACCAAGGGACACCGTGGAACTCCTGCGGAAGCCTTACAAGATCACCCTTCAAGTTCATGCAATTCACCAAGGAAGAATGACTTGCTGCGGATGAACAAGTGAAACACCTGCGGAAGACAAGCATTCCTATGGAAGAAGAAATCTACTACATAAGGACTAACTTCCTTCGGAAGAACAATAACCCCTACGGAAGACCAACTCCTTACTGAAGATCAACTTGATGTATTTCACCAAAGTACATCAAGTCAACAAAAGTCAACTCTAAAGTAAAAGTCAACATCTATGAATGACTAACTTTAGTTAGAGAATGTCGCATAATAATATTCTCTTAATAACAACCTTACTCTGATAAAGAAGTTATAGTTTCCAAATCAGTAAACCCTAAGCCTATAAATACAAGGCTTAGGTACACAATTAAGGAGACTCGATTGCTATCAACCCTAGCAGCCGCAATCGTCTTCACAACAATAAATACGCATCAATACAGCATTAGAACCTTAGCAATAGCAAATTCAATCATTCATTGATCGTTGTAATCATTCATCGATAATTAATGAAAAACGTTTATTAATATTTACATGTGTTCTTCATTGTTCGTCAATTGTTCTTCATTAGTTTGAGTATTGAATCTATTTTTCATATTATACATTTATTTGTTTATTCGTACATATTCAATTAATTAGGCAACAAACCGTGATAATTCCGAGATCAGTGTTATGTTAATAACTAAGCTGATAATACCCTAACCAATTCTTGCATTCACAGGTGGTATCAGAGCCATAGTGGTCATTGATTTAGATCGGTTGATCTATCAGTTTTAATTTTTTATTAATTGAATATATCACTAGATCTACCAAGTTTTTGAATAGATCTATTGATTTTCATCAAAATTGATTTGGCTTCTATTCATACGTTCAAAGGTAAGAAGGATGATGAAAAGAATTCAACTGCTAAGGGATCATGCTCAACAACAAAAACAACAATAGTTCATAACCAATTTCTATGGTTCTTGATTCTAAAGATTAGAAAGCAACATTTGCAGCATTCAACTCAAGCTTTCAAGCATACCTGGGGAGCACTTTAACTCCACCCCATATCTGTCAGCAAGATCTAGAAGAACTTCATCCTGATGAAGTAGAAGAGATGGATTTGCAGTGGCAGATGGCAATGATTGCATATAGCGCAAAGATGTATCTACAGATAAACAAAGGTCTACCTGCTCCAGGGAGAACAACCAAAATAGGTGTTGACAAATCAAAAGTGAGATGCTTCAAGTGTAACCTATATGGACACTTTTCAATGGAATGCAATCAGCAATCCTCATCTCAGCAACTGTATCAACATCATCAACATCAATAAAAAAATCATCAATCAAATCAAAGGTCTTTAAATCAGCCTCAACTCACCAACTCATCCCCACCAACCACAGGTACATCTGCTGTAAGCTTAAGCAAGAATCAAGAGGCTGGGTTAATGAGAAGGAATTGTTAGATGAGAATCAAGCACTCATGGCAAACATGGAGAATAGAGTTCCACTAATGTCAAGAGAGGTAAAGGAAAGACTGTGTTCATCCAGCTGCATTAAGGAATGTAACACCTGGAAATTTGGAGAAAAGTGAGATTTAAGAGGTTTTCATGCAAAGAGGAGTTCTCGTATGAAAAGGCTCAGTTCTCATGCAACAGGATGTTCTCGCCCGAGAAGCCTCTGAAAAGTGGAGATGGGGTATAAATAGTTGCGAACCCCCATGTTTAGCACTCACTTATGTGAAAAATACTGCTGCTAGAGAGAGAAAACTGCCGTTTAGAGAGAGAAAGTGCAGATTCAAAGTGTTAAGGTATGTAAACTCATGTAGTAACTTGTGTTTAGTATAAAGGAATGATTAATAACGAACGTAGCTCACGGTTATGTAGTTTTCATTCAGTACAAGCTTCGGGAAGGTCGAGTTTGTGCTTATACGTCACGAGGTGAGTTTCTAGTCCCCTTTTCACGTAAATTTTCATATTTGGGGCTATTATGCATACTATACATTTTAAAATGCTTGTTTATGCATGTTTGGTTATGTTTTGGGCGTTTGTTTGTTAGATTTGCTTTAGACGCGATAAGTTGCGATGGGGCGGGAAAAGTTGGGAGTTCTCGTGAGACTAGTATGTTCTCGTGTGAGCAGTTGGTCGTACATTTAGAAATTTGAACAAAGATGTCTTCGCATGAAAGGAGGAGTTTTTGCGCAAAAAGGGAAGTTCTCGCATGACAGGATGTTCTCCCGTGACCAGAAGTTTTCACGTAACAAGGATGTTCTCACGCGACTAGAAGTTCTCGCGCGAATGACGGCGACGCCATGGGCTAAGTTTGCCTACAGAAGGTTCAGGCTCCGAAGGGGGATCTCGCATGTGAAAGTTGCGGTTGCTTATGACCTCCCTCATGCCTGTTATTAGTTGTTTGTTGTATTTTTCTTTATATGTTAATGTTTTTCATACAATGTGTTGTATGACTAGGTACGCCTCACTATGTATGAATGTATGTAAAGTATTATGTAATGAAGTGAAAGATAACATTAATGAGAAGTGAAACGTAATGAATGAATGAAAGTCTTGCAAGCAATTGAATGGAAGTGCACGACCATGTTGTCATTAGCTCAACTGAGGTACGGCTTAGCTAGCCCATGAGGATGTGACTCAGGGGTCTAATCTTTCAGACTGACCGTATGTACGGGACCTTTGTCGCTTGCCCCGGTACTAGAGTCAGCTTCGTGCACAATGTTGGGGGTTTATTTATAGACCTCGGCCTAGTACCAGCTTCGTGCACAATGTTGGGGGATATAGCATATGACACTAGTCCATATGGAAGTGAAAGATAATGAATGAATGCACGAACGGATGAATGAATGAATGAACGATGACATACGTTGAAAAAGATAATAAATAATTATGATCATGGTTTACGTATGATGAATGATCACAAATGAATGTAAATGGTATGTTTCGAATGAAAGTAATGTATTTTATTTATAAATTAGAACTCACTCAGTGTTGCTGACTTTTGTATGTATAATAGTTGGCAGGTAAAGTTTGATGCCGAGGAGGTGCAGGTGTGGATGTATACTGGGATATGTTTGAAGACAGTCATCCATATTTTTTGAGAATGTTATCGTGTTAGTAAAACTTTTAATATGCAAACGTAACAACATGATTATTTGACATGATTTTGTTATTAATGAAAAGTTTAAATTCCGCTGCAAATGTTTTATTTAAATGTTTTATGCGATGAACGTCCAACGGTAAGCGTCCCGGTAACGGGGCCTTACAAGTTGGCATCAGAGTCAAAGTTTAAGAGAATTGGGTAAAATATTTTCAAAACCTAAAACTAAACTGAGAATGGGACGGAAAAAGGAAAGGGATGCCAGTCCTAATAGCTACATGCCTGCATGTAAACGTTTTACGTGCAATAATGAAATGGAAGTATGTGCGCATGTTATATGATTTATGTGCTCTTAAGTAGGTTTGAATACTGATATAGTCAGGATAGGAAATGCTTAGGGAATGAAGAGTAAAGTAAGTGGCTAATCAAAACTGGCCACTGTATTAGGAACTTACTATACTTGACATAATCTGAGCTATTTCCTTGAATGATCGTGGTGGTGTTTAAATCTTATAGCATTTAGATATGGCCGGGTCACACCCCAACCTTGACGGCGGAATCGTCGAGGTGTGAGGAATACGATTGTTCACAGCACATAACGCTATGTTTAAATGTAAATAATCAGATTAATAGTTTCAACAGGAATTACAACATAAGTCTCAATCATGAAATACATTCAAGCAAATATCAAACATAACATAACATTTCATTTATTTAACTAGGTCCACATCCTAGTTTTATTGCAAGCTTCAAAAGACCACTTTAAACTTGGGGGTTACCTGAAACATGATAAAAATAAAAGGTCAACTAAAAATAGTTGGTGAGTTTCCAAGGTTTTCATACATAATATGAAAAGATTATAAGTAGCAATTCATGTCATAGGTTATAAGCTAGTAAGGTTATAGAACACATATCTTCACAATCAAACCTCGACTTGATTACAAGTATATAAGATTGGCTAAGTGTATTTGGTTCCCTAGTGCACAAGCATACGGCTCCTAGGAGTCGGCAATACATCGACTTTAGCACCAAATAGGCTTGTCAGGCCCAAAGATCTAAGACGTCGCCAGGCTAGCAATAGTTAATGATTGTAACAAACTATGTATCTCATATAATCACTTACATCACACAAATAACCATGACAAAAATATAAAGATGAATTGCAAGTGCTTTACAAGTCTCAAACGTTTATAAGTGTGTAATGTATAAGTATCATGTTTCACCCCAAATGGTGTGAAATAAAGTAAAAGGGGGCAAGGAAAACTCACTTGTCAAATAAGTATATAATGACGATTAATAAGAATAATAGTAGGCGTCGTTCCAACGTGAATCGTTACAAGGCACCTAAATATGTAAATATATATTCACAAGGTTAAAGTCTTAATAATAAGCTTTAATGTTTTAACGTGAACTAGGGTTCAATTGGGATTTGGGGGTTTAAATAATTAAATAAAATAATGGATCGTTTACGTTTGGGTTAATGAAGATATTGTCAATCAATTAAGTCCAAAAATAATTAAAAATATCTCAACAATTTAAGTAAATAAAAATTAAGTTTGAAAGAAATAATTAATTTAATAATTAATTATTTGATAAAGAAAATTAATTATATACTTATTTAAATGACTTTAAAATTATTTAAACTCATTTTGTAACGTTTTGAGCTTTTAGATATTTCATCATAAAAGTTTTATAATACAAAACCTTAAAAATCAAATAAAGAGAATATTGTTTTATAAATTCTTAAGAAGTTAAATAAAAGTTAACGAATAACTTTATAACTAATGATGATATATTAGATGAATAATTAGTCATAAACATATGATTTTATAAGGTTTTAAATAATCTAAATTTGAACCATGATATATTTTATTATTTAAATTACATAAAAGAATTTATAATGTTTTAAAATAAATCTCCATTTATAATATCGTGATTTAAACTTTAAAAATTAAAGGAATTAATCTGAATATATTATTTGAATAAATAATGATTTAATACGTTAAACAATATTTAAAACCTATTTTATATGAAAATTAAACAAAATAAATAACTAAAAAATAAAGAAATTTTAAAATAAATTCCAGCAAATAATTAGATGCTTTCAAAAATTATTGGTAGTTTATAAAAGAAATTTTATAATTTTTCTGATTTTTTTATCATTTATTTAAAGGCTAAAAAGCCTAAAAAAAATGAATGAGGGAGGCCAAGATCGAACCCAAGACCTCCGGCTTGTGATGCAATTGTGTTACCAGTGAGCTAAGGGCCTCAGCCGCATTAGGAAATGGTTCGAATTCGTTATAAACCCGTTTAAAGAAATCCCCAAATTACACATGAACCCTAGAAACGATTTGGGTCAAATTGACCCTCGATTTGATGTTGTTAACGAATATAACCATAGGGCTTTTGTTCCCTATGGTTAAACGAACCAGATGAGTATAAGATTACCTACTTTTTCGATGGAATTTGATGGTTGCAGGTCGAATGTGGTCGCGGCCGAGTTGGAGTCGATTCGAGATGCAAACGATGATAATAATCGAATTAACTTGGCAGGAAGCTTCGCATGCTGATCATTATTGATTGCCCTCTGTAAATTTTGAGTAATAATACTCCGAAGATGGTCATCGGCTAAGTTGCAGGTTCGCGGCAGTGGAGTGGATCGAATGGGGTGTTCGGGTTCGTTTCAGATGTAAATGGAAGTTGTAATCGATTGGAGATGGATATATGTTTGTTTATGTGAAGTTAATTTAATTATTATCGGGGTTTAGTGCGATTTCAGGCCTGTAAAGTTGCCGACAATCACGTGGGTGTTAGATCGCACTTTCAGATCGAATATTTCAAATTGTTGTGGGGTTTGAGTTCGAATCTTGCATGTGAGGGTGTCGGGATGGTTTATTCGGTCAAAAATCGAGTTGTTTGGCTGTTGTAGGCTCGCCGGAGACCGGTGGCCGGCGGCGAGGTTCCGACGGGGAGGAAGGAAGGTTTTTAAATTAATTACAGAATGGTCCCTGGAGTTTTGTAATGTTATTATTTCATGTTTTAAAGTTTGTAAAACATGTTTCAAAAATTACAAAACAGTCCCTGGACTTCTTTAATTAATTAGATTAATTTTGTAAATTATTATAAATTATTATTAATAATAATATTATCATTATTATTAATATTATCATTATTAACATTATTATTTTTAATAATAATAATATTATTATTATTATCATTTTTATTATTATTATTATTATTATTATTATTTATTAAGTAATAATTAACATTATTAAGTTTTAAATAGATAAATAAATCAGAAAATAGTCATAAGTAACTCACAAGTTTCATAGTTGGTAACAATAGTCCTTACAAGATTAAACGACGTATTTTTTTTTAATTTACATAAAAATACAGGATGTTACAGGTAGATCTTTGATGGCCTTACAAGGTGCAGTATGTGGTGGACATGGTGCTGGACCACGGGTCACGAGGAATAGGGCTAGAGCTGCAGAAACGGCACCTGAAGAGCCCGAGATCCATCACCAGGAAGGTGGTGATGAGAGTGCTAACTTGAGGGCCTTAATGAAAGACGTGGTAGTAGAGGAGGTTCACCAGGTTATGCAGACGATTCTGCCCTCCATGGTGACCGAAGTTATTAGCGCTGTAAGGGAGGATGAGAAGAAGAAGAAGGAGGAAAGGAAGAAGGCTGCTGAGAGAGGGAATGACAAGAGTGGTGGAAGGGAGCAACCGGAGGCTGAGACGGTTTGTCTCCAGTGATGGTGAGGAAGAAGAAGAAGCTATGCAAGAAACTGCATGAGGCTGTAACTATGGGGCATTCCAAAGATCCAGGCCCCTGACGTTTGATGGGAATGGCAGTGCTGTTGCTACTCACTGATGGGTGAGGGAGATGGAGGCGGTACTTCATATTAAAGAGTGTCGAGAGGATCAGAAGGTAAAGTTTGCTACCTACTCGTTTGTGGATTCAGCTTTATGCTAATGGAACAACATTGTCTAGGCTGAGGGTAGCAGGGCGAGTAAAAGGATGAGGTAGGGCGAACTAAAGAAGTTAGTAATCGAGGAGTTTTGTCCTCACAGGGAGTTAGATATGGTCGAGAGGGAGTTCCTGTAGTTGGAGGTGGGGACCATGACACACCAATAGTATACCACAAAGTTCAACAACATGGCACGACTGGTGCCAGAACAGGTGACGCCAGTGTCACGGAAGATCAAGAGGTATATGCAGGGTTCGTCGGTGGATATTCACAGACATCTGATCGCCGCGGGGAGTCTGTATGATGAGCGAGAAGCGGTGGCCGTGGTGGAGGCGAAGAAGAAGTGGAACAATGGGAATGGGAAGCGAATCAATAGTGTTGGTTCTGTGGTTGGCGGTAAAAGAATGAGGGTTAATGATCGAAAAATGTGGACAGGGGGAGAAAGGGCATGCAAGAAATGTGGGAAGGAGCATGCAGGAGAATATAAGCGGGGATCAAATCTCTGCTTTAAATGTGGGAAGGAGGGCCACAGGCAAGCGATTATAGCATGGTGAGGTGTTTTAACTATGGTGAGACTGGTCATATGAGTAGAGACTGCAAGAAGTCAAGGGCTGATAGCTCCGGGGCGAGGAAAGAGACTAGGAAGTAGAAAGAAGGGTAGAGGGCCAAAGCCCGAGCATTTACTATGACGGCAGAGGAGGCTAGGGTGGACCCTGATGTTGTGTCAGGCACATTCCTAGTGAACCAAACTTGTGCCTCTGTGCTTTTCGATTCCGGTGCTAGTAGAAGTTTCGTTTCTACTGCTTTTTTATGATAAGTTGCCCGCTAGGAGTAGAAAGATTGATAAGCCATTCGATGTAGAAACTACCATTGGTAAGTCTACCAGGATTTCTAACATGATAGAGGGATGTGAGCTAGAGTTGAAGGTCATAAGTTTTCTACTAGGTTGTTTGTGATGCCCTTAGGAGGATTCGATGTAGTCCTAGGGATGGATTGGCTAGCAGCCTACGAGGCAGGTATCGTGTGTTGTAGGAAGATGATTCGATTGGTTGGGCCTGACGAGAGTGTGGTGACGATTTATGGTGATAGAATTCGCACGGTCCCAAAAGTGATTTCAATGGTGGTTGCAGAGAAGTGTATGAGGCGTTGATGTGGTGCCTATCTTGACTACGTACAGGATGTGGATGTGACGGTACCACGATTGTGGGACGTACCAGTTGTGCGCGACTTTCCGGACGTGTTCCCGAAAGACTTGCCAGGTGTACCACCGGATCATTAGATTGAGTTTCAGATTGATCTGATACCCGGTGCTCAACCCGTTGCTAAAGCACCGTATCGATTAGCTCCAACCAAGATAAGGAACTAATGGCTCAACTACAGGAGTTGATGGATAAGGGGTTTATCCGACCGAGTATCTCTCCTTAGGGTGCTCCAGTCTTGTTTGTTAAGAAGAAGGATGGTAGTATGCGGATGTGCATCGACTACCGAGAACTGAATAAATTGACGGTGAAGAATCGGTATCCATTACTGAGGATTGATGACTTGTTTGATCAGCTTCAAGGTGCCAGCTGGTTCTCGAGGATAGATCGTCGATCTGGTTACCATCAGTTGAAGGTAAAGGAGTAAGATATTCCTAAGACAGCTTTTCACACGCGTTATGGACACTACGAGCTCTTCATTATGTCTTTTGGTTTAACTAACACGCCAGCTGCTTTTATGGATTTGATGAATCGGGTGTGTCGGCCGATGTTAGATAAATTAGTGATTGTGTTTATCGATGATATCCTGATTTACTCAAGAAGCGAGGAGGAACATGCCGGTCACATTCGTGAGGTGTTGGAAACGCTTAGAAGGGAGAAGTTGTATTCCAATTCTCCAAGTTCGTGTTCTGGTTGCGGGAAGTTTAGTTTTGGGTCACGTGGTGAATCCTGAGGGGATCATGGTAGACCCGGCGAAAGTGGAAGCAGTGATTCAATGGAAGTCTCCTAAGACACCGTTCGAGATTCGTAGCTTCTTGGGTTTGGCGTGTTATTACAGGAGATTCATTAAAGACTTCTCTAAGATAGCTTCTCCTTTGACGAAGCTGACCCGTAAGGATGTAAAGTTCATATGGGGTCCGGACCAGGAGAAGGCTTTAAAAGTGTTAAAGACAAGGTTGACGCAAGCTCCAGTCTTGACGCTACCCAAAGGAAGCGAAGACTTGGTTGTCTATTCAGATGCTTCTTATTCGGGGTTGGGTTACGTGTTAATGCAACGAGGGATGGTTATAGCCTATGTGTCCTGATAGTTGAAGGCCCACGAGGCCAACTACCCTACCCATGATTTGGAGCTAGCGGTAGTGGTATTCACGTTGAAGATTTGGAGGCACTACTTGTATGGGACAAAGTGCACCATCTTCACTGACCACAAGAGCTTGAAATACTTCTTCGAGCAGAAGGACCTCAACATGAGGCAAAGGAGATAGTTAGAGCTCATCAAGTATTATGATTGTGAGATCCATTACCATCTGGGTAAGGCCAACGTAGTGGCCGATGCCCTTATCGAAAGGGGAGACCCGATCCGATTTGGGTGAAGGCTTATCACTTGGTCATGACCACTGACGTGATGAAGCAGGTCAAAGAGTTTCAGGACGAAGCTCTGAAGGAGGATCAGATTAATTCCGAGTGTATGAAGGGTCTAGTCGCAAAAGGTTGAAAACACTTTGGGAGTTAGAACCTGATCTGGACGGATATGAGTACCTCATTATGGGGATCTACGGGGAAAGATCATGGATGAAGCCCATCAGACTCGATACTCGATTCATCCCGGTGCCACGAAGTTGTATCAGGATATGAAGAAGGATTATTGGTGGCTGGTAATAAAGCGCGATGTAGCGGAGTACGTGAGCAAGTGCCTTACTTGTCTGCAAGTAAAGGCGGAGCACCAAAAGCCATACGGTAACCGAGTTGAAGTGGGAGCAGATCACCATGGACTTCATTATGAAGTTGCCTCGTATGGCAAGAGGCTACGATGCCATATGGATGATTGTTGACCGATTGACGAAGAGTGTTCATTTTCCGCCGATCCCCGAGACGTATTTATCAGAGAGGTTGGTAGAACTGTTTATCAAGGAGATTGTGACTTGTCATGGCGTACCGGTGTCTATCGCATGGCGTACGGTGTCTATCGCATGTGACTTTATCAAGGAGAACTGTTTATCACCATGGACTTCATTATCAAGGGCTAAGTTTGCCTACGTATGGTTCAGGCTCCGAAGGGGGATCTCGCATGTGAAATTTGCGGTTGCTTATGGTCTCCCTCGTGCCTGTTATTAGTTGTTTGTTGTGTTTTTCTTTGTACGCTAATGTTTTTCATACCATGTGTTGTATGATGAGGCTCGCCTCACTATGGATGAATGTATGTAAAGTATTATGTAATGAAGTGAAAGATAACAATAATGAGAAGTGAAACATAATGAATGAATGAAAGTCTTGCAAGCAATTGAATGGAGGTGCACGGCCATGTTGTCGTTAGCTCAACAGAGGGGCGGCTTAGCTAGCCCATGAGGATGCGCCTCAGGGGTCTAATCCTTCAGATCGACCGTATGTACGGGACCTTTGTCGCTTGCCCCGGTACTGGAGTCAGCTTCATGCATAATGTTGGGGGTTTATTTATAGACCTTGGCCCAGTACCAGCTTCGTGAATAATGTTAGGGGATATAGCATATGACACTCGTCATATGGAAGTGAAAGATAATGAATGAACGTACAAACGAATGAATGAATGAATGAATGAACGATGACATACTTTGAGAAAGATAATAAATAATTATGATCAAGGTGTACGTATGATGAATGATCATAAACGAATGTAAATGGTATGTTTCAAATGAAAGTAATGTATTTTATTTATAAAACTAGAACTCACTCAATGTTGCTGACTTTTATATGCATAATAGTTTGCAGGTAAAATTTGATGCTGAGGAGGTGCAGGTATGGATGCATAAGCTACTGGGATATGTTTGAAAACTGGCATCCATATTTGCTGAGAATGTTATCTTGTTAATAAAATTTTGGAGATGTAAACTTAACAATATGATTATTTGACACGATTTTTGTTATTAATGAAAAGTTTAAATTCCGCTGCAAATGTTTTATTTACATGTTTTATGCGATGAACGTCCAACGGTAAGCGTCCCGGTGACGGGGCCTTACAAGGAAGTTGAGAGATACAGAACTCATGCTCAACAACTTGCCAATAAAGTTAAAGAAACATTAGTATTAAATGAATCTCATGTAAGGGAGCATAAACATTATCAGGTAAAATCATATCCTCATAAAAGGATTTAGGTAAACCTGTTTTAGAAAATTATAATTTAAAGGCACAAGTTGAGCATTTTACTGCATCATTAACAAAATCAATGGCAAAACATGCATCTACTGAAGTTAAACTTTAGAAGTTTCAATTGCCATCTCAACAATATGAGAAGTTCTTAAATTTTCGTATTGAATCACAAAACAAATCAGGTTTGGGTTTTCATAATGTTCCACCACATGTAAATAATAATTATACTACATTACCTAATCTTATGACTAACAGCTTATCAAACCATTTTATGCCTAGCACTAATAATACAGTTAAAACTGATAATAATCAAGTGGCAAATGGTGATGATTCTGAGGTGAGTGAAACTAAATCAGCTGATTCAGAAATTTCACAACAAGACGAATCAGATTTTGATTTTAATGCATGTGATAATCTGTTTGAGCCGGATGATCATGTTGAACAACAAGGTGATGATAATGGTAAGGGAAAAGTTTGATGTTTGAACCTTCAATATCAAATGTGTTGAAGAAATCAAAGTGCCCTATCCACCTCAACAAAGAAATTTGCTAAAGACTATCTACAAAAGGATAGCTCAATTGAATGCTAGGATTTAAGAGCTAAATAAGCAGTAAGATGCAAGTGTAAGTTCTACGGAAGAAGCAAAAACCACTTCCGCAAAAAAGACCAGGAAGAACAAGTTTTCAACTTTAGCAGAAATTCTACGGAAGAAGAAAGTTGGTGATGTTCAAGTATCATCAGTAGATCATCCTTTGATGAGTACAACTGTTAGTTCAACTAAACAGTCATCCATAGAAAATCTACGGAAGAAGTCAACATCTACTGAAAGTTTAGTCAAAACAAAGAAATCTTCAGCTGAAGCTTCAACAATCAAGAGCACAGGCAAGAAATCAGCTAAGGAAGTGCTTCATCAACAAAAGGAAGCTGCTGAATCATCAGAACCATTTGACATTATGTCTAGAAGAGCCAAAAACTCTTCAGAAACAAAAATTAAGAAAGAGTTGAAAGATTGTAAACAACAGATGAAGAATAAAAAGAAGGTTGATCTGAAAGTGATACAAAACAAAAATACTGCAAGTGGTGTGATATGACAAATCATAACACTAAAGATTGCTACTTCAGCAATTATTATTCTATCTATAGCATGAATAATCATATGACATCTGATTGCTACTTCAACAAGCAATGTGCTATCTGCAACAAGCATAATCATTCAACTCCAGAATGCTACTTCAACAAAAACAACAAAACAAATTTTCTAAAAACAAGCTGTCTGAGACAAATGAAGCAGATTCAAAATCAGATGAGAGCATCAAGGAATCAAAGGCACCAAAGAAACAGCCAAAGAATAAGGCTGAAAAGTCTAAGAAGACAGCAGCTGCTGATGATCAACAATAACAAAAGGTTGAGAAGGTGAAGACTCCATTAGCTGAATCTGAGGTCTAACCAAAGAAGAAAGAAAAACAGAAGTCTCAAAGCAAGACGCCACACAAAAAGGTGCAATTGAATGATAAATCAACAACTGCTGATGAGACCTTCTTTGACAAGTTTGACAAGGATATTGAAGTACCAAGGTCATAGTCAAAGGATGCAGAAACCTTCTTTAACAAAGAACCTTTATCAACAGCCAATGTCAAAACAAATAAAGGAAAGGTGCAAGAAGAAGGGACTGAGACACAAGTGGAAAATGTCTCAAGTCCATCTCCATCAAAATCATCCTCACCACTACTAACAGAACAAAACGAATCAATTAAATCTAAAGTCAAACCTGAATCATCAAGACTGATTCATGAAGGATTGACAATTGTAGACACACTTGGTCATCCCAAGCAAATTAATGCTTGGGCTCCCCATTCTAATTGATTTCATTTTATATGTAGGAACATACATGGAGGGCTGATAACAAGTGGTATGTTGACAGTGGATGTTTCAGGCATATGACAGGAAACTATTCTCTCCTCCATGATTTCAAACACAAAAATGCTTCTTATATAACATTTGGTGGGATAAGAAGGGAGGTAAAATTTTAGGTGAAGGTATTGTAACAAATGGGATACTCAAATTTGAGAAAGTGAATTTTTGTGAAAATTTACAATTTAACTTACTCAGTGTCTCTCAAATTTATGATCAAAACTATACCACTTTTGTTTGATAAAACTCACTGTTACATTCTTAAATCTGGCTTGCAACCTAGATGATTTCATTCTTCTTAAAGCACCAAGAAAAGGAAACACATATGTGTTGGACATAAACAACACCTCTTTAACATCAAATGAAACATGCCCAATCTCTAAATCATCAGAAGATGAATCTTAACTGTGGCATAGAAGGCTGGTTCATTCTAATATGTAGAACATTAATACACTGGGAAGAAATGACTTAGTCATTGGTCTTCCTAAGAAAGAAATTCAATGTTCATTGTTCTTCATGTTACAAAGGAAAACAACATAAGGTGTCACATAAATCAAAAACCATAAAGACAAACACTGCACCACTCAAATTGCTTCACATGGATCTGTTTGGTCCAACCAATGTGATAAGCATTGGAAAGAGGCAAATTGTTTAGTGGGTGTTGATAAATTCACTAGATTCACATGGGTCTTCTTCTTAACACATAAGAGTGAAACATCAGAAATATTAATGCAGTTCATCACTAAAATTGAAAATCAACTTGATTTAAAGGTCAAAATCTTTAGAAGTGATAATGGAACTGAATTTGTTAACAGTGTTCTAGATAACTTTTGCAGGAACAAAGGCATAGCAAGACAGTTCAGTGCCCCAAGAACTGCACAACAAAATGGAGTTTATGAGAGAAGAAATAGAACTCTTATTAAAGTAGTTAGAACAATGTTGGCTGATTCACATCTATCCATTACCTTTTGGGCTGAAGCAGTGAATACAGCCTGCACTGTTCAAAACAGAACATTAATTGTTAAAGAACATAATTGTTGGATTCTTTATGTCCAAGACACATAGAATATTGATGTGGTTAGTACGTCATGATCCAAGTCGGGTCATACCCAATAACAAGTTTAGCAAACACCAATTAATATTTAATTGATGATATGATCATGCAAATAAATATCAACACCAATTTAGAAAATGGGTTTTCTAAATAAGTTGCATATGAGATAGAAAACCTTATAGGGATATTTTGTTCAAGGGTATTATTTGAAATGCTATTTAAATTAGTGAATAACATAAAGTAATAAAGTGTGTAAGAGTTATAAAATTAAAAGGGTTAATTTTATAAGTTATCTAGTGACTTGTTTTAAACTATTGAACAAATGTTTTGGGGGAAAACCCTTTTTAAATCCCCAAATTCGCACCCCCCCATTAATGGGTGGATTTAATGTTTCCCTTGGTACTAGATACATACTAAATGACTTACACTCAACCTCCTATCTCTCTAATACATGCAAACAAAAGACCAAGACATTTTCTCTCAACTTCCTTGAAGAAAACAAACTGAAAAATTCGGATTTCAGCATTCTTGGTTGATTTGGTGTCAAAAATCCTAGCAAAAGGGTGTTTGCTTCACACTTGTGGGTATGCTAGCTTGAGGACACCTCTCCTTGGTGTTTTGGTTGTTCAAGAACATCATCATCTTCATCAAAAGTCCCGATTTTCAGCAGCTCTACAAAGGTTGTGTTGCTTTTGGTTGTTGTTTCATCTTGATAGCTAGTTCAAACACATATAAACGATCCTATGTTCTTGGGTTTGTTGATGTTAAATTATTAACCTTAATTTTCAGATTATGAAGCATAATATTAAGGCTTTAATCCGCTGCATTTCATGTTTAAATGGTTAAACAACTTTGATAATGGTCCAACAAACCTAACATTGGCATCAGAGCCGGATATGTGGATGACTAGCTTCTTTGTCCTTATAAAATAGGTTTTATGGGACTTTAACAACCTAATAGGGGCTGTTTTGTAATGATATGATGAAACCCCAACATTTCAAGGTTATATCGTGCATGCTTATGATTAAATCTTAAAAGGATGATATCAAATGGTTGATTATGTTGTTTGGAAATAACCCTAATATTTTGGTTCATGTTGTCCAGAACTTTAAGGTTATAAAAGGGGTTCATTTTGTTCTTGAAATGTTGTATATGGATACATATTTTGGTGCATAACATAGCCTTGACCACATGTGTTTTGGATTTGGTTGATTATGATTTTGTCATGTTGGTTGTATTCATTCAAAGGGTTGTAATAATTTCTTTTGTGTTTGTATTTTGGGTTGTAATTTATCTATTCATTTGGTTATGTAATAAATAGAATAGGTGCATTTCTTTTATTAGAAAATTGTATTAGGATATGATTTTGTAAAGGAAGATGCACAAGATGAAGACCAAAAGGAAGGACACAAAAGACGTGGACACTTGAAGCTTTTGGATGTGGATTCAAGTGGGAGTTCATGGACACATATGATGTGTCATTATTAACCCTTAGGAAAGACCTTATGACAACACTTGTGATGGCAAACAAGTGTAGTCAAATTAGTGGCCATGGTTATGCACATATGTTTGTATGATTATGCTTGTTTGGTTGTTTGTTGTATGATTGTTGTTTGATATTTGGATATGCATAACAAACTCATTAGTAAACTTAACAAGCTGAAAATTTATGGTTCCTAATCATTAAGTGGTTAATAAAAGGTTATTAAACGGATTAATAATTTTAATAAATGTGTTTTTATTAAAAAGGAGAACCATAGGGTACCATGTTTTTGAAAGCATGCAAATAAAGGTACATAGAGTTTTCAAAACTAGAATTAATGAAAACTAAAATCCCTTTGGAAACAAGTTTAACACCATCCTTTTACACGACACTCGAATCACTTGAGAACTATTTGTGGGATAAAGGTCACCTAACCACTTTTAGAGTACTTGTGTTTTGGGGTGGGCTTAACGTATTTGTGGGATAAAGGTCACCTAACCACTTGTATGTGTAAACTCACACGTGTGTGTAAGTAGGACGACTTGAATTGGAAACCATGTGCATAGGGTCACCGAAGCATGGCGTACAATGGTGTTGATGGGATTAAACATGCCAACCAAACATAAGATGTTTAACTGATCCCATAAAGGCTAGAAGTTGTAAAAGGTTGCAATTGTCAAATGTTGACTACCTTGTTAATTTAAATAATGGGATAAAGGTCACCCAACCATTATTTGAATGTAACGTTGGATTCTAGATTTTAATTATTAATTTTCTATTGGACATAAAAGGGTATTAATGATTAAAATGTAATTTTTCAGAAATACTAATAAGAACTTTGTAAATTTTATAGAATGGCCGCAAACAATAATGCTACCACCCCAACCGTCCATACTCTATCACTGAGAACTATTTTAGAGAGGGATCGTCTGAAATATAACAACTTTATGGACTGGTTTCGAAACTTGAGTATTGTTCTCAAGCAAGAGAAAAAGGCCTATGTCCTTGATGATCCTATTCCTGACCAACCCGACCCCGAGGATTTTGAGGCCTATAATGATTAGCTTCAGTATACTGAGGATTCCATGTAGGTATCCTGCCTCATGTTAGGAACTATGATTCCCAAACTCCAAAAGGACTTGGAGCATCGTGGGGCATATGACATGATTACCCAATTGAAGGAAATGTTCCTTCAACAAGCTAGGGTAAAGCGCTTTGAAATGGTTCGAGTGCTTCATGCGTGTCGCATGGAAGAAACCCAATCGGTATCATCTTATGTACTTAAGATGAAAAGCCACATTGATCGCCTCAAGAGGCTTAACTGTCCTGTCTCAAAGGAGTTGGCCACGGATTTGATCCTTAATCGCCTAACTAAAAGGTTTGAGACGTTCATAATGAATTACAATATGAACGGATGGGACAAGAGCATTGGTGAGCTTCACGCAATGCTCAAAACAACTGAGGCGGGGATGGGTAGAAAGGTTCTACCTGTTCTCTCGATCAATGAGGGAGGCAATAAGAAAAAGCCATTCCCCGATCCCAAGGCAAATGTTGCCAAAGGAAAGGGGCATATCAAAGGCAAAGGGAAAGGGAATGTTAAAGCGGAACCTCCAAAACCAAAGCTTATGAAGCCTAAAATAACGGAAAACGGTCCATGCTTTGAGTGTGGTGAGATAGGACATTGGAAAAGGAATTGTCCAACCTATCTCAAAGAGTTGAGAAACAAGGGGGATGCTAGGTAGACCTCATGTACAACTTTCATGATCCATATTGACTTAAATATTATTTCTTCAAACACATGGGTATTGGATACCGGGTGTGGAACTCACATTTGCAATCTGTTGTAGGGGTTCAAAAGAAATAAGCACTTTAAGAAGGGATACACAAGTCTCTACATGGGCAACAGAGCAAAAGTTGATGTCGAAGCCCAAGGAGACTATGTTTTGAAACTTTCAAATGGTTTGGAAGTTGTTCTTAAAAACATTTTGTATGCTCCTAGTTTGACTAGGAACATAATTTCAGTTTCCCTTTTAAAACAATATGGTTATGATTTAAAGTTTGTAAACGATGGTATTTATGTTTATATGGATGATGTATTTTATTTCAAGGCTATGCCTTTTAATGGTATTTATGAATTGGTTCATGATGATTTATCCTATAATAACACATTATACCAATCAAGCACCAAGAAACTTAAAATGAGTTTAAGTGATTCTTATCTTTGGCATTGTCGTCTTTGTCACATAAACAAGAATCGGATTCAAACACTTCAAAAGAATGGTCTTTTGAAAACAAATTGTAAGGCCCCGTTCCCGGGCACCTCACAGTTGGTCAATCATTGCACATAAAACATACATTTACAGATATTTTAAATAAACATTGCAGTGGAAACATTCAAAAGAGACATATCATTTCATCATGAAAGCTTTTACAAAGTACTACATCGTTAATTGATTACGAAATAGTCATAAACGGTGACCTTTAATAGTAAGAGGATTCCTTAGGTAATCCCGTTTATCCGAATCCTCTACAAACACCATTTTGTTTTCTAATTACATGCAACATAATACATGGCAAAAATATTAACAAAGGAATGCCATCCCAAAAGAGCTGAGTAGCCTCCTCGTGCCATCCTCAGCAAACTTACCTGCCAACTGGAAACACATAAAAAGTCAGCGTTGCTGAGTGAGTTCTAATTTTATAATAAAACATACTTTTCTTTCGTTAAAACCGTTCTTACATACAAACGATCACACAACATACGTACACATAGATAATACTATTATTATCTTTATCATTCATTCATTAGCTTTCGTTCGTGTATCGTTTATCGTTAACGTTCACACTCCTTCATAACTCTTTCTTTCGTCCATACGTTTCCTTACTTTCATTCATACATTCATTACGTTCGTCCTTACGTTCGTTACGTTCATTCATACGTTCAATACATTTGTTCGTACGTTCGTTACATTCATTCATACGTTTAGTACGTTCATTCGTACGTTCATTACATTCGGTGACATGTACAATACCCCGAACATTGTGCACTACTGCTGGTGCTGGACCTGTGATGATTAATCACGAACGTTGTGCACTACTGCTGATCCAGTCACCTAGGGCAACTACACGCACACATATCTTCCTCTTTCATTCTGGATCAATGCCATGCGCTATACCCCGAACATTGTGCACTACTGCTGGTGCTGGACCTGTGATGATTAATCACGAATGTTGTGCACTACTGCTGATCCAGTCACCTAGGGTAAGCGGCAAGGATCCCATACATATGGTCAATCACAAAGACTGACCCCAGTGTGCATCCTTCGGGGTAGCTAACCCGCACACCATTGAGCTAACACCTTCATAGGGTGTGCACCTCCATACATTTGCTTGCAAGCCTTTTCTTACATTCATTCGTTCATTCATTAATGCATGCATTCATTCATCATGTTCCTCTTTCATTATCTTTCACTTTACATTTCTTAATACTTCCATTTCATTCATTAACATAGCACGTAAAGTCACGGAAAAGATAAACATACATCGACACAAGGAACATTGGCATTTACAAGTCATCAGTCATTACCATCATATAGGGCTACATCATATTTATCATACATACATCATGCATATACATGCAATACTATCACTGTCATGCCCAACGTAACTTCTAAGCCTCGACAGTCATCACACATGTACCTACGGTAGCTATTACATCACTACTTACCCTTGCCCTTCTCCCAAAGGCCAGTAACTGGACTATATCTCTCCTCGTACATAACAGCCCTACTTGGGCGATTGGGCCTACTTCAGTCGCATGGCCTCTACGCGACTGGATCATGCGATTGGGCGCCTATGCGAATGAACATACAATCATGCGATTGGACTCTTAATCGTACGAATGAAAACTAGGCGATTGGACATCATGCGAATGGGACTAGTGCGGTTGAGCACCTATGCGACTGGACTCTCAGTCGTACGATTGAGCACTAGGCGACTGAGCATCTATGCGACTTGGCTTCCAGTCGTGCGATTGAACCTCAGTCGTGCGATTGAGTCTTAGTCGTCCCCCAGTCGTCTGATTGGCCCTTCAGTCGCCTAGCCCTAACTGGGCAGCGACTGGAGTTCATCCCTAACTGCAGCCGCGACATACGGCCTTCAAACTCTTCCAAACTCATTTCAAGCCCAAATTAGTCCTCCTAAACCTTAGGGAATCATACTATGACATCGTACATGCACATACAAGTCCAAAATCACACTCTAAACACACTACACATGATTACACCCAAATGGGTCAAACTCACACATTACCAAAAACGGGTTTATATGTGTTCCAACCCCAAAATCATTTGAAAACAAGTAAATGAGGGGTCCTAGAACTCACACAAACAAGGAGAAGATGAAGAGCTTCGTTTGGACTAGTTACTCGACGAGTTTCGAGCCAAAATCACCACTTTTCTTTCTTTTTCTCTTCTTTCTCTCTTCTGCATCTCCTGCCGTATAGCATCTCATAGGGTGGCATGCCAATGCTGGCATGATAGCTGTTATTGTATGAGAATTCTGCTAACAGCAAGTAGTCATCCTAACTTCCCCCAAAATCAATCACACATGCCCGAAGCATGTCTTCCAGTGTCTGAATGGTCCTTTCTGACTGACCATTAGTTTCGGGATGATAAGTCGTGCTAATATGTAGCCTCGTCCCCATGGCATCGTAGAATTTCCTCTAGAATTTGGATGTAAACCGGGTGTCGTGATCAGACACAATCGACACCGGTACACCATGGCGAGTCACAATCTCCTTGATGAAAAGATCGGCCAACCTCTCAGATGAATACGTCTCACGTATCGGTAGGAAGTGAGCACTCTTCGTCAAGCGGTCAACAGTCACCCATATGCATCATACCCTTTCGGAGTATGTGGCAGCTTCGTAATAAAATCCATGGTGACGTGTTCCCACTTCCATTCCGGTATATCCAAAGGTTGAATCTTCCCATACGGCTTTTGGTGCTCGGCCTTCACTTGCAAACAAGTAAGGCACTTACTCACATACTCCACCACCACTTCATTCCCGGCCACCAATAATCTTTCTTCATGTCTTGATACATCTTTGTAGCACCGGGATGAATAGAGTATCGAGTCTTGTGGGCTTCATCCATGATCTTCACCCGTAGATCCCCAAGACAAGGAATCCACATACGTCCAAACCGGGTTCTAACACCAAGTTGTTTTCACCCAACTCCGTAACCAGACCTCTCATTCTCTCAGAGTTAAGATGATCTTCTTTCAGTGCCTCATCTTGAAACTCCTTGACTTGCTTCATCACGTCGGAGGTCATAATCAGCTGGTACGCCTTCACCCGAATCGGCTCGGGCCTCTCGTTTTCAACTCTTCAAACGCCTTCTCTTGAGCTTGACTCCATACAAACTTTACATCTTTCCGGGTCAACTTGGTTAGTGGAGAAGCGATCTTTGGGAAGTCTTGAATAAATCTTCTTTAATAGCCCGCCAAACCCAAGAAACTTCGGATCTCGGATGGCGTCTTTGGAGACTTCCATTGCGTCACCGCTTCCACCTTTGCCGGATCAACCATAATCCCCTCCGGATTCACCGCGTGACCCAAGAACTGAACTTCACGCAACCAGAATGCGCATTTGGAGAATTTAATATACAACTTCTACCTTCTCAACGTCTCCAGAACCTCTCGGATGTGACCGGCATGCTCAATCTCGCTCTTCGAATAAATCAAGATATCATCAATAAACACAATCACTGATTTATCCAACATCGGCCGACACACTCGGTTCATCAGATCCATAAAAACAGTTGGCGCATTGGTCAGCCCAAAAGACATGACAAGAAACTTGTAGTAACCGTAGTGCGTGCGAAAAGCTGTTTTAGGGATATCCTGCTCCTTCACCATTAGTTGATGGTAGCCCGATTGAAGATCTATCCTTGAGAACCAACTGGCACCCTGAAGTTGATCAAACAAATCATCAATTCTCGGCAAGGGGTATCGGTTCTTCACCGTCAACTTGTTCAGCTCACGGTAGTCGATACACATCCTCATACTACCGTCTTTCTTCTTTACAAACGGGACCGGAGCACCCCAAGGTGAGATACTCGGTCTAATGAACCCCTTATCTAGCAGCTCATGCAACTGCTCCATCAACTCTTTCATTTCCGTCGGAGCCAATTGATATGGTGCTCTGGCAACGGGTCGGGCTTCGGGTATCAGATCAATCTGAAACTCAATCTCTCAGTCAGGTGGCACTCCCTATAAGTCTTTGGGGAACACTGAAAGGATCTCAGCATCTAGTTTGATCAATTAGATTGGATTTGCAACGAAATATCGTACGAATTAGAGCAAATTAAAGCAAGAACACAATAAATGTATCAATGAAACAGTACGGTTATAGAATAAGAGAGAGTTTCTGCTAAAAGATATATTTCATTCAATATATGCTTCGACCACATTACAATTAGGTCATCTTTCCTTTTACAGGGAAAGAAGACATCAGCTGATGTCACTTGACAGTGACATCTAACTGTTATTACAACAAACTACTGATAGTTACACAACTACTGAAGATGTCAAACAGCTGACATCTTCTTACAAAACACAAGTGTAAACTATCTCTACAACTATTGATAAGAAACAACTGAAACTACAACTACTAAAACTACAATGACTGAAGAACATGTTCTTCAGTTGTTTTACAAGTACTGAAATAGAAATGAAACTACTGAAAAGAAAAGTCTGAAAGGAAACCATCACAATAACTGAAGAATACTTCTTCAGCTGTTGTGACAAACTCTGAAGGCTTCAGTACTTGGACTTCAGACTTGAACTTCAGTTGTTGTCATCAGCTGATGTCTTCAGTTGTTGACATCAGCTGATGTCTTCAGTCTTTGTCTTCAGTCTTTGTACTTCAGTTGATGGTCTTCAATACTTTAGTCTTCAGCTGGTGAAGTCTTCAGTACTTTAGTTTTCAGCTGTTGATCTTCAAACTTTGCCAAACAGCTGATGAGGCCTTCAGCAGTTGTTATGATGTTTTGTGGGACTTAAAGGTTTTTCTGATCTGGCTCATTGGTTCTTTTGGTCCAACAAACTCCCCCTAAACCAATGCAGCTAAAACCTTTAAGCTTATTGAATTGTCCTACTTATTTGGCAGAAATCTTCTGGATCAGCTCAGAATTTGATCCATATCAGCATTTGATCCATATCAGCACAGGCCTGGGAAAAGGTCTCAAAGATCTGATTGGCAAAGGATGGATAGGAACTCTGTCTTAGGGAACTGGACACAGAGCTGTTACCCCATCCATAAGACCTACTTCCCAACTATGAGCCTATATGATTCTCTGGTGTAGGCTTCCAAAAATACTATCTGTTCCTCCATGGTGAGCTCTTCTGCCACTCCCTTAAAGAATCCTTCAGTCCCATAGAACTCAGAGAGGTATTTGACCTGCTTTCCATTCTTGAGCTCTACTGTTGTGATCTCTCTGTATGCAAACTCATCAGGGTGATTACCCTCTAGTAGTAAGTGGAGCTCATCCTTCATGATTTTCTCAAGCTTCTTATACACCAGCCCCTTTTTCACCATTCTATTTTCCAGCATCTTTTATGGGGGCATATTAGATGTATAGGCCTTCTTGAAATCTTCAAGGATCTCCCAGGGTGATACTACAATGGCAAGTGTGATCACTGCATCTACGATCTTTTTCACTTGCCCATTGTATCTCTGAGGAATGGTTTTCTTTTGGATCCTATGAGACACCCTGGGATCAGGCCAAATCCTCACTCTCTCTTTCTGATATTGGAATGTATGCTTGAGAGTGTATAACCTCTGAGCTTGCTTCCTCATGCTTATGATTGATGAGGAGGCTGCATAGGCTTTGTCTATCCTTCTCAACAACTCCTCATCATGTAGTTTGTGATGCTCTTCTTCTTCTAGCTTCACTTTAACTGTTTGTCTTTGGAGCTCAGGAGTAATTATTATAGGGAGACTTTTGGCCTTAGGCAATGACATGACAGTCAAGATTGGCAGCCTATCTTCTTCCTCATCATCTTCTTCTACTTCTTCTTCTAGCCTCAACACCCTTCTCTTTCTCTTCAAGGGTGCATCATCGGCTATTAGTTTTATGGATGAGGGAGTTGGTTTAGTGGGTTGTGGTAGTGGTTGTTTTGGTGTGGGAATTTTGGCGGGCTGTTCTAGCAGTTTGGATGTGAGTGAGGCTTTAGTTTGCTTGGCTAGAGCAGTCATGTTCTTAGCACCGGCTTCACTTAGGGCTTCTATGACCAGCTCCTTGGTAAATACCTCAGATGAACAGATCTTGGTGGTTATTGCCAAGATGCTATCCCTAGGCCATGACTTGAGCTCCAGGACTGATCTCCCCAGATACTTCAAAGTGAATCATGCCATAGCCTCAAGTCTCTCCTTCTCTTCTTGGCTATAGCAAGTCCATCGGTTTTCTATATCTTGTACCTATAACTTCCGGATCTCTGATTCAAGTTGAGCAGTATCAAAACCCTGCCTAAACAACTGATCAATGATGTTATCCATTGATCGGTTGTGTTGGGCATCAGCTTCCTTTATCATCTCATCCAACTTCTTCTCAGACTCCTTTTCTCCCTTCTTCTTCTTGCATGTGACATGAAAGTCTTTGGCACTTTCAGTCACTTTCTCCATGTCATTTCCTTTCTCAACCTCCTTCTCTTTCTCAGTCTCCATAACCAACTCCATCTTAGTTTCTACCTCCTTCTCAACTTCTTTCTCTTTCTCCCCCTCAATCCTCTTCCTCTTGATTGCTTTCACTGACTGAGTCTCCCCCTTTTGGTTGCATTGGTTGCAGGGGTTTGACTGTCAGATTACCTCTTTGCTATAACATCATCCACCATTGGCTGAATAGTTGAGGAAAGCCTCTCATCAAGGGTTTTAATCACAATGTCAGTGATAATGGGTATGATGAGAGGCAGGGAGTTTTGAAAGATAGCAACTATTTGCTCAGGGGGGTTCTGTCCCTGAGAAATAGTGCCAAAAGTAGAGGCTGGTGGTCGAGATTTTAGGAGTGGCTCTGTGTTTGTGAGACCTTCAGATGAAGGTGCCATCTGTTGGGTTATTATGGTGGCAAATGGACTTGATTCTTGAGAGAGTTTGGCAAGTAGCTCTTTTAATCTACTTACCTCCTCCTTAAGAATAGTGTTCTGGGCTAGAACATCTTAAAAGAAGCCCAGGTCATCATCAGCTGTAGCTGAATCACCTGACCTCCTGATTGGATTAGGATGTACATGTGCTGAGTGTGGCTCAGTATCCACATGTGCCCCTTTGTCTTGGTACTGGGGGCTTCCTGCCTCAGGATTAAATCCTTCATCAGCAGTTGCCTCTGGTGAGGACTTAGAGATGGTACCAGCTTCATCCTGTTCATGTGCTGAAGCAGGAGAAGTGGCAGCCTCACCAGATGTTCTTATCTCCTCTACCACACTGGGAGATTAAACATGATAATCCCTATGCTGTGGGCTCTCAGCAACACTTTGTTCCTCCCTCTCATTGGTTAGGGTTTGCCCAGTTGTTATAGGTTCCTGGGGAGAGGGTGGAGTGTGGAGCTGAGTCAGCATTTTTGCAATAATAAAGGTTGGACTTTGAGGGGCGGTTGCCTTGGGAGATTGGGGTGAAGCAGTTTGCACCTGGGGACCCCTGGGGGGACTCTTGCTTCTGTCTTCCTCTTTCTGGCATCTGGTGAGTGGTGCTCTTCAATGGTAACCTTCTCAAGTGAGAAAGGTTCCAGAGATGTGGCTGCCCCGAAAATGGTTGCTGCAGGCTCCTGTTGAGAGGATGCCTGAGCGGTTGAAGTTGGTGGAGTCCTTGTATCTACTGGGGGATTAATGCCAGTAGATATTTCCTGCCTTTGTTGTGAAGGGGCATCCTCAGGGGACTCATCTCCCTGAGTAGCCTTTTTGGGCTTTTTGGTTTTGGGTTTGGTGGGTACTTTGGATTTTGAGATGGAGGTTGTGGGTTCTCGCTGCTTAGGTTTTAGCAACTTAGCAGCCTGTTTGAGAGTTTGGTTTGAGTTGTGCCTGGAGTATACTTCAGGCAATACTGCCAGAGCAGGGACTCCAAGGCCAACAAGTCCCTCAGCTTGAAGCTGGCTTTCAATGATGGCCATGATGAACCTTGGATATAATATCCATTGATTACCCAAAGGTTTCACAGCCATATCTTTAAGTTCTAAAAATATTATTTCAAAAAAATTTAAATTTTGTTGCTCTAGAATAGAATACAATACCTGTTGCCACCTGGGGGACATTTGATCCCATGAAGAGGTTTTAGGGGCAAGACAGACATTGACCATGTGAAAGATCAATCATTCAGCATCTTGGAAATGCTTCTTGAGGATGGTAGAAGCACTAAGGTCACCCTGGTATCCATGGTGGGCAAAGGATAGATCGATTGTGCCCTTTGGATACTCAGTGGTGAAGGTGGCATCATTTAAATCTAGGGTTTGGCGAATGGTTGTTGGAGTGATGACCACCTTTGGTTGTTGACGAACGACTGGAGAGAGACCTCAGTGTCATTCTCCCCAGTGGTAAGGGTGACGTTCGTCCAGAACTGGTTTAGGGATTTGGCGTAGATGGTAGGATTGATAAGGAATGCCGTTTTGTATTGGGAATGGACCATGAGATCAATGGCAGTATCAAACTTGGTCCAGAAGGGTGATTTGGTAAGGTAGGCAACATAGTTGTGTCTTGGTTTAAGCTGCATGGTCGCCATTAATGTGAGGAGAGAGGTTTCAGAGTTTTTGAATGTTAGGTTTATGAGAGAATGAAAAACTCTGAGGTTAGGGTTAGGTATTTAAAGGATATGGGTATGAAACGACTGAAAGAAAATGACTGAAGGTTTTGGTGTTAGTCATCAGTTGTTTTAAACGACTGATGACATGGTTTTAACCTTCATAGGTTGTAAACAACTGAAGACTTGGTATTAGTCATCGGTAGTTATAAACTACCAAAGACATGGTTTTGGCTTCAGTTGTTATAAACGTCTGAGGACTTGGTGTTAGTCATCAGTAGTTGAAACTATTGAAGACATGGTTTTGTCCTTCAGATGTTGTAAACAACTGAGGAGTTGGTGTTAGTCATCAGTAGTTGTAAACTACTGAAGACATGGTTTTGTCCTTTAGTTGTTTTGAAATGAAACATCAGTTGTTTGAATCAGCTGAAGAGTAAAGTGACTCATCAGCTGTTGTCGTCAATTCAGTTGTTTCATTCTGACCTCAACCCTTACTCATCAGACTTTGTCTGATTTTTCTGACGTTTCATTGGTCATCAGCTCTTGTGAATGTTTATTCTTCAGCTCTTGTGAACAGATGTTCAGAAGATCTGAGAAAATAAATTATTCTTAAGAGCTTGTGAACAAATGTTGTCTTCAGTACTTGTGTAAGATTACACTTCAGTACTTGTGGACAAAATGTGTTCTTCAGTACTTATTTGTTAGAAATAGACATCAGTAGTTATAACCACATCAGTAGTTGTAACTTCATCAGTTTTTTTAACAAATAATGTACTTCAGTGCTTTGAAGTATTTTAGTCTTCAGTAGTTATAACACATCAGTAGATATGAAAAATACTGAAGATAAAGTAACTCATCAGTACTTATATTTGACTGTTGTATACTAATGCTCATCAGCACTTGTGACCTGAGAGCATAAGTATTAGTCAATTTAATCTAGCTGCAGCATACCAAGCCTTAGTACAAGATTTTGAAAAGTTGCACTGTCTAAAGGCTTAGTAAATATATCTGCAAGCTCATCAGGACTAGGAACAAACTTTGGATCAATCAGACCTTTTTCATAACAATCCCTAATAAAATGATGTCTGATCTCAATATGTTTGGTCCTAGAATGCTGGACTGGATTCTTAACAATACAAAGAGCTGAAGCACTATCCATGAGTAATGGTGTCTTAGTCTCTGTAATGCCATAATCCGACAATTGATTCTGAAGCCAGAGTACCTGGGATGTACAACTTGTAGCAGCAATGTACTCTGCTTCAGCAGTTGATGTAGCAACTGAAGTTTGTTTCTTACTCTACTAAGAAACTAAACAATTGCCTAGAAATTGACATCCACCAGAAGTGGATTTTCTGGTGACTTTGCACCCTGCATAGTCACTATCTGAGAAAGCAACTAATTTGCAAGAATGCCCAGCAGAATACCAAAGTCCTAGAGATTGAGTACCTTGCAAGTATCTACAGATCCTTTTACTGCAATCAAATGGGATTCTTTAGGTGCAGCCTGAAATCTAGCACAGACACATGTTGCAAACATAATGTCTGGTCTAGAAGCTGTAAGGTACATCAAGGACCTAATCATACATCTGTAAAGGGTTTAATCAACCACTTTACCTTTCTGGTCAACATCCAGTTGCGTGGTGCTGCTCATGAAAGTAGAACAGGGCTTATAGTTTTGTAAATCAAACTTATGCAAAAGATCTTTTGTATATTTGGACTGATGAATGAAAGTTCCATCAGCCCTTTGTTTGGTTTGCAAACCTAGAAAGAACTGTAATTCTCCCATGGCACTCATTTCAAACTTTTGCTTCATTAGCTTTGTGAATTCATCACACAACTATGGATCAGAAGATGCAAAAATAATGTCATCAACATAAATTTGAACAAGTAGCTTATGTTGTCCCACTTTCTTTATGAATAAAGTTTTATCAATGGAGCATCTAGTGAAAGTATTTTGTAGAAGAAAATTTGATAATATTTCATACCAGGCTCTAGGAGCTTGTTTCAACCCATATAAAGCCTTATCAAGCTTATACACCCAATCAGGATGTTTATTATCCTTAAAACCTGGTGGTTGACACACATAAACTTCCTCTTTTATTTTACCATATAAAAAGGCATTTTTGACATCCATTTGAAAAACTTTAAGATTGCGAAAGGCATCATAAGCTAAGAATAATCTAATTGCCTCAAGTCTGGCTACAGGGGCAAAGGTTTCATCATAATCAATACCTTCTTCTTGTGCAAACCCCTGTACAACCAGTCTGGCCTTGTTCTTAACAATTTGGCCCTTTTCATATGTTTTATTCCTAAACACCCATTTAGTGCCTATTGCACGCTTACCTTGGGGTAAAGGAACAAGATCCCACACTTGCTGCTTTTTGAACTGAAGAAGCTCAAGTTGCATTGCTTCAACCCATCCATTGTCTCTTAATGCAACATGGTAGTTCTTTGGCTCTTGCTGACTGATGAAGAGAGCATAAAAGCAGAAATTAGACAATTGACTTCTGGTTGAGACTCCAGCATTGATATCACCAATGATTTAAGACATTGGATGATCTTTCAGTTCTTGATACACAATGATATCTGTGTAAGTGTTTGTAGAACCTCCAGCAGCAACAGATGTTAATGAAGATTCTTGAAACCAAGTTGGTGATGGCAAATCAAATGAAGTAGAGGATTTAGAAATCTCATCAGCATTTGTTGTGGATGGAGCTGCTGAAGCTACAGGAGCATCAGGTTTAGATGACTCAGGCAGTTGGTCACTAAACCTGAAAAGGTGAGTACTGACTACATCATCATCAGTACCACCAGGTGGAGAACTATTGACAGGGACAACAGCTGGAGACTGATAAGGAACATATTGTAGTATGTCCAAATCAAATAACTCCACAGGGTTTTGTGGAATCTTGTCCTTTGGAGATTCATTAAACTTCACATGCAAAGTCTCTTCAACCATCATTATTTTGCAGTTGAAAACTCTGTATGCCTTGCAAGTAGATGAATAACCAACAAAATACCCTGCATCCACCTTTGATTCAAACTTCTGGAGTGGATTCTTTGTGTTGAGAATGTAATAGGGACACCCAAATGCTCTAAAAAATGAAATCAAAGGGGACAAATAATGTAGTACTTCATAAGGAGTCTTCATTAACCTCTGATTTACTAATGCTCTATTCTGTACGTAGCAAGCTGTGTTGATAGCTTCAGCCCAAAATGTCAATGGCAAGCCTGAATCAGCTAACATTGACCTGGCAGCTTCAACCAGTGTCCTGTTCTTTCTCTCCACCACTCTGTTTTGCTCAGGAGTTCTTGGAATGCTAAACTGCCTCTTGATTCCCTTTGACAAGTAGAAATCATTAAGTGTGTGATTTCTAAATTTTGTGTCATTGTCACTCCTCACACACTTGACTGGAAGGGAATATTGTTTCTCAGCATACAACACAAAGTTCATATTGGCTTGTGCAGCTTCATCTTTGGAGTGCAAGAAGAAAGTCCAGAAAAATCTGGAGTAATCATCCACAATTACCAGACAGTATTTCTTCTTTGCCATGCTCATCACTCTGACAGGACCAAAAAGATCCATATGCAATAATTGCAAGCAGGCAGTGGACTTTGGCTCTTCTATTGGAGGGAATGAAACTTTGTGTTGCTTTCCCTTTAAACAAGCAGTGTAGTTGTCTTCACATTTGAACTCCTTCATAGGCAACCATCTTACTAAACCATGGTGTATCAGCTGGTTCATGTTTTTGAGATTCACATGACCCAGCCTTCTATGCCATAGAGTAGATTCTTGAGGAGAAGCCTTGGAGAATAGGCAAGGATGGCCTTTTAGATCTATTTTCTTGGAAAGATCTAAGGCATATACTCTTCCTATCCTGTTGGCCTTTAGGAGAGTATGATCATCCAACACCTTGTCAATCAAACTCAGAACTTTGGATGATAGAATCCTACAGTTCTGACTGGTGAAAAGAGCAACATGGCCTTTATCACACATTTGACTGACACTCAAGAGGTTGTACTTGAGATTCTCGACATGGTTAACATCATCAAACCTTATTTCCCCATTGGAAACAAAGCCTTTGCCGATGATGTAACCTTTAGCATCATTGCCAAAAGAGACAAACCCCTTCTTTCCTTGAGAGTAGTCATTAAGAAGAGAGCTGCCCCCTGTCATATGCATGGATCCTCCACTGTCTACATACCAGTTGCTTCTTTGGCATGCTGAAGAACCCTGCAATCATCACAATAAACTAGTTAGCTTTTGAGACCCAAACCTTTTTGGTTTTGGGTATGTTCTCATCAATAGATGGTATACTAACTGGTTTGTTATGAATGACAGCCTGAGGTGCAGGAGATGGTGTAGAAGAGGATTCCTTTGTCTTGGATTTCCTTTTCTGTGGTTTCAGCATAGGAGCATCTAATTGGTTGACTCTCCCCAATAGATATTGAACCATCATAACAAGTTGTGTCTGATTTTATGATAAAGCCTTCAGCTCATCAGACACATTAGTACTTGAGTTTGATGGATTCCTGTGTTGTACCATCTTCCTTTGAGCAACCTCAGCTGTTGCCTGATTAACCCCTTCCTTTTTGGATTTCTTTTTGGACTTTAGGGTTACAGGTTTTGATGTTGCTGGTACAAACTTGGTCTCAAACTCAGTTTTCATTTTGTCCATTTTCTTTTTAAGGTTCTCATTGTGTTTGAGTTTGGAGCCCTTTTTATACCAGCAATCATCAGTATGATGATTGAATAAGCCACATATTTCACATGGTTTTTTCTTCATCTTTAGTTGATCATCTGCTGAAAAAGATGAAACTACTGAAGACTTGTTCTTCATCAGTTTTCTATCAGCACTTGCAGTTTTCTTCCTTGCAGTACTTGCTTTCCTGACATCTTCTTCAGTAGTTTTCCCACCCTTTCTACTTGCAGTTTTCTTCCCTTTAGTACTTGCAGTAGTTTGGGTTTGTTATTCAGGTGTTATAACTTGCTCTTCAGTACTTTCAGTACTTTGTGAGATAACACCTGAAGTGATCAACTTTTTGATCATGTGAGTGTCAGTATTTGAACCATCAATATCAGCTGATTGGTTCTATGAGGAATTAATGCTGACTTCAACCTCTGATGGTGCTGTATCAGATAGTAAATCACATGATGAGAAGGATTGGTTATTGCTTTTTCCTCAGATTCTACTTCTGCTCTGGAAGTAAAATCTGTAGGAGGAGCAGTGTGATTATAACCAATGCCAAACTTTACATTGGAAGCTGACTGCTTGCTGAGAAGCATTTCAAAACCTTGCAGGATTGTACCCAGCGATCACACTCTACCTGGGTAGCTGCAAGTGTTTCTTTGAGGTCTCTATACTTCTCTATAAGTACCTCTTCCCTAGCCTTATCATCAGTGATTTGGCATTTAAGTTTATAAATCTCATCATTCTTATCATTAAGCACAGACTCAAATTCAGCTTTTCTTTTAGAAATTGTTTGCTCTAGCTCAAGGTTTTGTTAATTAAAGCTACATTTGCTTCTCTAATAGATGCAAATGTGACTATGCATGATTCAGAACATAACTTGGCTTTAGCCTTAGAAGATACCTGTGATACCTGTGATATGGAGGCATTGGAGGATGAGCTATCAGCAGACTCCAGGGCCATGAGAGCAAGGTTTCCAAAAGGATTGTCACCACCATGTTGACCAGCACCAGGAAACAGTTGTTCATGACCAGACATATCATCTGGTAAACTGCTCCAGTCAACAACTCCTGGGGTGAAAAAGCTGTGTTGTTGAGGTTAAGATTGTTGATGAGATTGGGATGGTTGAGGCTTGGGAAGAGCATGTGGTTGTTGAGCAATGGGTGCTTGAACTTGACTGGTCTGTGGCATGTAGAAGCAGGGGTAAGGATATGGCATATGACCTTGAGGGACAAAATATGCAGGTGATGACTGAGCTTGTGATGGATGACCAGAACTGGTAGAATGTTGCCTATTGTTCTGTGAGCTATTGCTTGGGAAAGTCACAAAGGGTGCTGATGAGTTAGATCCAGATGATCTACACTCTCTAGCAAAGTGTCCAAGCCTATGGCATTTGTGACACCTCAACTTGCTCTTGTCAAAACCAACTTTGGTTTTGCCAGAGAGTCCAGGGAATTTCCTACCAGTTCTTTTGTAGAACTTTTGAGATCTGATATATGATCATTGCCATTTGGCTCAAAATATCCATCTCTTCCAGGTCATCATCTGGAATTCCCTTCAGATCCTCCATCAAAAAGCATAAGTTATCACTACTACTACCTGAACTACCATCAACACCGACAAAAGCATGTTCAGTATTAGTAGAGAAATCAATATGCTCATCATAGGCACTCTCTGATGCAGCATATTCTAACTCCTGACCTATCAGTGCAGTATTGCCTGATACAAAGTCATCAGTGAGCTTACCAGATGATGACAACTTCCTTTTCTGTTCTATCTCTCTTTCAAATGTAAGCAGTTTCCCATGAAGTTGGGTGAGAGATAGAGTACCCAGATTTGCACTGGAGCGTAGGACAATGGTGTAAGTGTCCCATCTCTCAGGCAGGTATTTGAGGAATTGGTTGTTCATCTAGCTGTTTGAATACTCTTGTTTAACCATTTTCAGTTCAGAAATCAAACATAAGAATCGCTCAAACTGTTGAGTCATAGTCTCACCCTTCCTATGAGAGAATGTCTCATATTGTTGGGCGAGGATTTCCCTAGTGTTTGCTAAGACCTCATCAGTTCCTCCGAATTGTTCCTTCAGAGCAACCCAGAGATCATGAGTAGTTTCATGATGCATAAGCCCTGAATAGATTTCATTAGGCAGTGCCATGGCAAGAATTCCATGGGCTTTAGCATCAATTTCGAACAGCTTTAGATCTTCATCCGAATATTGATCAAGTTTCTTCGAAACCCTCTCATATGATTCAGGAACTCTCACCATAGGCTTGTATGGTCCATGCACCACTGATTTCTAACAACCATCGCTGTTGATAGATAGATGATGGAGCATACATCGTTGCCATATGTTATACTCACTCCTAACAAGCATCGGAGGCTTTGTTGAGGAGCCAGTATTGTGAGGATCATTTTGTTGGTGTCACCATTTCAGAATTCAGACAAATTAAGGTAAACTTAACAAATTTAGCTCAAACCATGTAGAACCTCAAATTATTAGCCAGAAGCAGCAAAAACTCAATCTCTATAACCGATTCTTGCAAATTTGCTAATTCAATCAAACGTAGATAACAAAAGAGCAGTTTCAATGATCAATTATTAAATCAATCAATGATTAACCAGCTCTGATACCATTTGAAAGGATCTCAGCATCTAGTTTGATCAATTAGATTGGATTTGTAGCGGAATATCATACGAATTAGAGCAAAGTAAAGCAAGAACACAATAGATGTATCAATGAAACAGTACGGTTAAGAATAAGAGAGAGTTTCTGCTAAAAGATATATTTCATTCAATATATGCTTCGACCACATTACAATTAGGTCATCTTTCCTTTATAGGGAAAGATAACCTCAGCTGATGACACTTGACAGTGACATCTAACTGTTATTACAACAAACTACTGATAGTTACACAACTACTGAAGATGTCAAACAGCTGACATCTTCTTACAAAAGACAAGTGTAAACTATCTCTACAACTATTGATAAGAAACAACTGAAACTACAACTACTGAAACTACAATGACTGAAGAACATGCTCTCCAGTCGTTTTACAAGAACTGAAATAGAAATGAAACTACTGAAAAGAAAAGTCTGAAAGGAAACCATCACAACAACTGAAGAATACTTCTTCAGCTGTTGTGACAAACTCTGAAGGCTTCAGTACTTGGACTTCAGACTTGAACTTCAGTTGTTGTCATCAGCTGATGTCTTTAGTTGTTCACATCAGCTGATGTCTTCAGTCTTTGTCTTCAGTCTTTGTACTTCAGCTGATGGTCTTCAGTACTTTAGTCTTCAGCTGATGAAGTCTTCAGTACTTTAGTCTTCAGCTGTTGATCTTCAGACTTTGTCAAACAGCTGATGAGGTCTTCAGCAGTTGTTGTGATGTCTTGTGGGACTTAAAGGTTTTTCTGATCTGGCTCATTCGTTCATTTAGACCAACAAACACATCTGGAAAGTCACACACAACAGGGACATCAGATAGTTGTGGTGTTGGCGTTTCCACATCCTTTACATAACATAAGTAGGTGCTACATCCACGCCTTATACATTTTCCCGCCACCGCCATTGAGATCACCTTCGGAATCGTCGAGACCCGATCCCCATAAACAGTTACCGAACTCCCATCAGGCGCTATCAAACGAATCATCTTCTTTCGACACACTATATTTTCCTCGAAGTCCGCCAACCAATCCATCCCAATACCAAATCAAAACCACCCAAAGTCATCGCGAATGGTCTAACCGGAAATTTGTGACCCTCTAATTCCACATCACAATCCTCTATCACCTCGGAAATCCTGGTAGACTTACCTATCGTAGTTTCTACATCAAACGGTACATCCGCAAGTCTACTACTAACAGGCAGTTTGGCACATAAAGCAGCAGAAATAAAACTTCTACTGGCGCCCGAATCAAATAATACAGAGGCTAAAGTTTGGTTCACCAGAAACGTACCGGACACAACATCAGGGTCCGTCCTAGCCTCCTCCTGCATCATCGTGAATGCCTTGGTGCTTGCCCTCGATCCTTCATTCCACGTCTTCTTCATGCTGGAACTCTCAGCCCTCGGCTTCTTGCAGTCTTTATTCATATGACCACTTTCCCTACAGTTGAAGCACCTCATGCCCCTACACTCTCTATCCATATGACCAGGTTTTCCACACTTGAAGCAAACATTCAGCCCCAGTCTGCACTCCCCATTATGCTCCTTCCCACATTTGCCACACCTTTTCAGTCCCGTACCCAGCATGGCTACACGGCGGTCATCCACCCGTGCCTTCTTGTTACTTGTCGAGGCATTACCCCGGCCAAACCTCTTCCCATTCCAATTCCTATCACCCCCACCCTTCCTACTACCATCAGCCACCACCACCACTGCCCTTTCATCGTACAGTCTCCCAGCCAAGTCCATCGCTGACCTAAAGGTGATTGGTCGGCGGCGATCATATGCCTGCGAATATCCACCGGCAAACCCTGAATATACCTCTTGATCTTTCGCGCCAGAGGTGTCACCTGATCCCGCACCAGACGTGCCATTTCATTGAACTTCGTGGTGTACTGTTGGTGGTCATCGTCCCCGCCACCAGCTGCAGGAACTCTCTCTCAACTTTATCCATTTCCCAATGAGGGTAGAACTCCTCGATCACCAACCTTTTCAGCTCGGACCACTTCATTCTTCCAATGGCCCTGCTACCCTCGGCTTGGACTATGTTGTCCCACCAGCATAGAGCCGAATCCGTGAAAGAGTGGGTAGCGAACTTCAGTTTTTGGTCCTCCCGGCACTCGCTGATATCGAGGACACCCTTCATTTCTCTCACTCATCGATGAGCAGCAGCAGTAGTGCCATTACCGTCAAAAGTAGGGGGCTTGCACCTCATAAACGCCCCATAATTACAGCCTCGCGCTGTCTCATGCACAGGCTCCTCCTCCCCTTCCTCTTCATCATCAGAAAGAACCGTTTCCGACCCTGGTTGCTCCTGCCTTCCTGAGGACCTATTCCTCTCTTTTCTTTCACCTTCCCGGACAACCTTTATCACTTCGGTCACCACAGGCGGTAAGATCGTCTGCATGACCTGATGTACCTCTTCAACCATTGCCTCCTTTACCAAGGCTCTCAGATTGGCGCTCTCGTCTACACCCTCCTGATGGGGGGTCTCAGTTTCTTCATTAACCACTTTCTCCACCCTAGGTCTTCCTCTTGTGGCTCATGGTTCAGTACCACGTTCGCCACCACCTCTACCCCGTGAAGCTTTGGATGATCTACCACTGGCCATCCTCTATCACACACTGAAAGGTTCAAACACCAACACGGTCATTCAAGGGAATAGCTCAGTTTATGTCAAGTATAGTAAGTCCCTAATTACAGTGGCCAGTTGTGATTAGCCACTCACTTTACTCTTCATACCCCGAGCATTACCTGTCCTGACTACATTAGTATCTAAATCTAACAGTAACACATAAACACATAACATGCGCACATACTACCAGTTAACATTAAGAAAATACCTGATAGCACGCAGCTACTCAGAGTGGCATCCCTTTCCTTTCCGTCCCATTCTCAATTTAAGTTAAGGCTTATTTTTGAAAATTTACCTGTTTCACTTAAACTTTGGCTCTGATACCAAATTGTAAGGCCCCGTTCTCGGGCACCTCATATTTGGTCAATCATTGCACATAAAACATACATTTATAGATATTTTAAATAAACATTGCAGCGGAAACATTCAAAAGAGACATATCATTTCATCATGAAAGCTTTTACAAAGTACTACATCGTTAATTGATTAAGAAATAGTCATAAATGGTGACCTTTAATAGTAAAAGGATTCCTTAGGTAATCCCGTTTATCCGAATCCTCTACAAACACTATTTTGTTTTCTAATTACATGTAACATAATACATTGCAAAAATATTAACAAAGGAATGCCATCCCAAAAGAGCTGAGTAGCCACCTCATGCCATCCTCAGCAACCTTACCTGCCAACTGGAAACACATAAAAAGTCAACGTTGCTGAGTGCGTTCTAGTTTTATAATAAAACATACTTTTCTTTCGTTAAAACCGTTCTTACATACAAACGATCACATAACATACGTACACATAGATAATATTATTATTATCTTCATCATTCATTCATTAGCTTTCGTTCGTGTATCGTTTATCATTAACGTTCACATTCCTTCATAACTCTTTCTTTCTTCCATACGTTTCCATACTTTCATTCATACATTCATTACGTTCGTCCGTACGTTCGTTACATTCATTCATACGTTCAATACATTCATTCGTACGTTTGTTACATTCATTCATACGTTCAGTACGTTCATTCATACGTTCATTACATTCGGTGACATGTACAATACCCCGAACATTGTGCACTACTGCTGGTGCTGGACCTGTGATGATTAATCACGAACGTTATGCACTACTGCTGATCCAGTTACCTAGGGCAAGTACACGCACACTTATCTTTCCTCTTTCATTCTGGATCAATTCCATGCGCTATACCCGAACGTTGTGCACTACTGCTGGTGCTAGACCTGTGATGATTAATCAAGAATGTTGTGCACTACTGCTGATCCAGTCACCTAGGGTAAGCGGCAAGGATCCCATACATATGGTCAATCACCTTGAGCTAACACCTTCATAGGGTGTGCACCTCCATACATTTGCTTGCAAGCCTTTTCTTACATTCATTCATTCATTCATTAATGCATGCATTCATTCATCATGTTCCTCTTTCACTTTCACTTTACGTTTCTTAATACTTCCATTTCATTCATTATCATAGCACGTAAAGTGACGGAAAAGATAAACATACATCGACACAAGGAACATTGGCATTTACAAGTCATCAGTCATTACCATCATATAGGGCTACATCATATTTATCATACATACATCATGCATATACATGCAATACTATCACTGTCATGCCCAACGTAACTTCTAAGCCTCGACAGTCATCACACATGTACCTACGGAAGCTATTACATCACTACTTACCCTTGCCCTTCTCCCAAAGGCCAGTAACTGGACTATATCTCTCCTCGTACATAACAGCCCTACTTGGGCGATTGGGCCTACTTCAGTCGCATGGCCTCTACGCGACTGGATCATGCGATTGGGCGCCTATGCGAATGAACATACAATCATGCGATTGGACTCTTAATCGTACGAATGAAAACTAGGCGATTGGACATCATGCGAATGGGACTAGTGCGGTTGAGCACCTATGCGACTGGACTCTCAGTCGTACGATTGAGCACTAGGCGACTGAGCATCTATGCGACTTGGCTTCCAGTCGTGCGATTGAACCTCAGTCGTGCGATTGAGTCTTAGTCGTCCCCCAGTCGTCCGATGGCCCTTCAGTCGCCTAGCCCTAACTGGGCAGCGACTGGAGTTCATCCCTAACTGCAGCCGCGACATACGGCCTTCAAACTCTTCCAAACTCATTTCAAGCCCAAATTAGTCCTCCTAAACCTTAGGGAATCATACTATGACATCGTACATGCACATACAAGTCCAAAATCACACTCTAAACACACTACACATGATTACACCCAAATGGGTCAAACTCACACATTACCAAAAACGGGTTTATATGTGTTCCAACCCCAAAATCATTTGAAAACAAGTAAATGAGGGGTCCTAGAACTCACACAAACAAGAAGAAGATGAAAAGCTTCGTTTGGACTAGTTACTCGACGAGTTTCGAGCCCAAATCACCGCTTTTCTTTCTTTTTCTCTTCTTTCTCTCTTCTTTCTCTCTTCTCTTCTTTTGACTGAGTTTTTACAAGTGTGGGGAGGGGAGATGGCTGCCCTCTCCTTAAAAGCTACAGCTCAGTCGCCCGAGCTCTAGCCGACTGGGCCTTCAGTCGTCCGAACACCATGCGACTGGACCTTCAGTCGCATGAGCCCCGTGCGATTGGACCTCCACTCGCATGACACTCCAAAAAGTCAAATTTCTGGGTGTTACATAAAATGAAAATGGTTCATTTGATAAGTGTGAATCTTGTTTACAAGGTAAGATGACCAAGTCGCCTTTTAGTGGTACTAACGAGAGGGCAAAAGACTTATTAGGAATCATACATTCGGATGTATGTGGTCCTTTTAAGACAATGACAAGGAATGGTGAAAGATACTTCATTACCTTTACAGACGATTACAGTCGCTATGGTTATGTGTACTTGATGACACATAAACATGAAGCTTTTGAAATGTTCAAAATCTTCAAGAATGAAGTAGAAATCAACTCAATAGAACTATCAAAGTTCTCCGTTCAGATAGAGGATGTGAATACCTCAGTAAGGCTTTCCAGGATCATCTAAGAAGTTGTGGGATTGTCTCACAACTTACTCCTCCAGGAACACCACAACATAATGGTGTGTCTGAAAGGAGAAAACCGAACCCTATTGGATATGCTTCGATCTATGATGGCTATAAGCTCACTACCCCCTATCATTTTGGGGTTTCGCACTACTCTCCGGGGCTCGTATTTTGAATATGGCCCGACCAAGAAAGTGGATTCGACACCTTTTGAAAAATGGCATGGAAGAGTTCCATCGCTATCTTATTTAAAAGTATGGGGCTGTGAAGCTTATGTTAAGCTTAACACCCAAAAAAATTGGAAAGTCAATCCACTAAGTGTATATTTGTTGGATATCCCAAATACTATATAGGATACTACTTCTTTGATCCAACAGAGCAAAAGGTATTATTGCTCGAAAGGCAGAGTTCTTGGAAGCCAAGTTCCTTATGGAAGGAATGACGTATATGTTGGATCTTATATGCCCAAGACACATAAAAGATTGATGTGGTTAGTACGTTATGATCAAAGTCGGGTCATACCCAATAACAAGCCAAACAAACACCAATAAATGTTTATTCATTTATAAGATCATACAAATAAATATTGACACCAATTTAGAAAATGGGTTTTCTAAATACATTGCTTTTGTAGATGAACATCATTATGTGGATAATTGTTCATGAGGAATTATTTGTTTCATTATTTAAGTTTGTTAAATAATAACAAATAAAAGGGTGCTAAGTTTATAAAGTTAAAATTGGTTTTAACTTTATAAAATAGGAGATTAAAAGAGTGTCAATTATATAAAAGAAGCAAAATGGGGGGAACCCTTTTTGAAAGGGGATTTCGGCCGCCCCATGGCCTTGGTGTCCCCATCCATTTTGTCTTGTAAAGTGCAAGACTTCAAGACTTGAACACACTCCAATCCAACACTCTCTCTCTTACATGCAAAAGCTCAAGTTTTCTCTCTAGCCTCCCTATAAAATTGGGATTTTTAGGGCTGTTTTGGGGCTTTTTCTTGGCTGAACATTGAAGCTCACTTGGCTGAATTTCGGGTTCTAAGAGAAGGAGTTGGAACTTGGTGTTTCACTACCTAGCAAGTGGGTGTAAGGAAGGGCTTATGGGTAACATCTCTTGAGGGCTTCTACATTGAAGTCTTAGCTTTCAAATATCATCATCTAGACCTCCAAATCCATGATTCTAAGAGGTAGTTTATGTGGTTGTTATATGTTTTGATAGCATGTTCTTTCATACAAAGATCCTTTGTTCATGGGTTTTGTTTTAACATATGTATTTGATGCATAAACTAACTAATATCAAATGTTTTTTGATTATAACTCCGCTGCGTTTTGACATATTAATGGTTAATATGACTTTGATAAAGATCTACAAAACCCAACAATGGCATCAAGAGCCAGTTATATGAATACATGCTTCAAAAACAAAATTTTCGGGTCCTTTTTTATAAAAGTGGGCTGGAAATTTCATCCATGGCAAACCCTTTGTTTTTCAAGATAATACTTTTATATGCATAGTAATCATCTTGAAAAATTAATGCCATAAGATGGCTTGTTTGTTTGGACAAAAACCCCTTATATTTAGTTAATGTTGGCTGAAATTTGGGGTTTAAAAAAGGGTGTCATTCTCGATTTTAGTGTACATATTTGGATGTATTTTGGTGCATATAACCTAGCCATGACGTTGTGTTTGGATGTTTGTGGTTGTGATTTCATTTGTTGTTATAAAGGCATGTAATTTATTTGTTTCATTTGGCATGTAATAAGTAGATTAGTTTGCACTTTGTTTTACTAGAAAAATGTATTAAGTTTTGCTATGTAATAGTACTTTGGGGCGGTTTTGTATGACCAAGAAGGTGCCTAAAGAAGATGGTGAAATCACAACACAAAAGGATTACTTGAAGCATATGGATGCGGGTTCAAGTGGGAGTTCACCGACACAACATTCATGTCATGTTCTACCCTTAGGAATGACCTCTTGACACACTTGTTATGGCAAGCAAGTGTGGTCAAAATAGTTGGCTATGGTTATGCACTTATATTGTATGTTTGGTTGTTTATTTTTGGTTGTTTGGTTGTGTTTGACATTTTGTTAAAAATTAATAAACTAGTTAAACAACTATGATAAAACAAGCATAAAATTGGTTCTTTAATATCATTAAAGGAATTAATAAAATGAGTTTATTAAGGGTTAATGATTTAATAAAAATGAGTTTATTAAAAGGAACCATGAAAATAGTTGTTCATAAAATGCCATGCATTTGAATGCATACAAATTGTATGGTATAAAAGGTTTTTCTAAAAACTAGAATTTTAGAAACATAAAACCCTTTCAAACAAGTTTAACACCATCCTTTTAAACAACATGTTAGGTCCCTTAAAAGATTAACATTTAGTCTTTTATTGTTTAGTGTCTGTTTTTGTATTTTATACTAGTATAGGGACTAGTGGTGTAAATTTAGTTCCTTAGGTCCTAGTATAAATAGCTTAGACGTAGTGTAGATAGTAAGTTTTTGCATGTTTTATGAGAACTGCTTTCTATCACTGTAATCGTCTTTGCAATCAATGGAATGTGAATTTTGTTGATTTGTCTTGATTTGATTACACTTGATTGTATTTTGCTTTGAATTGTTCATCTAATTGATACAGATTGCTCTAATTGATCCTATCAATTGGTATCAGAGCTTTCGGTTGCGTGTTCTTGAAGTTCTGTCGAAGATAGATACTTCAAAAATCCACTGAAATCTGTAATCAATTGACAATTCAAGTGAAATATTGTGAATCGAAGCTGTGTTTCTTCATCAGAAACATGTTTTGAATCACAATTTGCAGTTTATCTCATAAAAATCGAGTGAATTAGTGGAAAAACAGTACGAATATGTGTTCTTGAGTGTTCGACCTAAAATCTCTGAAATTCATCGAAATTTGTTGTTGATCACTGATATTGAGGTTATAGGATTGATAATCGGCATAATTCTGAACTAATTGCAAATTTCAGCTCAATTCATCAACAATTGAAGGATTTTGAGATTTCTGAGTTCGTTACATTCATAAGAATCTGTTGAATGTGCCGTATTAGGGATGAAAACACTGAAAATTGACTAAGTGATTGGTCGTTTGAGAACTGTTGGACTTTTCTCAACTGTTTCAGTCGTATCACCTAGTCGTATAACCACTGTTTGTTGGACACATCACTACTGTTAGTAGTTTTACCTTAGCCGTATAACAACTATTGGTCATTTCAGCTTAGCCGTATAACGACTGTTGGTCGTTTCAGCTTTGGTCGTATAACTACTGTTGGTAGTTTCAACACTGTGTTGAATATTTTTCTAAGGCAATCCCTTAGACTCATCACAGTTGGACTCATCACTACTGTTGAACCATTTCACTGTTGGACGTATTACAACTGTTGGCCGTTTCACTGCTGGTCGTATCATCACTGTTGGCCGTTTGATAACTGTTTCGGACTTTTCAGCCTGACACTTAGAAATTTTTCATAAAATTTCAAAAACCCAAAAATATTTTTTTTTTTCATTTCTTAATTCAAAAGATTAGAAAAACAAAAAAATATAAAAATGGCTAAATTAGAGGATTCTGAGAATAGAGTTCCAAAACTTAAAAACAGAGCTGATTTTAAAAATTGGTCTCTAAGGCTGAAACATCATTTGAATTCCATAGATACTGATCTGTGGAAATCAATTGAAAAAGGTCCATACATTCCTGTGACTACTGATGGTCCAGACAGAGGATTTGTATACTCTAAAGATTCACAAGAGCCTTATCCAGAAGATAATCTTCATGGTGATGATTTAAAGAAAGTAAAGAATGACATCAAAGCATATTCTCTCATGTGTAAAGGACTACCATTGGAAGTTCTTTCAAGGCTTGAAAACTATCAGACTGGATATACAATGTATAAAGCCTTGAAGATTATATGTGAAGGAGGGAAAGAGATTCAAGATCTGAAAAAGCAGAAACTGAAAAGGCAATTGGAACTTTTTGAGCATATCTCAGGAGAAACAATAAACCAAATGATGAACAGGTTTGTGCAATTAACTACAGAGATGTCTACTTTGGGAATCAAGAATGATCTTGAAGACTTAAACAACAGACTCCTGAATGCACTACCATCTTCTTGGAAACAAACTGTCACTCTGTTGAAACATACTGAGAAGTTTCCAATGGATCTTGATCTTCTTATTGCTAAGATTGAATCTGTTGAGATTGATGAAAGCTCTAGAAACAATGATAGACATGCATCAACATCTCAATATAAGTATGTTGCTTCTCCAGCAAATACTGTTGAGAATGCATTCTTGGCCAAAGATCAATCTACTCCTGAGATGAAGGTGATCTATTTGTGGGAGCAGGATTCTTCACAAGTACACCTGCTTACTCCACTCAACCACTACCACAACCACAATCTTCAACTAAAGCTCAAATGCCAAAACCTTCAACTGAGATGCCATCCTCCTCACACTCTCCCAATCCAAGCAAAGTGAAAGATGTGATTAACATTCTTTTACAAGATGAAGAGTCAAAAACTGCTTTCACTGCATTCATGGCAAGCTTTCAAGCTTATCAAGGCAGTCATCTGACTCAAATGGAGCTAGTTCTACAGGATTTGTTTGAAATGGATCCAGATGATGTAGAAGAAATGGATCTTAATTGGCAGATGGTCATGATAGCTTACAGAACTCAAAAGCATGCTTACACCAACAGAAATTACAAACCCAGTGCAAACAAAACTGTTGGGTTTGACAAATCAAAATCTAGATGCTTTAACTGTAACAGTTATGGTCATTTTTCAAGAGAATGCAAAGCTCCAAGAAACCAAGGAGGAAATAACCAAGGTAGCTCAAATGGTCAAAAGTATCAGCAACAGGCAAACAAGACTTTTCAGAAGCCATACCAAAGTCTACCAATGCCAGAATCAAAAGAAGAGAAGAACAGTGAGGAAACTAAGAAGGCACTGATTGTAAACATCAAAGATGGTTATGACTGGAGTGCATATGCAGAGCAGTTTACTGCTGATCTCACTGCTAATCTGGCACTAGTTGCTGAAGTTGATGATGAAGACTGGTCAGAATTTAAAGATCCTAAATATGATGAATCAGATCAGAAGAAGAATATGATTGGAGTGACAAATCAGATCCAAAAGATACCTCTGAAGAAGTTGCTCTTATGGCTCAATCAGAACAGCCAAAGGTTGTTAATTCTTCTGATGCTGAATCTTCACAATCATATCCTGAAATACCAGTAGAAGTGAGAGAGAAAATGTGCACAAAAGCATGTTTTGAGCTAGTTGAACACTACAGAACATACTCATTTAAAATCTGTGACAAGCTCAAACAAGAAGAATCAAAACACAACAAGTTAAAATCAGATCACAAAATTGCTGATGAAAAGATCATGTCTCTTCAAGCATCATGGAACAAAACCATTAAAGAACTTGAACTTGTCAAACAACAACTTGAAGAGATGAACAAAACACTAGAAAAAGAAAAATTGGCACATGCAGCAACTCAAATAGACTTAGCCAAAGTAAAAAGCTCAAAGAAAATTGTTGAGCAACTGGTGAATGGAAGGAGTGAAAAAGACAAAACAGGTCTAGGATTCACACATGAACCTATGCCTGAATCTATCTCCAAAACATTACCTGATAATTTCAATACTCATGATCATTCACCAGAAAACAAAGCTAAACTGAAGGAATTTAAAGATCAAAAGAACATTCAAAAGAAAAATGTTGAAGTTATGAAGAAACTGACTTAAACAAGATTAAAAATGGTCATCCAATCAAAGTTAAATCTTATGAACCTCAACAAAAACAAAAGAAGTTGTTCATACCAAAAAGTGAAAATGTTATTGAACAAACTGAAATAAAGAGTGAAAATTCTGATGTCAATAACAAACTGAAAGAAAAATATGAAGAGGTTAAATCAGATAACAATAATTCTGATGATTCTAGTTCAAATGAACTAACTGAAGTGAAAGAATGTCAAAAGGAATCTTCTCAAGATTCAACTAAACTTCAAAGCAAGAAAACTTCATCTAGATTGAGAAATCAAAGACGAAGAAAAGCTGCAAAAGCAAAGAAAACTGAATCAACTAATCAGTCACAGAACAATACACAAATCAAACCTGTGAAATTTGTGTCTGCTGGAACTTTTGACTTGAACACAAACACAAAAATAACAAATACACCTAAGATCAAATCTAACTCTGATCTGAGAACAAGTCCAGATCATAAGACTTCCGCTGTGTACAAAAGATTTGAATCAAAGGAGTCAAAGAATACTGTTCAAGTTCAAAAGAAAAATCCCAAAGATCAAAAGACAAATTTTACTCCAATTAAACAACAAATTAAATTGCCTAACCAAAATTCAAACAAGAATCAAATGTTGCTTCAACATCTAGGGTTAATAAAATGTTGTTTAAACATTCTGAAAAGTATTGTGATATCTGTGACATGTACAATCATGACATTTCTGAATGTTACTTCACAAGTATTGCTACATATGTGATATGACAAATCACACCACAGCTGAATGTTATTTTAACAAATACTGTGCATTGTGTGATGAAAGAAATCACAATACCAATGATTGTTACTTCAGGAAGAACTCTACAAGGAAGGAATTCAATAATCAAGGTTTTGTAAATCCACAATTTATAAGAAATCAGAATATTGGATTTAAATTTTCACAACAACAATCTTCCTTGGGTTTGAGGTCTTTCAGAAGAAACAATTCAGAATTTGTCAAATCACAGCAATATCACCAAGAAAAGTTTATTCCTCGATCTGTGAGAATAAACCAAGGAACATTCTCAAATGATTCATACAAGAGTTCAAGATTTCTTAATAATGCTTTGAACTCAAAATCTCAAAGAGATAATACTTGGTTTCTCAAAAAGAATTTGAACAAGTTAAAATTCAAAAGAAACCAGATGTCAACAAACTTCATTTTAAACAATTTACAATTGTTGACAAGTTTGGCAAGCCCAAGACCATCTCGGCTTGGGTTACTAACTCACCGTAAAATTTTTTGTGCATGCAGGTACGCCCGCGGAGACCAATCAACTCATGGTATGTTGACAGTGGGTGTAGCCGGCATATGACAGGCAATCAAGCCTTATTGCAAGACTTTAAGTTAAAGGACGGTACTCATGTTGCTTTGGAGAGAGATGCAGGTGGAAAGATAACAGGAGAGGGACAGTGTCAATGGGATTATAAGTTTTGATAAAGTCAACTTCTGTTCACAGTTGAACTTAATCTTTTAAGTATCTTAATTTGTATCCCAAATTTGTGATAAATCTTACTCTGTTCTTTTTGATGAATCTCACTGTTATGTCTTGAAACCAGGATTTCAGATTAACAATGACTGGGTGATAGTTAAAGCTGCTAGAGACAGAGATGTATACAAATTGGATATGTCTCAAGTGGATCCTGCAACAGAAACTACCTGCCTGATTGCTAAAGCTTCTAATGATGAAAGCCAGCTTTGGCATAGACGTCTTGGTCATTCCAACTTCAAAAACATGAACAAGCTTGTAGCAGGAAATCATGTCATTGGACTTCCTTCCAAGAAGTTTTCAACTACTGATCACTGCTCAGCATGTCTGAAGGGAAAACAACATAGAGCGTCTTATAACAAGCTGATAAACTCAAATACCAAACCACTCCAGATGTTACATATGGACCTTTTTGGACCAACTAATGTTAGGAGTATTGGTAGAAAATCTTATTGTTTAGTCATCATAGATGATTATACAAGATTTTCATGGGTTTTCTTTCTTCAAGCTAAATCTGAAACTGCAGATCTTCTAAAAGAATTTATTAACAAAGTTGAAAATCAACTTGATCAAAAGTAAAATAATAAGAAGTGATAATGGAACTGAATTTAAAAATGCTAACATTGATTTGTTTTGTGCAGAAAAAGGGATAGTTCATCAGTTCAGTGCTCCCAGAACTCCACAACAAAATGGAGTTGCTGAAAGGAAGAACAGAACTTTGATTGAAGCTGCCCGTCTATGTTAGCAGATGCTAAACTTCCAATCACTTTCTGGGACGAAGCAATATCCACAGCATGTTTTATTCAGAACAGAATCTTGCTTGTTAAAGATAAAAAGAAAACTCCATATGAGTTGATGTTTGACAGGAAACCAAACATAATTTTTTAAAATCATTTGGTTGTCCAGTTATGATTCTTAATTCAAGTGATCATTTAGGAAAATTTGAAGAAAAAGCTGATAATGGATTTTTCGTTGGATATTCATCTGTTTCAAAAGCCTATCGAGTGTATAACTCTAGGACAAACACAATTAATGAAACATTCAACGTTAAATTTTTGGAAAACTCTTTTCCATCAGTTTCAAATGGTCCTGCATGGTTATTTGATTTGGATTCTTTGTCAAACTCATTTCAGTCTAACTTGTTTAATCACTCTGATGATTTTTCAGGTAAGAAGAACTCAAGAGGAGATCTAGGATCTTTCAGTGATGATTCAGATTCTGATGATTCAGATGATGCTCGTCCAGATTATCCATTTTTTCATTTGTCAAGGATTCAACAATACAATTCCATGACAATGTTCCTGATTCTCCAGCTTCAGATCATTATGTTTCAGCTGCTCAAGAAGCATCACAACCTATTCCTAATGATGGTACAGAAATTGGTCATCCTGAGTCTGGCACATCTTCTATCTCTGGAGATGCAATTGATCATAGTAACTTCGATTACTTTATCAATTCACCAACTCAAGTTCCAAATTTCACTCCACATTCCTCTTCCTTATTGCAACAGCTCTCCAATCTGAACCAAACAAATCTTGATGTTACTGTTCAAGGAAATGAGATTCCGATATCTCGTATCCACCGGAACCATCCAACATCACAGATTATTGGTCCTCTGAATGAGAGAAACTAGGAGTAAATCTGAACATGCAAATGTTTGTTTATACTCATGTTTCCTTTCTCAGACTGTTCCTAAAAATGTCACCGAGGCATTACAGGACAATGGTTGGATTGAAGCTATGCAGGAGGAACTTCTACAATTTCGAAAACAAGAAGTGTGGAAGTTGTGGAATTACCTGAAGGAGAAATGCCATAGGCACCAAATGGGTTGTTCAGAAATAAAACTGATGATCGTGGCATTGTAATCAGAAACAAAGCACGACTTGTTGCACAAGGATACACACAGGAAGAAGGAATTGACTATGATGAAGTATTTGCTCCAGTTGCAAGACTCGAATCTATTCGTGTTTTCCTGGCTTATGCATCATTCATGAAATTCAAGGTGTATCAAATGGACGTAAAAGGTGCATTTCTGTATGGTCCAATCACTGATGATGTGTATGTTAAGCAACCTCCGGGCTTTGAGGATGCAGAATTTCCACATCGTGTGTATAAGCTTAGCAAAGCTTTATATGGACTACATCAAGCTCCTAGAATTTGGTATGAAACATTATCTCAACACTTGATCCAACATGGATATACACGAGGGAAAATCGATCCAACTTTATTCATAAAGAAGGATAATGATGATCTCTTATGTGTGCAAGTGTATGTAGATGATATCATATTTGGTTCTACAAGTCCAACTTTGTGCAAAGAATTTGAAGAAATCATGAAATCTCGGTTTCAAATGAGTTCTATGGGAGAAATTAATTTCTTTCTTGGATTGCAAGTTCAACAATCTGCAGATGGTATTTTTATTAATCAAGAGAAATTCGTTGATAAACTCTTAAAGAAATTTAAACTGCATGATTGTCAATCCATAAGAACTCCAGCTGACGTAAACACCAAGATTGAACCTGATCCTAAAGGAAAATCAGTAGACCAAACATTATACAGATCTATGATTGGTTCTTTGATGTATCTTACTGCATCAAGACCAGACATAATGTATGCTGTTTGTGTCTGTGCAAGGTATCAATCAGACCCGAAAGAATCTCACTTAATTGCTGTCAAAAGAATATTCAGGTATCTCAAAGGTAAACCAGCCTTAGGGCTTTGGTATCCTTACGAGGGTAATTTTGAGTTACATGGATATACAGATAGTGATTATGGTGGATGTTGTCAAGATAGAAAATCTACTACGGGTGGGTGTCAGTTTCTTGGACCCAGATTAGTTCATGGCAATGTAAGAAACAAACAAATGTTTCTGTCTCAACTGCAGAAGCTGAGTACATAGCTGCATCAGCAGGATGTTCTCAAATCCTTTGGTTGCAAAACCAACTGCTAGATTATGGGTTCAATTTTCTTAAAACACCCATTTACATTGATAACACTGCTGCTATGTTCATTACAGCTAATCCAGTTCAACACTCAAAAACAAAACATATCGAAATTCGATATCATTTTCTAAGAGATAATTCTGAAAAAGGTTTAATTATTTTGATTCAAATAGCAACTGAAAAACAGTTGGCAGACCTATTTACTAAAGCTTTTCTACCAGGAAGGTTTGAGTACTTAGTGGAGTCAATTGGCCTTATTAACCATGTGTAAACCTGGTTACAAATTTGAATCTTTTCATGATCAAAAACTTTCCTAAATCTAACATTTTCATAAGGATAACTTTTCATAGTTATTTGCCTGATTGATTGTGTGTGTGTGCTTTCTTTTATAGAAAAACAAATACAAAAGTAGAAAACCCCAAAATCAAATAGAAAAATATAAATAAAAATCCAAAAATAGAGTGCTCTTCATTTTTCATTCATTATTTTAGGAATGAATCTATTTTTTGCCTTCTGTGAGAAATGATAGTACATTAGTAAGATCAGTTACATACTTCACTCGCTAATAAAGTCTGACATGATCAGGATTGTTGTGTAGACACTATCATGCTAGTATACTGAACAAGTAAATTCTGTGATCACCCACATTCTTATGCTTGTTTGTGTATTCATCTAAGTACATTTGAGTGTATTAGCTTATCAGATTGACTGCTTGTTAAGCTACTCCCGCTCACACCTAATGGTAATGTGACTAATCATGAGGTTTGTTACAAGCATCATTTACTTCTCTGTTATGAGTCATCATAGACCTGAAGTACCGAGATATCCTCTGTTGTAAGTCATTACAGACCTGGATATTCTCACTTGATGCAAAAGATGCCAAAGTGCACAACCCATTCAAAAGGATGGTTAGAGTTGATCAAATGGTTATCCATGATCATTCTCTATTAAATTAAGTAACATGAACTCTGATTATGCATATTTGTTAGGTAATAAGTTGAGAATAAGTGCTTTCTTGCATGTCTTGATGATGGTTGATCCTCTTTGTCTTGGTATGAGTCACATCTTGTCATACACCTCTACCATACTCATCCGAGAATTGAAAAAGTAAGTGAGCTGATAGTTTATGTCAAAAATACTCATTTGCTGTCCTTAGATCTTGTGTTCCTTTGCTGTGATAATCACTGACCTGGAACACACTTGATCAGGATTTATCATTGTCTATGACTATCCACACAATTTTTTTATTTTAATGTCTGATCTTATCTAATATGATCTCACTGCAATTAAAGATTCTAGTGTAAATATTAGATTTTATTCTGCTTTAATTTTGATTTTATGCATGTTTTCTTGTGTGCGGGCAATATAACAAAGTTAAGTATGATATTCTTATGATCAATTAATAAACTTATAAGTTTGTGAAACTAAAAGTTTAGGGGGAGTAATAATCCAGTAAGAATACTCTCTGAAAATCAAAATGAAATGATCATGTTGAATTGAACGGATGATGCTTTAATTTCAAAGTATGTGTGTTTATCAAATGATAAAATGATCTCATAATTTTTAGCACGGAAAAGCTTCTTTGAAAAGTTTAAATCAAGACAGATGTTGAAATATTTGATTGTTCATTTTGAAACTAAGATGAAGGTCAATATTGTAAATAGTTCAAATTTAAGGGTCAAAAATGAAAATTTGAAACTTTGAGGGTCAAAAGTGTAAATTTGAAACTTTGAGGGTCCAAGTGTAAATATGCAATATTGTTTGAATATTAGTATGAAAATTACTAATTTGTTTAAACAGTGTGCAGGTGGAAGACTTGAAAAATTACAAGTGAATGTAGACATTTCAGATTTATTATACGACTAATAGTGCTAATGCTACTGAAAAATTGCTTATGCTACTGAAACAGTACTCATGCTACTGGAACAGTTCTTATGCGACCAACAGTGCTTATGCGACTAATAGTTGTCATGAGTCTGAAACAGTTCTCATACGACTAGGCTAATGTGTCTAACAGTGCTAATACGACTGCTGTACAGTGCTCATATGTCTAGATACTTGGTGAAATTTTTGATCTAAGAGTCTGAATGATCCTAAAACGACCAACAGTACTCATGAGTCTAAATTTTTTACGTAGTATAAATAGAACACTTGTGATATTCATTTCATTCTAAATTCAAAAACCCCTCTCAAAACCCTCTGAACACTCGAACCTTCGACCTTCGTAGATCAAAAACCCTATTCATCACTGTATTCTCTTCGAACAAAATTCCCGATTATTGATAGGATTCGTGAGATTGTGAATGTAAGTAAATGAATCATTTTCAACTGATTTCAGTTAAATGAAACATTTTGATGGTCGTACGATCCCTGTGGGTCGTATGAACCCTAACACTTAAACATCACAGAGTTCTTCAAATCGAGAGAAAAATGAGGAAAAAATTGATGATTGATTCATGTTCATCTGATGATTTCGATCATTATATTAGGTAATCTTGTGATAATCTGATGTTTGATTGAATGTTGGTTCAGGGTATTCGATGAACAGTCTCGGTTGAACTGTTGAAGAAGATGAACAGTTTCAAAATTTTCAAAATAAAATAAAAACAAATGAATCAAAACCAGAGCAGGCTGTGCTAGCAAAGAAGTTCAAGTCAGCAATTGAGAATGCTCTGAAGGAAGTTGAAATGTATAAGCAAAAGCCTATGTTCTCTGTAAAAGAAGAGCCTGAGGATTTTATTGCAGATTGAAGATTGAAGATAGAAGATTCAAGAAGAAAAGAAGATTGAAGAGAGAAGATTCAAGAATAACAGAAAAAGTCAAAGGATGCTGAAAGAAATGAAGACAAAGTCAATATTGAAGACAAAAGAAGAAAAAGCAAAGATGGAGCTGAACAGAAGACTGAAGACAATGTCAATCTTAGGGGAGTATTGTTAGGTCCCTTAAAGATTACATTTAGTCTTTTTTGTTAGTGTCTGTTTTGTATTTATACTAGTAGGGACTAGTGGTGTAAATTTAGTTCCTTAGGTCCTAGTATAATAGCTTAGACGTAGTGTAGATAGTAAGTTTTTGCATGTTTTATGAGAACTGCTTTCTATCACTGTAATCGTCTTTGCAATCAATGGAATGTGAATTTGTTGATTTGTCTTGATTTGATTACACTTGATTGTATTTTGCTTTGAATTGTTCATCTAATTGATACAGATTGCTCTAATTGATCCTATCACAACACTCGATTCACTTGCAACTCGTTTATAGGATAAAGGTCACCTAACCATAAATGTAGATACTTGTGAAGTTGAGGTGAAATTACCGTATTTGTGGGATAAGGACACCTAACCACTTATATTTGTAAAATCACACGTGTGTCTAAGTAGGACGACTTGATTTGGAACACATGCATTAGGATCACCGAAGCATGACGTACAAAAGGTGTTGATGGGAAAACATGCCAAACTAAATAAAAGATGTTTAAACCGATCCCATACACTAGAAATTGTAATAGGTTACAATTGTCAAACGTTGACTACCTTGTTATTTAAATAAAGGGATAAAGATCACCTAACGATATGTAAATGTAACGTTGGATTCTAGATTTTAAATAATTGTCTAAGTAGGGATTAATTTAAAAAATTTATATTAATACAAAACATGACGTAAAATTGTGATGGCAAACACAAACTAATCAGATGACCGATCCATACACTAGAAATTGAAAAGTTCAATGAACGTTGTACCGTTAATTTAAATAAAGGAAAAGAGTCCTAAACCATTGTAAATGAAGTGACTAGAGCCTTTAACAAGTGTCAAGTAAGGGATTAATCATTAAAATAATGATATTCCCAATATAAAAGAAGACTTTGAGAACCACAATGCCTATAACATGATCACCCGTTGAAGGAAATGTTTCCAACAACAATCAAGGGTGGAACGCTTCGAAACGGTTCAACCACTCCATGCATGTCGGATCGACGAGACCCAATCGGTATCATCTTACGTTCTTAAGATGAAGAGCCACATTGATCGCCTTGAAAGGCTACTATCATGTCTCCAACGAGTTGGCTATAGATTTGATCCTTAACTCTCTATCCAAAAGTTTGAAAGCTTTGTTATGAACTATAACATGAATGGATAGGACAAGAGCATTGGTGAGCTTCATTCAATGCTCAAACCGCCGAGGCGGGCATGGGTAAAAAGGTTCTACCGGTCCTACGATCAATGAGGGAGGTAGTAAGAAAAGGAACCTCCCCGACCCTAGGGCAAGTGTTTGCCAAAGTGAAGGGACACGTTAAAGGGAAAGGGAAGGGTAAGGATAAAGTGGAACCCAAAGAAAAGAAGCAAAAGGTTGCTAAAGATGATCCGTGTTTTGAGTGTGTGAGGTAGGCCATTGGAAACGAAACTGTCCGTCTATCTCAAAGAGTTGAGAGCCAAGAGGGATGCGGGGGCAAATCTCAGGTATGACTTTTATGATACATGTTAAGCTAAATGGTTTTTCTTCTAACACATGGTATTAGATACCAGATGTGGAACTCATATTTGCAATTTGTTCAGGGGTTCATAAGAAATAAGCATTACAGAAAGGGCGATGATAGTGTCTTTTATGGGCAATGGCAAAAGTTGAAGTTGAAGCCCAAGGAGACTATGTTTTGCAACTTTCAAGTGGTTTGAAAGTTATTTTGAAAAATGTTTTGTATGCTCCTAGTTTGACTAGGATATAATTTCTGTTTCCCTTTTAAGACACAGTGTGGTTATGATTTCGAATTTGTTGACAATGATATCCATGTTTGTTTGAATCATGTGTTTTATTTTAAGGCTATGCCTTGTAATGGTATTTATGAATTGGTTCATGATAACACACATATGATAGCTCAATGTACCAGCAACCACCAAAAAGCTAATTAGATTTGAGTGATCCTATCTTTGCATTGTCATTGGCTATCCACCTTGGTCACATAAACAAGAATCATCTGCAAAAACTTCAAAAGAATGGTCTTTTGAAAACTAATGAAAATGATTCATTTGATGTATGAGTCTTGTTTACAAGGTAAAATGACAAAGGCCCCCTTTTAGTGGACTAATGAAAGGGCAAAAGATTTATTAGGGATCATACATACGGATGTGGATCCTTTTAAACCAATAACTAGGAATGGTGAAAGATACTTCATTACCTTTACCGATAACTATAGTCGTTATGGGTATGTGTACTTGTTAAGACACAAACATGAATCTTTTGAAAGGTTCAAATCTTCTTCAAAAATAAAGTAGAAAATCAACTCAACAAAACGATCAAGATTCTTCGTACCGATAGAGGAGGTGAATACCTATGTAGTGACTTTCAAGAGTGTCTTAGAAGTTGTGGGATTGTCTCACAACTTACTCCACCTGGAACACCACAACATAATGGTGTGTCTGAGAGGAGAAATCGGACTCTATTGGATATGGTTCGATCTATGATGGCTAGAGTACACTACCTCTATCATTTTGGGGTTTCGCTTTGCTCTCCGCAGCCCGTATTTTAAATATGGCCCCAACCAAGAAAGTGGAAAGGACACCTTTCGAAGTATGGCATGGAAGGTTCCATCATTATCATATTTAAAAGTTTGGGGGTGTGAGGCTTATCCTAAGCAATACACTCAAAACAAACTAGAAGCCCGATCAACAAAGTGTATCTTCATTGGATATCCTAGAGATTGTATTGGATATTATTTCTATGATCCAACAGAGCAGAAAGTGTTTATTGCTCGAAAGGCAGAGTTCTTGGAAACTAAATTCCTTTCGGAAGGAACTAGTGGAAGAACAGTGGAACTTGAAGAGGTTCAAGATTCACAAGACGATACACATTTGGTTGATACTAGCAACAACATGAGAATGTTGAGAATAATCATGTGGATGATCAAAATACACAAAACATTCGCAGATCTGGTAGAACTAGTGTTCCTCCTGAGAGATATGGATTTTTCATGGATGGATGCTATGTGGTAGATTCGGATGAACCAACCACATACCATGATGCAATGTCAAACCTGATTTTGACAAATGGCAAGAAGCCATGAACGTTGAGATGCAATCCATGTATGATAACCAAGTTTGGGAATTAGTTACACTACCTCTTAAATCCAAGGTAGTTGAAGTAAGTTTTTCAAGAAGAAAACCGATATGCATGGAAACTTGGATACTTATAAAGCTAGACTTGTAGCAAAAGGTTTCACTCAAACTCAAGGGGTTGATTATGATTGAACTTTTTCACCTGTGGCAATACTAAAGTCTATCAGGATATTGTTTGCCATAGCAGCATATTATGACTATGAGATTTGGCAATGAATGTCAAACCACTTTCCTTAATGGATATCTTAAGGAAGATGTTCATATGGAACAACCTGAAGGTTTTGTCGATCAAAACATCCTAACAAGGTATGCAAGTTAAAGAAATCAATCTACGGATTGAAACAAGCATCGAGGAGTTGGAATCACCGTTTTGATGATGAAGTAAAGAAATTTGGCTTCATCAAAAACCCTGATGAAGCTTGTGTATATAAGAAATCTAGTGGGAGCACTATTACTTTCCTTGTATTATATGTCAATGACATTTTACTACTTGGAAACGACATTCCAACCTTGGAAGGTGTAAAGCCTGGCTTGGAAGCTGTTTTTCCATTAAGGATCTTGGTGAAGCCACCTATATTTTAGGAATAAAGATCTATAGGGATAGATCATGACGGTTGATAGTTTAAACCAAGTGCATTGAAAAGATCTTGAAAAGGTTCAAGATGGAGAATTCTAAGAAAGTTTGGTACCTATTCAAAAGGGAACTACATTGAGCACGTCTCAATGCCCTAGTCAAAGGTTGAACAAGAAAGAATGAGTGGAGTCCCATATGCATCTGCTATAGGATCCATCATGTATGTAATGATATGTACTAGGTCGGATGTGTCATGTGCTCTAAGCATGACAAGTAGATATCAACAGAATCCTAGTAATAGTCATTGGGTGGCTGTTAAGAGTATTTTGAAATACCTTAGAAATACTAAGGATATGTTCTTAATATATGGATCTGGTGAGGAGGAGCTCGTTGTAAAGGGTTACACGGATGCGAGTTTCCAAACTGATCGAGATGATTCTCGATCACAGTCGGGATATATCTTCATTATGAATGGAGGAGCGGTCTCTTAGAAGAGCTCAAAGCAAGATGTAGTGGCACTATCTACAATAGAGTCAGAATACATCGCTGCTTCATTGGCAGCTCAAAAGCTGCATGGCTAAGGAAGTTTTATAGCTGATCTAGGCGTTGTTGCTACCATTCAAGACCTCCTAGAGATCTTTTGTGACAACGAGGGTGCGATTGCTCAAATCAAGGAACCTCGTGCTCATCAAAAGACTCGGCACATTGAACGGAGATTCAACTATATAAGGGATGAAGTTGGAAAGGGAAAGATATGTATTCGCAAAGTTCACACCGATCAAAACATTGCGGATCCATTCACGAAGCTCCTAGATATGTCAAAGCATGAAAGTCATACTTGTGCCTTAGGACTTCGATATTCTAGTGATTGGACTTGATAATTTGGATATTGGAACTTATGTTATTTGACTTAATTATATGGTTATAATTTTCATTTGTTCTTCTATTTTAGCATGTTTAAATCCGTGAATAAAAAGTTATTCTAAATGTCCGTAGTCGATCATACTTGTGGGAACAACTACGAATGTAAGACTATAATGAACTTGGATTGGTTGATATTCATAAGGTATGAATATAGAGCAAGAGGTTGCTACCAAGGTTCATTGATATCTATGGGATATAGATATAGGACTGACCCGCTCTTAATTATTTCTGCATGGAATCTTTATGATTAGTCATAAGAGATATTGAGTAAAGGCGAATATCATTGTATCCTCAGACCTGAGATACATATTGGGTCTTGATACTCACCAAGTATCGTACTTTGACTTAGTGCTTTGCTATTCTGAAACATTGGCAGTACGTAAGGCTAGGTTCGGGTATGATATAAGGTGATTGTGAGAGACGTATGTAATCAAGATGGAATTTGTTCCTCTTATTCGTTGAGAGTAAGATGTCTAATGCCTGTTAAAGTTAAATCATCAGAGAATGACAATTCTGTGTCTCTGGGATTTAACATGACATCTGTGACAAAAGGATAGATGATTGATTCACCTAAACATTTAATTATTGTACTTGAAGGAGATGATGTTATTGAATGGCACTTAGTCATACGTATTAAGGGTAGTAAACCGTTGTTAGGCGGTATTTGCTACTTGCATCAATCTTCTATGAATCTTGTGCAAGTGGGAGATTGTGGGATCTTATATGCCCAAGACACATACAAGATTGATGTGGTTAGTACGTTGTGATCCAAGTCGGGTCATACCCAATAACAAGACAAAGAAACACCAATAAATATTTATTCATTGATAAGATCATACAAATAAATATTGACACCAATTTAGAAAATGGGTTTTCTAAATACTTTGCTTTTGTAGATGAACATCATTATGTGGATAATTGTTCATGAGGAATTATTTGTTTCATTATTTAAGTTTGTTAAATAGTAACAAATAAAGGTGCTAAGTTTATAAAGTTAAAATTGGTTTTAACTTTATAAAATAAGAGATTAAAAGAGTGTCAATTATATAAAAGAAGCAAAATGGGGGAACCCTTTTTGAAAGGGGATTTCGGCCGCCCTATGGCCTTGGTGTCCCCACCCATTTTGTCTTGTAAAGTGAAAGACTTCAGACTTGAACACACTCCAATCCAACACTCTCTCTCTCTTACATGCAAAAGCTCAAGTTTTCTCTCTAGCCTCTCTCTAAAATTCAGATTTTTAGGGCTGTTTTGGGGCTTTTCTCACTTGGCTGAACATTCGGGTTCTCACTTGGCTGGAACTTGGGTTCTCAAGAGAAGGAGTTGGAACTTGGTGTTTCACTACCTAGCAAGTGGTGTAAGGAAGGGCTTGTGGGTATCATCTCTTGAGGGCTTCTACATTGAAGTCTTAGCTTTCAAACATCATCATCTAGACCTCCAAATCCATGATTCTAAGAGGTAGTTTATGTGGTTGTTATATGTTTTGATAGCATGTTCTTTCATATAAATATCCTTTGTTCATGGGTTTTGTTTTAACATATGTATTTGATGCATAAACTAACTAATATCAAAATGTTTTTTTTTGTTATAACTCTGCTGCGTTTTGATGTATTAATGGTTAATATGACTTTGATAAAGATCTACAAAACCCAACAATATAGAACAGTGGAATTTGATGAGGATCAAGATCCATAAGCCGATACACGTTTGGTTGACACTAGCAATCAACAGGAGGTTGTTGATGATGATCAAGAGGTTAATCAATACGCACAAAACGTTCGCAGATCTGGTAGAGTTAGCATTCCACCTGAAAGATATGGATTTTTCATGGATGGATGCTACGTGTTTGACTCCGATGAGCCAACTATATACCATGATGCAATGTCCAATTCGGACTGTGACAAATGGCTGGAAGCCATGAACGTAGAGTTGCAATCCATGTATGACAACCAAGTTGGGAATTGGTTAACCCTCCGCTTAACTCCAAACTGGTTGGATGCAAGTGGGTTTTCAGGAAGAAAACAGATATGCATGGAAACTTGGATACTTACAAATCAAGACTTATAGCAAAAGGTTTCACTCAAACTCAAGGGTTGATTATGATGAAACCTTCTCGCCTGTGACAATGCTAAAGTCTATTAGGATATTGTTTTCCATTGCTGCTCATTATGACTATGAGATTTGGCAAATGGATGTCAAAACCGCTTTTCTTAATGGACATCTCGAAGAGACTGTCCATATGGTTCAGCCTGAAGGTTTTATCGATCCAAAACATCCTAAAAAGTATGCAAGTTAAAGAGATCAATCTATGGATTGAAACAAGCATCGAGAAGTTGTATCAATGTTTTGATGAAGAGATCAAGAAATTTGGTTTCATCAAGAACGCTGACGAGGCTTGTGTGTATAAAAAGGCTAGTGGGAGTGTAATTACATTCTTAGTATTGTATGTTGATGACATACTACTATTTGGAAATGATATTCCAACCATGGAAGGTGTTAAAATCTGGCTTGGGAGCTGTTTTTCCATAAAAGATCTCGGTGAAGCCGCCTATATTTTGGGAATTAAATCTATAGGGATAGATCGATTCAGTTGATAGGTCTAAACGAAAGTGCATACATTGATAAAATCATGAAAAGGTTCAAGATGGAAAACTATAAGAAAGGTATGGTACCTATTCAAAGAGGTTCAATATTGAGTGCATCTCAATGTCCAAGCTCAAAGGATGAGAAGGATCGTATGAAGGACATCCCATATGCGTCTGCTATAGGATCCATCATGTATGCGATGATATGCACTAGACGGGACGTGTCATGTGCGTTAAGCATGACAAGCAGATATCAGCAGAATCCAGGTAATAGCCATTGGATGGCTGTTAAAAGTATATTGAAATACCTTAGGAGGACTAAAGATATGTTTCTAATATACGAATCTAATGAAGAGGAACTCGTTGTAAAGGGTTACATGGATGCGAGTTTCCAAACTAATCTAGATGATTCTCGATCACAATTGGGTATGTCTTCATTATGAATGGAGGAGTTGTGTCTTGGAAGAGTTCAAAACAAGACGTGGTAGCATTGTCCACTACAGAATCTGAATACATAGCTGCCTCATTGGCAGCTCAGGAAGCTGCATGGATAAAGAAGTTTATCGCTGATCTAGGGGTGGTCTCTACCATTCAAGGCCCCCTAGAAATCTTTTGTGATAACGAGGGTGTGATTGCTCAAATAAAGGAACCCCGTGCACATCAAAAGACTAGGCACATTGAGCGGAGATTCAACTACATTAGGGATGAAATTGAAAAGGGAAAGATATGTATTCGTAAAGTTCACACTGATCAAAACATTGCGGATCCACTCACGAAGCTCCTTGAAAGGGAAAAGCATGATAGTCATACTTGTGCCTTAGGACTTCGATATTCTAGTGATTGGAATTGATCTGTTAACTATTAATATTGAAAATATGGAACAGTTTTATTATTTAACTCATCTATATATTTAAGATATTTTGAGTTATGTTCCTTTTAGCATGTTTACATCCATGAATATGTTTATTACTCTAAATGTCCGTAGCCGGTCATATTTGTGGGAACAAATATGAACGTAAGACTATTATGAACTTGGATTGGTGGATATTCATAAGGCATGAATATAGAGCAATTGGTTGCTGCCAAGGTTCATAGATATTCATGGGATACGAATATTCGACTGACCCACGTCTCAAATCTTACTACATGGAATCTTATTGATTGATCATAAGTACATATGAGTAAAGGCGAATATCATTTGGTATCCTCCGACCTGAGATACATATTGGGTTTTGATATTCACCAAGTGTTATACCTTGAGCTAGTTCTTCATTGCTCTGAAATAATGGTCAGTACATAAGGTTATGTTTAGGTATGACATAAGGTGATTGTGAGAAACGTATGTAGTCAAGATAGAATTTGTTCCTCTTATTCGTTAAGAGCAAGATGTCTAAGGCCTGATTAAGTTAAATCAACAAGGAATGATCATTCTGTGTCCTTGGATTTAACATGACATCTGTAACAAAATGATAAATGATTGATTCACCTAAATCATTTCAAGTTGGATACTTGAAGGGGATGATGTTATTGAATGGCTTCTAAGTCATGCGTATTAAGGGTAGTAAACCGTTGTTAGGCGGTATTTACTGCTTGCATCAATCTTCTATGAATCTTGTGCAAGTGGGAGATTGTTGGATTCTTTATGCCCAAGACACATAGAATTTTGATGTGGTTGGTACGTCATGAGCCAAGTCGGGTCATACCCAATAACAAGTTTAGCAAACACCAATTAATATTTAATTGATGATATGATCATGCAATTAAATATCAACACCAATTTAGAAAATGGGTTTTCTAAATAAGTTGCATATGAGATAGAACAACTTATAGGGATATTTTGTTCAAGGGTATTATTTGAAATGTTATTTAAATTAGTTGAATAACATAAAGTAATAAAGTGTGTAAGAGTTATAAAATTAAAAGGGTTAATTTTATAACTTATCTAGTGACTTGTTTTAAAATATTGAACAAATGTTTTGGGGGAAAAAACCCTTTGTAATTCCCCAAATTCGCCCCCCCCCCCCATTCATGGGTGGATTTAATGTTTCCCTTGGTACTAGATACATACTTTTTGACTTACACTCAACATCCTATCTCTCTCATACATGCAAACAAAAGACCAAGACTTTTTCTCTCAACTTCCATGAAGAAAACATGCTGAAAAATTCAGATTTCAGCATTCTTGGTTCGATTTGGTGTCAAAAATCCTAGCAAATGGGTGTTTGCTTCACACTTGTGGGTATGCTAGCTTGAGGACACCTCTCCTTGGTGTTTTGATTGTTCAAGAACATCATCATCTTCATCAAAAGTCCTGATTTTCAGCAGCTCTACAAAGGTTGTATCTTGTGTTGCTTTTGGTTGTTGTTTCATCTTGATAGCTAGTTCAAACACATATAAACGATTCTATGTTCTTGGGTTTGTTGATGTTAAGTTATTAACCTTAATTTTCAGATTATGAATCATAATATTAAGGCTTTAATCCGTTGCGTTTTCATGTTTAAATGGTTAAACAACTTTGATAATGGTCCAACAAATCCAACAAAAGAACATAATAAAACACCTTATGAGCTTTTGTTTAAAAGGAAACCTTTTATAGGCCCTTCTTCTCAATTAAACACTGAACTATCTTATGGATATGCAACTTCAGCAGCATCAGCAGATGTTAACTCTGCTTCCGTAGAAGTTGACACTGCATCCAGAGATGTACTCAATGCATCCGTAGATACTCCATCTACATCCGGAGATGCTATAGTTCTTTCAACTGAAGTTCCAGCTCCATCAGAACAACCCCCAAGTCCATTAACAACATCAGTAGATCCAGAACTGCCTTTCGAAGATGTCACTATAACACTTACGGAAGTTCATACTTCCTCTGCGGAAGCACAACATCAGGAAAATGGAACTAATCCAGCATCAGATCATACTGAAGGAGACTTGGACTACTTTGTTAATTCTCCATCTCTGCTGGATCCATCTCCATCTACACATATGACCAACTTGGAATCTTCCATTCCAGTTGCATCTACTCCAAACACTAGAGTTCATAAGAATCGTCCAATTGACAAGATAATTGATGATCTTCATCAAAGAACCACCAAAAATAAAGGGGGAGAAGCCAAGATTTGTCTATTCTCCTGTTTTCTCTCTCAAGTGGTTCCACCCAACCTATCAGCTGCACTTAAAGACAATAGCTGGATTAAAGCTATGCAAGAGGAGCTTCAACAATTCAGGAAGCAGAAAGTCTAGAATCTAGTTAACTTACCTAAAGGCCAATATCCAATTGGTACCAGATCGCTTTTCAAAATAAACTAGATGATAGAGGAATCATTGTAAGAAACAAAGCAAGGCTAAAAGCACAAGGTTATATTCAAGAGGAAGGAATAGACTATGATGAGGTCTTTGCTCCTGCTGTAAGGATTGGAGCTATTAGAGTCTTTCTGGCCTGCTTCTTACAAGAAATTCATAGTCTACTAAATGGATGTGAAATGTGCTTTCTTATATGGTCTTCATGAGGCACCAAGAAAGTGTATGAGACACTCTCATCCTTCCTACTGAAGCATGGTTACAAGACAGGAACAACAGATTAGACTCTATTTCTCAAACATGAATATCAAGATCTCTTGGTGGTGCAAGTATATATGGATGACATTATTAAGAGATTGTGTGAAGAGCTTGAACCATTGATGAAATCTGAGTTTCAGATGAATTATGTGGGAAATCTAACATTCTATCTCGGATTGCAAGTTTACAGAAACTAGATGGTCTTTTTATCTATCAAGAGAAGTTATTCTTCAAACGCTGAAGAAATAATCTCTTGCTGATGCATCTTCATGCAAAACACCAGCATCAACCATTGATAAAATCATACCTGACTCTCAAGGGAAGTCTGTAGATTAAAGACTTTATAGATCAATGATAGGATCATCAATGTACTTAACTGTAAGTAGACCTGACATTATGTTTGCTGTTTGTGTTTGTGCTAGGTACCAAGCAGATCCAAAGGAATCACATATGAATGTTGTAAAGTGGATATTCAGATATCTTAAAGGGAAACCAGCTCTTGGCCTTTGGTATCCTAAAGAAGGAGAATTCAATCTATAATCCTACTCAGACAGTGACTTTGGACGGTGCAACAATAACAGAAAATCCACCACCGGTGGATGTCAATTTCTAGGACCTAGGCTTGTTTCTTGGCAGTGCAAGAAACAAACCAATGTCTTAGTATCCATAGCTGAAGCTAAGTACAGAGCTTCTTCAGCTGGTTACTCTGAAGTCTTATGGTTGCAAACCAATTACTTGATTATGGGTACAATTTCCATCATACGCCAATTCATATAGATAACTCAGATGCTATGTTTATCACTGCTAATCCAGCACAACATAGTAAAACTAGACATATAGAGATCAGATATCATTTATAGAGAGATTGCTCAGAAATGGGGTTGATCAAGTTAATCATAGTGGATACCAACAATCAACTTCCTAATTTATTCACTAAAGCCTTTGATTCAGTAAGACTTAATTGCTTAACTGAATCATTAGGCATGATCAACTTAGATGAACTATCCCTTCATTATTAAGAAAAGCATGATCAATCCACCATGAACAAGCCAAAAACATACATAAATCTCTAAACATACAAAAAGAATGTTTTGTCAATTTGTGTTTCTATTTATAGCTTTTGTATAATGGGATATGATAGTACACTATAACTCAGCTTACTTTACTAACTTCAATCTTACATAAAGATGGATCAGATGTGCATTGATATGTGGGTAGGTTCAGCTTGAGTAGAACATAGACAAATGCATGCCAAACTTAATGTATATATGACTGATTATGGGATTCTTCACTTTGAGGAGCAAGAAAGTGAGTATTATTCGGAGGTGATCAACTTACTCACCCAAACACACTATGTACTGACTACTTATAATTTCTATCTTTACAATTTATTTTCCCTTTGTTTTGCATAAGCAAAGACCTGGGATAATGAACACCTTGTTTATAAATATAAACACTTGGTGACATGATTATGATCATCACCATTGCTCTGCTTTATGTGAACAAAGAATAGGCACCTATGTTTTACGTGAGTAAAGACCTCGTGACCTGAGGATGATCATATATCAAGCTCTAAAAGAATCCATAGTGATCACCTGTATATTAATTTCAAGAGCTTATACCATAATTTGCATTAATAAGATTTCATAGAAATCTTAAGATAGAACCTATACTTAAAAGAACATAGTTTAAGTGTGAAAAAGTGATAAGATGACTCATTAAAGGAGGACAACCTCTAATGTGGCTTGAATGTGGGATCCATATCAATTTATCATTAATCAAACTCAAAACGTGATAATTAGCATGCCTAGTTTAACATATGCTCTTGGTTGAATTTAAGTGGATCAATATACTTGCAATCAGTCCTAGATCATTGTCTACTTCACTTTCAATCTAACATCATCAGGAGGTAACTTTGTGTTATAGTATGATCCTATTTTCAAAGCTACTACAGATGTTTAATTTTTGTTAATTCTTCTTATTTAATATATTATGGTGAGATAATCGCTTTTCATGCTCTATTCACTTAAATTTCTACTAAACACTTCATTATTAAGCACAAATTTATGGGGAGTGGAATAATCAGCATGAAAAATGAGTTAAGCAAAAACATATTGAAGGAAATTAAATCTTGAGTAACTACATTAGCTGTGGGATATCAGACTTGAGAAGATCATGGCACAATTGCCTTTGGAACAAGTCAACAATGGTCCAATAGCAAAATATAAACTAATAACACATTAGATTCATACATAAAAAGGATGTCGTGCAGTAGATGCTCAGTAGATGCTATTGTGTAAAAGATTAAGCAAGTCAAAACTTGAACATCCGTAGATTGGTAGGCTATAGATGTGAATGGTTTCAATAAAGTATAATTCATTTCTGTAGATTGATAACATATGGAAATACAAATTATACTTTTGTAATACTTAGGAATCAATGACAAGTCATCCATAGATCCTCTTCGGAAGATTTATTTTCTTTCGTAAGATTGAGTTTCCTACTAGAAGAGTAGATTTCCTTCGGAAGATCTATCTCCCTTCGGAAGACGATTTCCTACGGAAGACTTAACTTCCTGCGGAAGAGTTAATCTTCTGTGGAAGCTTTAATTACTATGGAAGATATAATATATATTTGTGGAAACAAAAACTATCACGGAAGGGTAATAAGGGTTGAGGGTCTCACAATATTAAAAGGTTATTAATTATGTTTCTGAAAAAGCGTATAAAAGATAACTTGGACTTGTCGTTATCATTTACTTTTCTCATAATACTTTTGACCTAGAAAACCGTTCGTCAACCTTACTAAACCCCCATACGCCGATATTCAAATGTCCACTCAAAAACACTAAATCAATCAGATTCTTAAACTTCAGTTCATCATACAAACATACTCGGCAAGGTAAATCACTAACTATCAACTCAATATCGCAGATTACTTCTGATATATCATAGAAACTCTTGAACTTCTGTAAAACCTAAAATGTCTGATTCATGCCTAAATTCTTAAATCATTATTTATTGATGTTATTATGTATTATAGATGGAAAATCGATTCGCTAAGGAGCATAATGTATGTGCATTCCTAAATCCGGATGACCCTGTTACTGAAGGATGTACAGAGATCATCAGATACCTGAGGCGTTCGACGATTTATTACACATTATCTTCTGATCCATTAATCTATCAATCTCATATGATAGATTTCTAGAATACTGCAAGAGTGGCAGAAGAAAATGGTGAACGAGTTATCTACGCATCGATAAGACATGAAGTGCTTAGAGTTAATGAACAGATCATAAGAAGAGTGTTAGAGCTGGGTGAACAAGAAGTAGGTCACCCTGATGTATTCGACCATGAATACATTCAGAAGGTGTTTGGTCTTATGGGATACGACAGAGACTATAGGAATGGAGAAATCAAGAAAGAGAGATTGTGCAAGCCCTATATATTCCTGTGCCATACTTACCAAAATGCATGTCAAACAAGAAGTCTGGCCTGGATAGATTCTCTAGGCACATCTCCTCTGGGATCATTGGAATATTTGAAGGAAGAAGGTACAATTACTCTAAGTACATTCTTGGATGCCTATATAACTTCAAAAGGTTTACATTTTCAAGATTTCTCCAGTGGATTATTAATGACTCCCTACCTCAGATAGAGAGGGAAGGTGATGTGTTTGTTCAAGCACACCTAGGCCGATCTGTGTTGAACAAAATCCGTGGAAGATATGAACGGGAAGAAATGGAGATGTTCCCTCATGTGATGGATGTCAATGCTGAAATACCACAAGAGTTGGTGTTTCTAGAAGAAAAAGAACGTGCAGTAGGATCTCCTACTCAAACTAAGCAAGGTTCACATTCCCATCTCAATCTCCTGTGAGTAACCAACCACCATTACCACCTACCTAACAAGCTTCACCATTTGAACAACAACCATCCCCACAAACACAACATATCTCTCCCAATCAATCCCAAACATCCAATACCTAATCAAACACTTCAACCAACTCCAATGAACTAGTAAATCTCTCTCCCATACTACCATCACCTCACCAAGAACAACCTCATAGCCAAATCCCACCTGTGACTGAAGCAAACCTAGCTTCTGGGAATGACACTCCTACTGAATTGGTAATCGAAGAAGAAGATAACAATGAAGCATAGGGTGAGGCAACTGAAGAAGTGAATCTAGAAGGTGACAATGAGAAAGAACAGGAAGTGGACTAAGTTATAGATCATGATAAGCTTGAGGATGAAGATTAACCTCAGTTTGTAGACATCATTGCTTACCATGAAAATGATCTAAATGATGAAGAGATTGATGTCAGTAAGAGATTTCTTGTTATAAAATACAACAAACTGACCTTCAAATCTAATAAAAGAAAGGAGAGATTGAGAAAGATGGAGGAGGAAATGAAAGAAAAAGATGCCTTCCAAACTCTACAAGAAGGATCTATCAGAAGGTTGAAAGATAATGCTCAACTGATCGAGAAGTGATAGATGCCTACCAAGAGTCGGTAAAAGAGTTAATGGAAGAGGTGAACAAAGAGAAATCAGAGAAAGAACAGGTTATGTTAGAGATGAACAATGCATAAATCACCATCTCTAGGCAAGCTAAACTTGTAACTGCCAAGATGAAGAGATTGAGAGAGTGAGAAAAAGGACTAATGAGATTGAAGCTGCACAATCTTCTCAACTTGTATTGTATGATGACCAATCCTCATCTAGGGTTGTGCAATTACAAAACCAGATGAGCTCAAATAAACAATAAAGGATTTCACTATGGCCAGCTTCATGATCCTAGACTGCAACTATGACAACTTCATCAAGTTTCAAGCTCAAGAGCAACTAAAGAAAGAATTGGGTCACTGTGACACCAAGAAGCTCAACAGGAACAATCTAATTTATTGATTACAAAACCAAAATCAAAAATTTTATGAATTGAGAGACAAAGGTGTGAAAGAGCTGATATAGATGATGGAGTATGTAATGAAGATAGAACTGTAGACTGGAGTGAGATTCAGAATAGAAGCCAAGGATTTAAGGCTAACACACACAACAACTCCAGCTGAGCCTACCATAGTTGAAAGCAAAGGCATGCATAAAGAAAAGGAAAAGCTGATCAGGGAACCCAGAGAGGTGCTTCCAAGCAAGGTATGGCCTCTAGGTACAACTATGAGAGAAGTGACTGAACACAAGTCAACCTTATTTCAGCTCTTCGATCACATCACTACTCCCAAGTCAATTGACGACTTACAGATCATTGCATGGAAATATGATGTTGACTGGGATAGTGAAATCATCAAAAGGGCATCTGGGATGATACAATACTTTCCTCGGATTGAACTAGTCATATTACTCCCAGATCCCGATATCACTCAACCTCAGAACCTACCAATCATCAACTATCCAGTTCATCTAAAGGGAAGAGATTTCTCAGGTATGGTTGGTAAGTTGCTATCAAGGTTCAAGGATGATGTACTCAGAGAAGCAAAAAGGGAAGATGAGGAGCACATAAAAAGAAAAGAAAGGCAAATAAGGCCACAAACCATCTCCTCACACCCTATAGAAGATGAATTTTTTATCCGGGCTGGGCATGTAAAGAAAAGCATTACACTTACAAAGAGGTTTGAAGGAAATCAGTTCACTCATTTCATCACACATTGGGGATATGTAGGAAAATCAAAAGAACTTATGCTTAAAAGAACTGCAAATGGGAAGGCAACCTCGAGCATCAGGATATTTGATCCGTTGGAAATCAAACTCTTGCACCCAAGTTACCCAGCTTACTTATATGACAAGTTCTATAAGGCCCCGATCCCGGGCACCTCACAGTTGGTCATTCATAGCACTACACATACATATTAATATAATTTTCATAATATAATGCAGCGGAATTAATATCAAAAGTCATCCATTCATTAATAAAAATTGTTGCTAAGCAATACACCCATAATAGTTATCAGTTACAAAAGATTGTTTAACTGCATTACAAAGCAATAAAATTATTAATTGTGAACGGATGTCAGTCTTGCCCTGCCAAGTATCTTTTCCCGCGTGTCATCCTCAGCAATATTTACCTGCCAACTGAAAATGTATAAAGGTCAGCGTTGCTGAGTGAGTTCTAGTTTTAAAAGTATTAAAATACCTTGTATAATATACATATATGAAAAATACTCTTTCAATAAAATACTTTCATTACTTTTGTACATGAGCACGCATCAAATATACATCCAGGTAATATTTTCTTTCTTTCCTTCTTTATTGTACGCATTTGTTCATTTTGTACTTTTAACATTATTTTTCACTGTCTATATGGACCAATGTGCAAGACCTTGAGCATTCTGCACGATACTGGTGTTGGGCCTGTGGTCTATAAATAGACCACGAATATTGTGCATGAAGCTGACCCAGTCACCTAGGGTATGCCACAAGGGTCCTGTCAATCTCAATGATTGACCCTGTGTGCATCCTTTGGAGTAGCTAACCCCCATCACAGTTGAGCTAACGACAACATGGTCGTGCACCTCCTATATGCTTGCAAGACTTACATTATTTCAATTAAGTTCCACTTTTCTTTATCATTAATCTTTCACTTTTGTTAATGATAATACTTTGCATTTATGATCATAAACATCCCACGTCAAGTCACACAATAATAATTATTATGGACATAAGAACAGCTTATATAATGTAATATAATGACAATTAAAACCCTAAATTCAAACTTGGGTAAAACCTTAATCATTCTATTTTTCTGAAATTTTCAGGAAATAAGCCAAGTGTTCTAGGCGCATGAGCACTATGCAGGCGCATGAGGCATGTTTAGGCGCATTGCAACTATGCAGGTGCATGGGCTTACTTGGGCGTTTCAACATAGGCGCATGAACCATTTCAGGCGCATGGGCACTATTTGGGCGTATGGGGTATACTTAGGCGTCTGAGACTAAGTCTTAGGCGCATGAACTAGTGTTCAGGCGCATGGACTTATACTTAGAAATTCTCAGGCATAATTTGGGTGCATGGGGTACTGTTTGGGTGCATGGCATACACTTAAATATTTCTAAGGCAAATTCAGGTGCATGGGCCTTATTTAGATGCATGAACACCTTTCTAACATGTCTCTAAGTTGTTTTTAGACCCAAATCTTTATTCCATCCTGTTCTAAGCTTACTACAACCATTCTAAATATAAATATCACATAAACATCCATGAAACATCATCATACAAATATAAACACGTACGAGTATACATTCATAATATTTATAAAATCATTTTAATACATTTTCAGCCCTAAAGAAAGTTCAAAACAAGTAAAATACGGGGTCTAGAACTCACCTAAGGCAGCAAACAATTAAAACTCCTCCAAACTTGTTTGTTCACGAGTTCAAGCACCTAAAACAAACCAAAAACATAACCCGGACACTTAAACACATGCATAACGGTTTCTAACGGTGAAACCACCAAGAAAACCTAGTCAATTACACATAAAAACACTTACCTAAGAAGTTATCAGCCTCTTTCTTCTTGAACAACCGAGAGAAACTTTGTTTTCTTCTTCTTCTTCTTTTGGGTTCGAAAAAGCAGATAGGATGTGCAATATCGGCGGCCATTTCTCCATATATATTAAAAAATGGATTGTACTATTTTACACTTTAACCCTTATAACTTTGGTTGCTTTTTCTTTTCTTCTAGATACTTTTATTTTCTTTTCCCACATTTATTTTCTTTTATTTGACAAAAAGTTTCGGGTGTTACAAGTCTACCCCTGTTAGGACCGTGTACGTACGGAGTACTAACTGATTCTTCGTTGTACCAGATCAAATAGTGCGGAATCCTATTTGATTGGCGATCCAATCAGGGAGAACGAAATCAAGATCAAACCTAACAATTAGAAAACGTTAAGAATGGCCTAGGAATGATCTGAAATGTTCTATGAAGTTGGAAGGGACGAACTGGACGTTCTGGGTCGATTAGAGTTTTAAGTATTCGAAGTGTTACGTTTTTCCACGAATTAAGTGGTATTTAGAGGTTATAGATCTCATTCGTGCGACTGAGCCTTGCGACTGGCTCAGTCGTGCGATTGAGTAATATGATTGATTCATTCGTACACTTGAGTCAGTCTGATGACTCAACCGTGCGATTGACTCAATCTCCTAGTTCAACCGTGCGATTGGACCATTCGCATGGTCCAGTCGTGAGACTGAATAAGATTCTTAGTCAAACACATTCTTGAACCTTTAATGATTCAGAACTATGTCTCACAACTGTAAACCTATATAACATGGTCATATTATGCGTGTAACAACTAATAATATAAGTAGATATAACATTATATAATCAATCAACCATATAAAGAAGAGATTCTCATTAGATTGATTAAACATTACATATGTGTTACAAGAAGAAGTTCTATTACATTTAAGCTCACTAGACTAGAACTGGGGACATGTGTACCAACAAACTCCCCCTTGGACCTAGTTCTATCTAGACCTTGACTTCTTTCTTGAATTCTTCAAATCTCTTAAATCTTTCTTCTCGTGAGACCCCAGCATGAATATCAAGTGCGAAGCATAAACGTATGACGTGTTGAAACTGCAGTGCTTGCACGATATCCTGAGTGTCAAAGAATAGTGGCCACTTGTACAAGATGTAGACATCTGAAGCAGACAAGTTTGTTAGCCACATAGGGTCAAATACCCTAACAGTCTCGACCTTTCCTTCCTTGTCCAAAACTATGACGGCCTCACCAGTGCACCAGTCATAGTACCACCATTTAAAATGGGGTGCAAAATCCTGTGGCATTTCCCTCAGTGGAATACGTGACATTGTGCGCAGAGGATGCCATCTCAAAATTACCTTTGGCCTTCCGGAGGTGGGGTCAACCTCAGTCTTATGAATCAACCTTTTGGGCTGTTGAGGTTTAAAATTGACCCACCTTGTAAGGTACTCCTTCTTCAGAGCCTTCTCGAACCATCCAGATATCTTCCCGGGGACAGCATATAGGAGGTTTAAGTTAGCTAGACGGTTTAGCTCGAAACCAGGGAGAGTTTTCAGATCGTGTGGGAATCTAAAATACTTTATACCCTTCTCTCTCTTCACGGCATATACTTTGAGATCATCAAAGTATGCCCAGCTGATAATCTTGCCTGACACCTTCTGATGTTTCTTGACCTTGTAGAGCTTGGAGTAGGCGTTTGTCTTTGTAGGCGCTCTTTACTTTTTCATTTCCTCCAGGCAGGCTGCCCACTCAGCCTTTTTAGATGCAAGATTAGCATCATCTGCCTGAGGATCCTCTGTAGTTGACGCTTTGGCAGCAGTCACCTTCTCAACCTTATCGAATGTACTGCTGTCAAATGCATCTCCCAGATCTGGCAGCACTTCGCCTTCGGCGTTAGTGTACTGGGGATAATGATCGGCAGTCACATCCTCTATCTCCACCTCGTCGACTTCCTGTAGTTCTTCGTCACTGACTACGTCGACCTCGGGCGCATCATTTACCAGCTCATCAGGGTTTAGACTGAAAAGTTCTGCAATCTGCTCATCAGTGAGATCATGTATGATCTCACCCTCTTCAGATGTGTAACTAATAGAGCGATGTACTATTCCTTGCAAATCGAGAATCATTGTCAATTGAGTCTCGATTTGTCGAAGAGGCATCACATCGTGCTCGTCAACTTGCTTGGATGAACCTATATAACAATTTATCAAAACACAGTGCAAGTTAGTATACATTAAGCACATAACCAATGTTAATTTAACTTTTCATTCCTTTACTTTAAAATACATTTTAAGCATATGATTACAATGACAAACACTTAATGATAAATAAACATCTAGTCCTGAACTTTGCCTTTAATCATCGCTGGATCTTCGGCTGTAGGAGAGGTGGGTGGTGCAGCAGATGATTCTCCCTGTTCTTGTTTTCTTTTTGTACGTTGTTCCCGACCAGAATCAGCATCATTTGGTGCAGAGTCATCATCATCATCATCTTTCCCCTCCTTGTCTTGATCATCACCACTATCTTCATCATCGTCTTCGTCATCCTCATCATCATCGTCCTCACCATCATCATCATCATCACCTTCCCCAATCTTGAGGGGCTCACTCTGAGTGCCTTTTAGCTTTAACACCAGAGTCTTGTGAGCTGCCTCCAGCTTCTTAATCTTTGCATCTAACTCAGCCTCGTGTTGAATCAAGGCAGTGATCTGATCAGTCTGTGAGGTGATCAACTGGGCTTGCGAAGAGGTCAACTCCCTCAGTTTCTCAATCTCAGCTGCTTGTGATGAACTTTGCTCTTGCAGCTGGAGAATTTGAGCTGTCTTAGCCTTATCAGAGGCTAGCAGCTGGAGCACCATGCTGTTCAGAGCAGCAAGTTGCTCAACCACCGAGACAGGTGGTAGAACTGAGCTCGAGGGGGCAAATGAGGGTTGGGTTTGGTGAGTGGTGGTTGTAGTGGTGGTTGTGGTGTAGATGGAATGAGATGGGATGGCTGTAGTGGTGGGTACAGTGGTGGTGGTGGAAGATATGTGAGTATGATGTGGTGGTATAGTAGTGGTGGTGGTTTGGGGTGTTTGGGATGTGGTGGATGTGGTGGATGTGGTGGTAGTGGTGATTGGTGTAGAGACGGAGGTGGTGAATCTAAGCCTCTTTCCCTTCTTACCATGCGGTCTGGCCATGGTTTTCTTCCTTTTCCCCGTAGATACTGGGGCTCCCACTCGTGTACTAGGCTCATCAAGGGAGTATGCAGGATCTGACTCTGTTGGTGTTGCCCCTGATGTTCCAGTCTGCCCTCCAACAGCCCTCATCCCCTTTTCAGTGGCAACCACCTTGCTGCCTTGCCTTCGGGTCAAGCCCTCTTCCTCACTCTCTTCCTCATCATCATCAGGTGGACTGAAATGAGGTACAAACCCAGCAGCTGTAGTGACAGTATCAGGAAATGGCTGGGTGGTATGTGTAGATAGGCCCTCAGATGTAACCGGCCTAGCATCGCCATCATGGCTGTCATCATCATCAGAATCATCTGATGGAATAGCAATCACCTCAGTATCTGACCCACTATCACCATGACGCCACTTGCGTCTCCCTGGGGCAACATAATCAGCCCGGGCCAGATGGCCAATCAACCTCTTCATCGCTGGCTTGACTTGCTTGCCTCTGTACACCCTCATACGACCCAGGGTGGTGTCATCCATAATCTCTAGAGGCACAGCATCACTCTTTTCTTGGGAAGGTTGGGCAGCTTCTCATCAAATATAAGCTGTAAGAATCTGGGGTACATACAGAACCCCTCCTTCCCCTTAGCCTGAAGGTTCTCTATCAGATACATGAATATCATATTGGAGAAGCTGAAAGGGTGATTGAGGACCAATGCGACATATGCATTCTGAATTTGGTCCGACAAGTCATCGAAACCACCCCTCCTCGACGCGATGCACTTAAGAATGACATGTGCTAAGTACTTGTACTGTGGGCTCAGGATGCTCTTGTTCAGCACACCTGAGCTAATGTCTCCACAGTACCCAATCCTCAGAAAGCATCCACGAACTGTAAGAGGGTGGATCTTGAGTGGGTGCGAATCATCATCTCCAAAGTCTAAAACCCTCCTTATATCAGCGGCTGTTATCACAATCTCCCTACCGAAGATAGAACTTCTAATGCAGTAGGGCTCCACTGATCTGTCAACTGAAGCTCCCTCCCAAAACAACTGATGTAGTGACTGATAGGGAGTACACGGAGTAGATGTGGCTTTGAAGATCCGAGATCTTCTCAAGAAGTCAATAATGCCCATAAACTCACCACCATTCCTTGAGGTGGAATCCAAGTGAGCACAGATGTTGTGCTTTGGATTAATTAGCCAATGGTTAGCCATATTCCTGTAACACATAGCAAACACACGTTAGAACCATGTAAAACAGAGTTTGACTAAATCAGAAACCAGTGTAGTTCAATCATGCGATTGAACTATGCGACTGGGTTTAGTCGGATGATGTGTTCTGCGATTGAGTTATCCGACCGAATGAAATCATTCGTATGACTCATTTGGCCGATTGAATGAATCACTTCTTTCAATCGGGCGATTGAAGTTCATTCTGGGAAACCAGTCGTATGGCAAACTCAACCCATTCGCATTATCCATTCTGCCGATTGAATGAGTCGCCTCTCTCAATCGGTCGATTGAAGTTCATACTGGGAGACCAGTCGCATCGTAGAAAACAGTTCCATTTCAAACTCCGATTTATCAAATGGCTGAATTAAACATTAAGTTCATGTTCATTAGACTCGCAATCATGTAACTAAGCCACCTAATCCATTGATTTTAACATTGTTTGTGATTAAGGCAGTCTATTATCAAGATTTGTTACGGTGCAACTTTTAGGGCAAATGCGGACTGATTTTGTATCATTTTTGACATTTTGATTCATCTATGTGTTGCATATTACCTGTGTAACAAATACAAATGGTCAGAAATCGTATATCACAAGGATTAAAGATCAGACGAAAAATCGGCAGAGTATCGGTGCGAATCGGGGATATTAGGGCGAATGATGCCTGCGATCGACTGAGGGGTCTATTTATAGACAGACTCAGTTCAGTCGGCCGACTGGGCTCATTCGCTCTTTTCATTCGGCCGAATCAAAATCAAGACATGCGACCGAGTCTAATCGCATGATTCATTCGTGCGATTGAAACTGGGTCGTACGATTCACTCAATCGACTAGATCCATTCGATCCACTGACCTCCATTCGCACTTTTGACCTAGTCGGTCACTTTCAATCGGCCGATTAAGCTCATTCGCATGGCCCAATCGTGCGCTTGTCTTCAATCGTATAGCCCATTCGCATGACTGATCATACTCATGATGAAGTTGTGCGATTGGGCTATACTTGTGCCATCTTAGTCCTTTCGTTTGCCGACACATAGTTTTCTTTAAACAATTGATAAAGCATTATGTGCACATTGATCATCTCAGACATGATCCATTTAACCACCCGATCACCTCAGACGTGATCCTTTTAACTACCCGATCACCTCAGACGTGATCCTTTTAACCAACTTATCACCTCAGACGTGATATTTTTATCCTTTCAGAAACAATTTTAAATAAACATTAAGCTCATTTAGTGACATGAACAGATAACCATACACACAGTCCGACATTGACACACTAATACTAACAAACTTAAAAATATTAAACTAAGAAAAGAATGAATATCTTTTTGTGATTTTTGTTAGGGCAGGTTTGTGTAGCCTATTAGCATTGAAATTATATCAGGAACAGACTCATTTGGAATCAGACAGGCATATACACCATTACTTGGAACATTTTGAGCGGATTTCACCTTTCATGATAGCATATTACAGTTTGTTCTGATCTAAGACTTCTAAGTACTAACTGGGAATCATGTTTGATATGATACGTAACACACTTTGATCGTCAACTTCAGTCGGTGCTTTCAAGACGATTGTCAGTATACTTGTCCACTTAAATTCAAACACGGACTTTTGACATACATTGGTAATGAATTATGTTATATTATTTCAAACAACATTTGCGTATCCCACACTTATATGGTAATCAGCATTCCTTAAAGGACTTTCGAGCGGTCTTTAGGTATTTTTGCAAGAAGAGACTATTCTTAGATCTTTCAAAGAGAAGCCAATCCTCAGGTCAGTGCTATCGCACAGCAGAGAGGCGGCAAACAACAATGAAGTCTAGAATATGTAGGTTATGCTTATCCTCAGGTCAGTGCCATCGCACAGCAGAGAGGCACACAACCTATCTCCTTGTTAGAGCATATCTTATTTTCTTTTGCACATAGCGCACCAACAACATAAGTTATCAGCTTGATTACGCTAGTATTCATTTGTTTTCGTGCTTTGCTCTTTTTGTGGTCATTTGCACACCTTTGGTGGCATTTATTTGCTCGTTATCCCTTATCGGAAGAACTGATTGTGTTAACCAGTGAGAAGATGGGAACCCACAGTTGATTGAACTTTTTAGTTTAGATTAAGTTTACCAATGAAGTCTACTTGTCTATTGTGTTGAATCTACTGACACATCATATAATGAACTTGCACCTCCCTAGATCAACCTTCTCCGTGTAATTACAGTAACAATCAAACGTACTATCATTTTCCCATTTTGTAAGACTTAGACTTCTCTGATTGTTTTACATTTTCAATGAATTAATTAACATTGTTGCTCTCACAATCATTTTGTTGTTCCAAATAACTCGATGCCTGTGTACTATCATCTTCCAATTTTTGTCGAGTCACATTTCCTGTTTTGTTGTCTTTGCCTTTTTCGGCTTTACTTGCCTTCCCCCTTCTTTTTTTTAAGTAAATACATACTGAATTAAACCTAATCTCCCCCGAAAATTCTAAAACAGAAAATCTTTTTGTGTTTTTGGATTTTTATAAGAACAAGGAAATTAAATAAAATAAAAGACTAAAATAAAGAAAAAACTGTGTCGGGCTATGTATCTGTTTCTTCTAAAATAACGTCACTTTTCTTTTTAACCCCGTTGACCTCTAGAAGATAGAAAAATCTTGGTTTATCAAAAGGTTTAGTGTAGAGGTCAGCGCGTTGAAAATCCGTATTAATTTTGACCACATCAATTAAGTGTTTTTCATAGCAATCGCGTATGAAATGATACTTTATGCCTATATGTTTGGTCTTAGGATGTTGAACTGGATTTTTAGTTACTGCAATTGCAGCAGAATTATCAACATAAATAGGAGTAGAAGTGAAATGCAAACCGTAATCCCGCATTTGCTGTTGAATCCAGATGATTTGGGAGCAACAGCTGGCGGCGGCAACGTATTCAGCTTCATAGGTAGACAGAGCAACGGATGTCTGCTTCTTGCACTGCCAAGTCACCAATCTTCTCCCGAAAAATTGACATCCTGCTGACATAGACTTGTAATTCATTTTGCAGCCTCCATAATCAGAGTCGCTATACGCGGTTAGCTTAAAGTCATCATCATGAGGATACCATAACCCCAGTGTTGGAGTACCCTACAGATAACAAAAAATTCTCTTGACTCCGATCAGATGATTGACTTTTGGTTTTGCCTGATATCGGGAACATAGACATGTGGCATACATGATATCTGGATGAGAGGAAGTAAGGTACATGAGAGATCCGATCATCCCACGATACATGGTGGCATCCACCAAATCCCCATTCTCATCAGGAGCCACATCGTGATTTATGGCGAGAGGGGTACCGGCTGCAGTGACATTTTCCATATCAAATCGACTAAGAATGTCACCGACATACTTAGTTTGATGCAAAAAGATGCCGGTAGGTGTTTGGTCCACCTGTAGTCCTAGGAAGAACTTCATTTCTCCCATGGCACTCATCTCAAACTCAGCCTTCATCACAGATTCAAACACTTTACATAACCCTTCATTTCGTGAGCCGAAGATTATGTCATCCACATAAATCTGTACCAAAAGCAAGTCACCATCCTTCTCTTTGATGAACCATGTACAGTCAATTACACCCCTGCGAAAGCCATGTTTCAGCAGATGGGTGGAGAGCTTTTCATACCAAGCTTGAGGAGCCTGATGTAGCCCATACAGAGCCTTGTCTAACTTGTAGACTCTGTCCCGATGATATGGATCTTCGAAACCTTTGGGTTGACTGACATATACTTCTTCACGAATTTCCCCATGCAAGAATGCACTCTTAACATCTAGTTGATAAACTTTGATTTTCATGTAAGAGGCGTAGGCTAGAAAGATGCGAATAGCTTCCATTCTAGCTACTGGGGCAAAGACTTCATTGTAGTCGATTCCTTCGACTTGTCGGAATCCTTGAACAACCAACCGTGCCTTGTTTCTGATAACGACACCTTGGTCATCCTTCTTGCACTTTAGTACCCATTTGGTACCAATTACCTTGACTCCTTTGGGTCGGTCAACAAGAGTCCACACTCCAAGTTTCTTGAACTGTAGCAACTCCTCTTGCATAGCATTGACCCATGCTTTATCCTTAAGGGCGTCACTTACGTGTTTGGGTTCAATTTGAGAGACAAAACATCTGTAAGCTCTATCATTCACGTAGCCCTTTTCCATTACTTCAGCGTAGTCAGCAGTGTACGATCGACTTCTAGTCTGCACGCCGGAGTGGAGATCACCTATGATAGCATCTGGTGGATGACTTGTACTGATCCTAGTCAAAGGAGTTATAGGAACAACAACTTCAGAGTCCATAGACGTGACTGGAGGTTCAGTGTCTGTGTTTCCAGATGCAGGTAAAACAACCGAAGAGCTCCCTTCGTGATCAACATTAGGTGACTGAGCTGGTTCAGTTGCTTCTTCATCCTCTGAGGAGTCTTCACTATCGGTCTGATCAGCTGAGGCAGATCCTGATGACCCACTTGCAGGAGTGATATTGCTAAAATCCAGATTCGGTGAGTTGAGAACATCGTGCATCATCTGAGTAGCAATATCATCATCTGAATCTAGCTGAGGAAGATTGAATGATTTGAAGAAGCCATCGTAGTCAAAGAATGACGATGGACCTTTTCCAGCAGGGGGATAGTGAAACGTTGAACGTCAACGTTGCACCATACTTCTACCTGACCAGTAGAGTTGTTGTAAACTCGTTTGTCGGGTATACTGTATCCCAGAAAGATACCCTGATCTGCCTTTTCATTAAACTTGCCTTCTTGAGTTTTCTTCAGATGCGTACAAGGAGCACCAAAAGGTTCCAGATACTCCAGGTTTGGCTTACGCTTCTGTAGCAACTCATAGCAAGTCTTCCCGTGCCTCTTCACGACTGACACACGATTAAGTGTGTAGCAGGCGTTGGCTACAGCTTCGTTCCAGAACTGTACTGGCAGTTTTGAATCTGCCAGCATAGTCCTTGCTGTCTTGATCAGACTTCTGTTCTTTTGCTCAGCAACTCCATTCATCTGTGGTGTGTATGCTGAGGTGAATTGATGAACAATCCCTTTTTCTTTGCAGAACGCATCCATCCACTGATTCTTGAACTCGGTTCCATTATCTGAGCGAATCTTTCTCACTTTAAGCTTGTAAAGTGACTCCAAAGTGGTGACCAGCACTTTGAATGACTCAAATGTTTCTGACTTAGCTTTCAGAAACATCACCCACGAGAATCGTGAGTAGTCATCGGTCACCACGAAGCAGTACCAGTCTCCAGCGATACTCTTCATGCTAACTGGACCGAAAAGATCCATGTGTAGTAGCTCCAGGGGCATCTCAATAGAATGGACATTCTTGGTCTTGTGAGACTTCCTGGTTTGCTTTCCTTTCTTGCATGAGACACAGAAATCGGGAAGCTTGAAGTTCTTGACAGGAACTCCATCAACTAGGTTGTTATGAATCAGGTGATTCATCTTCCGATGATTAATGTGTCCCATTCTTCTGTGCCATGAAATGGAGTCCTTCTCTGTTGCTTTAGATAAGAAACATTGAACAGTAGAAGAACTAGTAGAAGCATTAGACATATCTAGAACATACAAGTCATTATATCTAGATGCTGACATTAATACCTGCTCCTCTAGAATATCCATTTCTTTCTTCAGAATATAGCATTTGCGATTATCAAACATGACTTTGAATCCCTTGTCGCAAATCTGAGACACAGAAAGCAGATTGTTTTCTAACTGCTGAACAAAGTTCACTTTGTCGAACCTTACCTTGTCATTACCTACTTTGCCCTGAGCGGTAATGTATCCTCCTTTATTACCAGCAAATGAAACGTGTCCCCCTTTGATTTGTTTGACATTGAAAAGAAGAGACTTGTTTCCCGTCATGTGCCTGGAAGCTCCGCTATCTACTATCCATGTATTTGTAGACGCACTATAGCGGACAACCTGCACATATGAGAAAATGATCAGTTAAGGAGGGGGACCCAAGCCTTGACTAGCTTGGGTTTCCCAGAGGAATCAACGATCATGAATTCGACCCACTGTCCTTTATCAGTGGGTGGAATCTCAACTTGCAGATTGTCCTTGCTTTCAGACACACCAGTTGTCTTGGCTTTCCATAAACCATCCCTATGAAAAGATTGTTTGTGATAAACCTTAGACTGATTAACGGGTTGAGCATGTTGTTTAGATTTAGAAACAGGTTTTACCTCTGGCATCACAGACTTGTCGGGGACTTGTCTGCTTTGCCTTTGGCGTGGTGGAGACAGAAACGACCTAGAAGGTGTTTTAGACCTAATAGGTGTTTTCGTTCTAACGGGGGTCTTAGAACGCTGTTTTGAATCTACTTTGACTTTGTCGTTTAGCTCCACCTTAATTCTTGGTGTCTGATAGCGAGGACAATTAGTCGAAATATGACCGCGCTGACCACAAGTATAGCAGGATCTCCATTCATTAGGGCTAGGAGATCTCTTGTGGGGCGGTGAATAAACCTCAGATTCTTTCTTTTTATTTTCACTTTTAAGATTTTCACCTCCTTTGACAAATTTAACTTGTTTAACATGATTTGTGTTTTGTCTTGGAACTTGGTGATTATCTTGTTTCACTGGTGTAGCTTGAGTGTTTTTTAAAATCTTAGGTTGTTTGAAAGTTGACTTTTTACCCAACCCAAGAGATGTTTGAACTTTCTCTTCCACTCCCTTGTCAGTGATTTGTGAGCTTGTTGTGCTTGATCCAGAATCTGTCTGGTCAGGAACCGAAGGAGCAGAATTAACTGCTGTATCCGGATCACTGACTAGAGGAGTTGTCACCACATGATCCTTGATGGGGTTATCATTAATTGGACGTTGTTTGATGTTTAAGAAGGACTCATGTGGTGGTGGCACAACTTTATAACCCAACCCCTCCCCGTTGTTGCGGTCTTTAACCAAGTTTTTCAAAATATGTGAGGAACTTGCTAGACTGTGGAGTCTTTGGTTCAAAGACTCATTTTCAACTTGTAAAACAGCTCGTTCCTTTTTAGTTTCTTCTATTGTCTTTAAATAAAACTTGATATCATTTTCTTGATTAAAGGCAACAACTTCAGTCTCTTTTAACTGTTTCTTTAAAGCATCAATCTTTTCTTTATAACTGTTTTCATTTTGTTTTAAGATTCTATTTGCTTCAGTGCACAGTTTTAAAACATTTACTAAATTATCATTATGCTCTAATAACCTAGCAAATTTTAGGTCAATGCTTTCCCTAAATTTCTCACAATCAACACAAGCATGCTTAGTAAATAATACATCCTTTGATTCTACCTGTGCCGATGTAGATGTTCCAGCCATGAAAGCATTTTGTGGTTCAGATTGTGCTTCAGACGCAGCATTCAGTTCATTCTCCACAAGCTGATCAACATCAGCTATGTCATTATCCAGTTCAGCAGTGTCAGGCTCAGCTGAGTTCTCCCCCTCACTTGCTGAGTCTTCATTCAGATCCTCGACTGAAGCTATGTTGGCTTCGTCATCAGATAAGAACCGGAAGGACCAGTCCTGTCCTTCATCACCTTGTGCCACCAAAGCCTTGGAGTCACTTCCTGCTGGAACTGGCTTCTTGTTTTTATCTTGCCTGTTGAAAGAGGAGAATGGATTTCCGTTCCCAGTCTTCTTAGGCTTCACACATTCCCTCTTGAAATGACCTTTCTCCCCGCAGTTAAAACACGTGACTTTGGACTTGTCAAATCCAAATGTAGTATCTTTTGTAGCCACGAGATTCTGCCCTGTCTTCTTAACAAACTTCTTTGCTCGTCGCACCTCACTTGCGAGAGCCCACATAATGTCCATCCTCTCCAACTCATTTTCATCCACCTGCTCATAGTCTTCATCAGCTAAGTGGCAGTTTCCTATCTTCCCTTCAACCAAACCATCATAGGAATGAACCACTACAGCAAGTAGGTCCATGTGTTCCTTGGCTACTTCCACAGTGACTTTACCCAGGTTCTCAGTTATCAACTTCATCGAGTGAGCTTCAGTAATACTGTGTTGAACCCCTGATGAAACAGATGACTCACCCCCAGACGATGAGCTTTGACCAGAAGTATTGGAAACGAATGCAGTCTGCAGAGGAGCATTGGAAGACTTTGCAATGGGAGCTGGAGTCACATTATAAAGAGTAGGATCCTGAGCATAAGCACCCTTCTTCGCCTTATACTTATGTCTGACCTCTTCCTCTCGTAGTTTCATAATGAAGTCATTTATATCCAAAGTCTCAAGAACTGAATTGTGTCTCAAGGAGGAAATAAATGAATCCCATTTCTCTGGAAGACCCTCAGCTAAACTGGCGACCTTTTCTTCTTTAGATGTTGTAACCCCATGAGTGTGAAGTTCACTCATTAGATGATAGAAGCGGTCTATGATATCATCCAAGCTCTCGTTACCAATAGCAGAGAAGTTGTCAAACTCCTTTTTGAGAGCTTTGGCCTTCAAGGATTTAAAAGTTGAGGTCCCTTCATACCTTTTCTCGAGAGCTTTCCAGAACTTTTTACTCTGTTTCTGATCCGAATACTGATGGAAGATCTCTTTCGGAATCGACTGAGTGAGCATAGCATAAGCCTTCTTTTCAGCATTGTAGGCAATCTTTTGAGTATCAGTCATTCCACTCAACGTTAATGGCAAACCATCAGCACCAACTGGCATAGTGTAACCAGTCTCAACAGAATTCCATAGATTGGTATCCACTCCATTGAGATGAATCTCAAACCTTTGCTTCCACTGCGGGAACTCATCAATGGATAGAAGCTTAGGCGGCTTATTGTGATTACCAATCTCATTTTCCAGAAGCAGTAGATTCTGGATCCTAGAGTCTTTCCCTGCTGAAAATGCGAAGTTTTCGGAGTCCATGAAGAAAGTTGACTTAAACTTGAGAAAACAGACTGTTATGCGATTGGGATATACGACTGAGATGCGATTGAATTCAACCATGCGATTGAACTCAACCGGGCGACAGGACAAGGCGACTGACTTAAACTAGGCGACTGAACTGGCGACTGAATCACTCGGGCGATTTGACACTGCGATTGACTCAGACGTGCGAATGGACTGACGACTGACTCAATCGGGCGAATGACCTGGGCGAATGGGTTCAGTCGTACGATTGAGATAATCGTGCGACTGGGTCGGCTGAAAACGGGATTTTTGAACACTTTGACCTAGAACGCAAGTTTTTGCACCCTAGACGGCTGAAACTCGAAAAATATTGGTTTTTCAGAACATGCACACGTAAAGACTCGATTTTTAGCCGAAAGATTGGATCTTTTCGCGTAAAAACGTAGACTTTTTCACAAAAACGATTGAATCAACGAAGAATCAAGAGCCTTAGCTCTGATACCACTTGTTAGGACCGTGTACGTACGGAGTACTAACTGATTCTTCGTTGTACCAGATCAAATAGTGCGGAATCCTATTTGATTGGCAATCTAATCAGGGAGAACGAAATCAAGATCAAACCTAACGTTTAGAAAATGTTAAGAATGGCCTAGGAATGATCTGAAATGTTCTATGAAGTTGGAAGGGACGAACTGGACGTTCTGGGTCGATTAGGGTTTCAAGTATTCGAAGTGTTACGTTTTTCCACGAATTAAGTGGTATTTATAGGTTACAGATCTTATTCGTGCGACTGAGCCTTGCGACTGGCTCAGTCGTGCGATTGAGTAATACGATTGATTCATTCGTATGCTTGAGTCAGTCTGATGACTCAACCGTGCGATTGACTCATTCTCCTAGTTCAACCGTGCGATTGGACCATTCGCATGGTCCAGTCGTGCGACTGAATAAGATTCTTAGTCAAACACATTCTTGAACCTTTAATGATTCAGAACTATGTCTCATAACTGTAAACCTATATAACATGGTCATATTATGCGTGTAACAACTAATAATATAAGTAGATATAACATTATATAATCAATCAACCATATAAAGAAGAGATTCTCATTAGATTGATTAAACATTACATATGTGTTACAAGAAGAAGTTCTATTACATTTAAGCTCACTAGACTAGAACTGGGGACATGTGTACCAACAACCCCCTCAAATAGGGTTCGTCCCCGAAACCTGTCATTCTTCGAATAACTGTGGGTAGTGTTGCCTCATTTCCTCTTCCGTCTCCCACGTAGACTTAGATCCCTTCCTGTGCTTCCACTGTACACGTACCAGTGGAACCACTTTATTTCTCAACCGCCTGTCTTTCCGATTAATAATTGGCACTGGTTGCTCCACATAATTGAGCCGTTCATCAACCTTAATATCCTCCAGTGGTACAACCATGTCTTTATCAGCTAAGCACTTTCTCAGATGAGATACATGGAATGTGGGATGAATTCGACTTAGCTCATCTGGCAATTCTAACCGATAGGTCACCTCTCCTACTCGTGTGATGATTCGGAAAGGCCCTATGTATCTCGGGCTTAGTTTACCCCTCTTCCTAAATCAAATGATTCCTTTCCAAGGTGAGACCTTCAACATCACTCAGTCGCCAACCTTGAATTCTGTCGGTCTACGCCACTTGTCAGCATACGACTTTTGTCTATCTATTGCCGCCTTCATGAAGGCCTTGATCTTTTCTAACTTCTCAGTCGTAGCCTCGATCACCTCGACACCTCCCAACTCCTTCTGCCCAATGTCTCCCCAACATACGGGTGTCCTACATCTTCTACCGTATAGCATCTCATATGGTGGCATGCCAATACTTGCATGATAACTATTGTTATATGAGAATTCCGCTAACGGTAAGTGATCATCCCAACTTCCTCCAAAATCGATCACACACGCTCGGAGCATATCCTCGAGCGTCTGAATCGTCCTCTCAGACTGACCGTTTGTCTGCAGATGATAAGTTGTGCTAATGTGTAGCCTCGTCCCCATCGCATTATGGAATCTCTTCCAAAACTTTGAGGTGAATCGGGTGTCACGAACCGACACGATAGACACCGGCACACCATGACGAGCTACAATCTCCTTGATGAACAGATCCACCAGTCTTTCAAATGAGTATGTCTCGTGGATCGGTAGGAAGTGAGCACTCTTGGTTAGATGATCAACAATCACCCAGATGGCATCGTACCCCCTAGCCATACGGGGTAACTTCGTAATGAAGTCCATGGTGATGTGCTCCCACTTCCACTCAGGTATATCCATTAGTTGGATCTTCCAGTAAGGCTTCTGATGCTCTACCTTCACTTGCAAGCAAGTAAGGCACTTACTCACATACTCCACCACATCACGTTTCATACCCGGCCACCAGTAGTCCTTCTTCATGTCTTGATACATCTTGGTGGCACCGGGATGAATGAAGTATCGAGTCTTGTGAGCTTCTTCCATGATTCGCCCTCGCAGGTCTCCATAATGAGGGATCCACATTTGTCTAAAACGGGTTCTAACCCTGTGGGTGTTTTCTCCCAGTTTCGTGACTAGACCTCTCATTCATTCAGAGTTGAGGAGATCTTCTTCCAATGCCTCATCTTGAAATTCTTTCACTTGGTTCATCACGTCTGAGGTCATCACTAACTGATATGCCTTCACCCGAATCGGCTCGGGTCTTTCTTTTTGGCTCAGGGCATCGGCCACCATGTTGGCCTTGCCCGGATGGTAGTGGATCTCACAGTCATGATCTTTGATGAGCTCTAACCACCTCCTTTGCCTTATGTTGAGTTCCTTTTGCTCAAAGAAGTACTTCAAGCTCTTGTGGTCGATGAAGATGGTGCACTTCATCCCGTATAAGTAGTGCCTCCAAATATTCAACGCGAAAACCACAGCCGCTAACTCCAAATCGTGTGTAGGGTAGTTGACTTTGTAGTTCTTCAACTGTCGGGATACGTAGGCTATCACCCTTCCACGTTGCATTAACACGCAACCTAGCCTCGAATAAGAGGCATCCGAATATACCACCAAGTCCTCACTCCCTTCGGGTAATGTCAAGACAGGAGCTTGAGTCAATCATGCCTTCAACTCCTCAAAAGCACACTCCTGCTCTTGACCCCGCACAAACTTCACATCCTTGCTAGTCAATTTAGTCAAAGGTGAGGCTATATTGGAAAAATCCTGGATGAACCTCCTGTAATAACCCGCCAAACCCAAGAAACTATGGATCTCGATGGCGTCTTTGGAGACTTTCATTACATCACCGCCTCAACCTTTGCTGGGTCCACCATGATTCCTTCAGCATTAACAACATGACCCAAAAATTGAACCTCACATAACCAAAAAGCACACTTAGAGAATTTAGTATACAACTTCTCTCTACTAAGTGTCTCCAATACCTCGCGTATGTGGTCGGCTTGTTCTTCCTCGCTCCTTGAATAAATCAGGATATCATCAATAAACACAATCACTAGTTTATCTAACATCAGTCAACACACTCGGTTCATCAAGTCCATAAAGGCAGCTAGAGCGTTAGTTAATCCAAAAGACATAACGAGGAACTCGTAGTGTCCATAACGCGTACAAAAAGCTGTCTTAGGAATGTCTTGCTCCTTTACCCTCAATTGTTGGGAGCCAGAACGAAGATCTATCCTCGAGAACCAACTGGCACCTTGAAGCTGATTAAACAAGTTATCAATCCTCAGTAGTGGATACCGATTCTTCACCGTCAACTTGTTCACCTCTCGATAGTCGATGCACATCCGCATACTACCGTCTTTCTTTTTCACGAACAAGACCGGAGCACCCCTATGGAGAGATATTCGATCGAATGAATCCCTTATCCATTAACTCCTTCAATTGGTCCATGAGTTCCTTCATCTCAGTCGGAGCTAATCGATATGGTGCTTTGGCAACGGGTTGAGCACCGGGTATCAAATCAATTTGGAACTCAATCTCGCGATCCGGTGGCACGCCGGGTAAATCTTCTGGAAACACATATGGGAAGTCAGGCACCACTGGTACATCGGATAATTATGGTACTGACACGTCCACATCTTTCATGTAGGCCAGATAGGCACTACACCCACGTCTCATGTACTTCCCTGCCACCGCCATCGAAATCACCCTCGGAACCATAGTAACGTGATTGCTGTAAACCGTCATCGAACTTCCATCGGGCGCAACTAGTCGAAACATATTCTTATGATATACGATGTTCGCCTCATAGGTTGTTAACCAATCCATCCTTAGTACTACATTGAATCCACCTAGGGGCATCACATGTAACTTAGCAGCAAAGCTATGACTTTCTAACTCTATGACACAGTCCTCTATCATATTAGTAATTCTAGTGGACTTATCAATAGTAGTTTCTACATCAAATAGCTTACTAATACTTCTACTAATAGCAGACAACTTATCACAGAAGGTAGTAGAAATAAAACTCCTACTAGCACAAGAATCAAATAATAATGAGGCACAAGTTTGGTTTACTAGAAACATACCTGACACGACATCGGGATCCACTCTGGCTTCCTGTTGGGTCATCGTGTAAGCTCTAGCACTCGCCCTTGGTCCTCCTTCTTCAGCCTTCTTCTTCGCCCTAGAGCTTTCCGCCCTCGGCTTCTTGCAGTCCTTGCTCATATGGCCCGCCTCGCCATAACTATAACATCTCTGAACCCTACAGTCTCTAGCGATGTGGCCAGGCTTGCCACACCTGAAGCATACATTCAATCTCAACCTATACTCACCGGTATGCTCCTTTCCATATTTACCGCACTTCCTCAGTCCCGGGCTTGACGACACCCTACGATCATTCACCCTTATCTTCTTGTTGTTTGGAGTGAAACCACCACGTCCAAACCTCTTCCCGTTCCAGTTCTTATCACCACCACTCATCTTCTTCACCTCCACCACTGTTTCCTCCCGTTCATCGTACAACCTGCCCACCAGGTCTACAACCGATTGAAAGGTACTGGATGTGCAGTGATCAGGTGCCTGCGAATGTCAGCCAGCAATCCCTGAATGTACCTCTTGATCTTCCTTGACACCGGCGTCACCTGATCCGGCACCAGCCTCGCCATTTCGATGAATTTGGTGGTGTACTGCTGGTGGATCATGGCTCCCGCCTCAAGCTGTAGGAACTCCCTCTCGATCTTGTTAAGTTCCCTGTGAGGACAGAATTCCTTGATCACTAACTACTTCAGCTCCTTCTATCGCATCTTCCCGATGGCTCTGGCACCCTCAGCTTGGACAATGTTGTCCCACTAACACAACGCTGAGTCGACAAAAGAGTGAGTAGCAAACTTCACCTTCTTGTCTTCGCGACACTCACTAATCTCCAGCACCGCTTCCATCTCCCTCACCCAGCGGTGAGCGGCAACAGTATTAACGTTGCCATCGAAGGTAGGGGGCTTACACATCTGGAATGCCCCATAAGTGCACTCCTTGGTCGTTACCCCCACTTAATCATCCTCCTAATCATCGGACAACACGGTCTCAGGTTTTGGTTGTTCCTCCTCCCCCTTGCTTTCCTTGCCCGTTGATCCCTTCCTATCTCCCTTCTCTTTCCTCTCCTCATTCCTCACAGCCCTGATGACTTTGGTCACTACAGACGGTAAGACTGACTGCATGACCTGGTGTACCTCATCAGCAATCGCCTCCCTAGCTGAGGCATTCAAGCTAGCATTCTCATTCTCCTCACTTCGACCATGAATCTCAGGGTACTCGTGAGTCGTTTCAGAGGCCTTAGCACTACTCCTGGTCACACGTGGCCCAATACTACATCCACCACGACCTCTGCCTCTAGAAGCCTTGGAAGATTTTCATCCAGCCATTCCCTAAACGCTAAAAGATTCAAACACTAACACAGTCATTCAAGGTAATAGCTTAGTTTATGTTAAGTATAGTAAGTCCTTAATTACAGCGGCCAGTTGTGATTAGCCACTTACTTTACTCTTCACACCCAAGCATTTCCTATCCTGACTACATCAGTATCTAAATCTACTAAGAACATACAAGTCAAATAGCACACACACATAATACTTATTAACTTTAAGGAAAGAAATACATGATGACATGTAGCTACTCGGGTTGACATCCCTCTATTCGTCCCATTTTTAGTTTAGGTTTTTGAAAATATTTTACCCAATTCACTTAAACTATGGCTCTGATACCAACTTGTAAGACCCCGATCCCGGGCACCTCACAGTTGGTCATTCATAGCCCTACACATACATATTAATATAATTTTCATAATATAATGCAGCGGAATTAATATCAAAAGTCATCCATTCATTAATAAAAACTGTTGCTAAGCAATACACCCATAATAGTTATCAGTTACAAAAGATTGTTTAACTGTATTACAAAGCAACAAAATTATTAATTGTGAACGGATGTCAGTCTTGTCCTGCTGAGTAGCTTTTCCCGCGTGCCATCCTCAGCAATATTCACCTGCCAACTGAAAATGTATAAAAGTCAGTGTTGCTGAGTGATTTCTAGTTTTAAAAGTATTAAAATACCTTGTATATTATATATATATATATATGAAAATACTCTTTCAATAAAATACTTTCCTTACCTTTGTACGTAAGCACACATCAAATATACATCCAGGTAATACTTTCTTTCTTTCTTTCTTTACTGTACACATTTGTTCATTTCGTACTTTTAACATTATCTTTCACAGTCTATATGGACCAATGTGTAATACCCCGAACATTATGCACGATACTGGTGCTGGGCCTGTGGTCTATAAATATACCATAAACATTGTGCACGAAGCTAACCCAGTCACCTAGGGTATGCCACAATGGTCATGTCAATCTTAATGATTGACCCTGTGTGCATCCTTCGGGGTAGCTAACCCGCATCACAGTTGAGCTAACGACAACATGGTCGTGCACCTCCTATATGCTTGCAAGACTTTCATTATTTTAATTACGTTCCACTATTCTTTATCATTAACCTTTCACTTTTATTAATACTTTGCATTTATGATCATAAACATACCACGTAAAGTCACAAAATAATAATTATTATGGACATAAGAACAACTTATAATAATGCGATATTATGACAATTAAAACCCTAAAGTCAAACTTGGGTCAAACCTTAATCATTCTGTTTTTCTCAAAATTTCAGGAAATAAGCCAAGTGTTCTAGGCGTATGAGCACGATGCAGGCGCATTCGGCCTGTATAGGTGCATTGCAACTATGCAGGCGCATGGGCTTACTTGGGTGTTTCAACACTTAGGCGCACGGGCACTATTTGGGCGTATGGGGTATACTTAGGCGCTTAAGACTAAGACTTAGGCGTATGAACTATTGTTCAGGCGCATGGACTTATACTTAGAAATTCTAAGGCATAATTTGGGCGCATGGGGTACTGTTTGGGCGCATGGCATACACTTAAATATTTCTAAGGTAAATTCAGGCGTATGGGCCTTATTTAGGCGCATGAACACCTTTCTAACATGTTTCTAAGCTGTTTTCAGACCCAAATCTTTATTCCATCCTGTTTTAAAGCTTACTACAGCCATTCTAAACATAAATATAACATAAACATCAGTGAAACATCTTCATACAAATATAAACACATACGGGTATACATTCATAATATTTATAAAATCATTTTAATACATTTTCAGCCCCAAAGAAAGTTTAAAACAAGTAAAATACGGGGTCTAGAACTCAACTAAGGCAGCAAACAAGTAAAAGTCCTCCAAACTTGTTTGTTCACGAGTTCAAGCACCTAAAACAAACCAAAAACACAACCTGAGCACTTAAACACATGTATAACGGTTTCTAAAGGTGAAACCACCAAGAAAACCGAGTCAATTACACATAAAAACACTTACCTAAGAAGTTATTAGCCTCTTTCTTCTTGGACAACCGAGAGAAACTTTGTTTTCTTCTTCTTTTTCTTTTGGGTTCGAAAAAGCAGATGGAATGTGCAATATGGGCGGCCATTTCCCCATATATAGTAAAATAATGGATTGTTGTACTATTTCACACTTTAACCCCCATAACTTTGGTTGTTTTTTCTTTTCTTCTAGATACTTTTATTTTCTTTTCCCACATTTATTTTCTTTTATTTGACAAAAGTTCCGGGTGTTACAAGTTCTTCCCAAAGCTCAGCAATCAACAGGCACAAAACGACCTATGTCTCTATGCATATGATTCAAGTGATAGACAAGTTGAATGCCTCTGTAAGTAAAAGAAGAAAATTCGAAGCAGACCCAACTCATGGGATTTGAATTCCCTTCTATTACAGAGCTAAGGATATCTGAAGAGGATGAATTGGAAGTGGTGATCAACAACAGTGTTATTGCAACCCTGACCACTGAAGAAGATATTCTGGGAATAAAGTATGATACATTAAACAAGATGAGCAGAACGAAGATTAAGTACAAGGACGAAGATCAAAAGGATGTTGTATCATACTTCAATAAAAATATGGTGTCAAGAGTGAATGAACTACAAAGCCTAAGGCAGTGATTAGAAGAAGCTAAACCTAAGAGGGGGTATTGTTAGGTCTAGAATTCTGTATAGGTTTAGTTTCTTGAATTCATAAGTGTAATCACTCTTGTAGCTTTCTTAATCATTATGTATGCAATATGTGTTTATAGGTTAACCCATATGTTATGTGTTCATTTATATGTATGTTGCTGGGAAATCATAAGTATTGGCCAATTTCAAGGAACTGACCAAGTGTTGGAAACATCTACGGATGAACAATATGTTCTTCTGTAGATCATCTGAAATAAACCAAGGGACTCCGTGGAACTCCTGCGGAAACCTTACAAGATCACCCTTCAAGTTCATGCAATTCACAAAGGAAAAATGACTTGCTGCAGATGAACAAGTGAAACACCTGCGGAAGACAAGTATTCCTGCGGAAGAACTAACTTCCTGCAGAAGAACAATAACTCCTGCGGAAGACCAAGTCCCTGCGGAAGATCAACTTGATGTATTTCATCAAAGTACATCAAGTCAACAAAAGTCAACTCTAAAGTAAAAGTCAACATCTACGAATGACTTATATTTTAGTCAGAGAATGTCGCATAATAATATTATTTGAATAACAACCTTACTCCGATAAGGAAGTTATAGTTTCCAAATCAGTAAACCCTAAGCCTATAAATACAAGGCTTAGGTACACAATTAAGGTGACTCGATTGCTATCAACCCTAGCAGACGAATCGTCTTCACAACAATACATACGCATTAATACAACGTTAAAACCTTATCAATAGCAAATTCAATCATTCATTGATCGTTGTAATCATTCATCAATAATTAATGAAAAACATTTGTTAATATTTACATATGTTCTTCATTTTTCATTAATTGTTCATTTATTTGAGTATTGAATCTATTTTTCATATTATACATTTATTTGTTTATTCGTACGTATTCAATTAATTAAGCAACAAACCTTGATAGTTCCGCAATCATTGTTTTGTTAATAACTAAGCTGATAATACCCTGAACGATCCTTGCATTCACAGTTAGGGCAATTAAGGTCAATTAGGATCACTTATGGTCTTTAATAGTCGTTAATGATCAATTAGAGTCACTGATAGACAAATGGGGTTATTGATGTTCATTTGAGGCTATTAATGCTCTAATAAGGTCAATTATAGTCATTAATTGTTAATTATGGTTATTGATGCTCAGGTAAAGTAACTTATAGTCAATGAAGTTTAATTAGGGTCATTTATAGTCATTGAGTGGTTAATTGTTGTTATTTACACCTAAGTAAGGTAGATTATAGTCTTTGAAGGTTAATTAGGGTTAATTATGTTCATCTATAGTTAACAGAAGTTGTTGATGATTTTATTAGGGTCATTCATGATCATGTTAGTTCTTATTCTATAACTATGGATAATAAGGGTCAATCATAGTGATACATTGTCAAATATAGCTATTAATAGTCTAGAACGGTGTATGTGGCAAATTAATTTTGCTTGTTGAGTGTTGTGACTTATAATAAATATTTGTGAGTCATTATGACATAACGTGTCATTTTATTTCAAATTAATCTAAAATGTTTTTAATAAGTTCATACGCGTCTTATCCTTTCACTTTTGTTTTATTACACACACACACACACACGCACACACACATATATATATATATATATATATATATATTCTTTAATAATGATATAAAATGTAATTTTTAAATGACAATAAATTATGTTTTTTGAACGGAAAATATACGGTCATGCTTTAAATGATATGTATTATCTGAATCGTGCCTACCTATTCATTTTCCAACAGTGACTGTACCCCAACTCACTCAATAGAAAATCCACAACTATAAAACATTTGGCTAACCTTGAGCATTTATACTTAAAGTGAGATTTTAATCCAATACCTCCTTATATTTAATGTCATGGGTATCTCAACTTAGCCAATAAATTATCTTTTTAAGTTAACCTTTTCAACACTAAATTATTATGATATCTAAAAACAATAAAAAAGAATAATTATTTTAAAAATAAGCAATTAAAACTTTTTTTTGAAATAAGCAATTGAAAAAATTATACATATCAAGAAATCAAAGTCCCACTTGTGAGTTTTGACCCCCAATCAGAATACACAAAACCCACGTGTCCTACTCGATTTGCTACATTGACCCAATTTCTTTCACAAATAAAATAGCTCACCCCTTCAACAAACTATCGAGAAAAATGTGGATGCTAAAGGCCTATCTCTTCACGATTCAACTGTCGAATAATACCTCTCAAACACTCTGGTTACCATCACGAAAACCCCCATTGCACAAGCTCCTGATTGTTCCATCTGCATCTGTTCTGAATACCGGATAATAACCACCGCCGCTGGACATCGTGAGTCCGATTGAAACCATCAAGTAGTACTAAGGCAATCGTGTGTTGTTCAAGAGCTCCGATTCACTTCTGTCTACATCTCGAAATTGTTTTTGGATACTGTTGAGGTAACCATTCTACTCATATGTTTTGTAAAGTTGTTCCTAAATTAGTTTATTTTACTTTGATTTTGTTCTGGCAACTCAACATTGCTTGATTAGAAACCAAAGAACATACTAATAATTTGATATGATCATAAAGGTGTGAAGAAAATTAGTCTTACAATTGAAGGAGAACAACTTGTGTAGTTAGGAATCTGTTTATGTTGAAGAAAATAAACATATTTGGCATGGGCCTCTTCCTTTCACATTGAACAGTACCTCATAAGTTTTGGTCCCCTTATATACAAAGCTTATTCATAGATTGATTACGCTGCATATTTGTATCTCTGTGTTATTGGGACTAGTTTGAGATTAATTTGTATGATCCATGATTTAGTTAAACTAGTTGTTTATTGACCCACACGTTGCGGTAAACAAACCCGACGCGACACAACTTAGCTTGAAACGAAAGTTGTGAGATGTGTCATGTTGCTAATCTAGTCATTGCTGCATAATAAAGATAGGTTAATTGAACGTCTAAAAAAGATTGGATTTTGCCTCCATTTACACTTTAATGACTCTATTAATGTCATTTGAGTAGAAATAACTTTTCAAATACACATACAGAAGCAAGAACTAAAGTAACTGAATCAACATAACCTTCCTTCACAAACTATTTTATAACTAACTCGAAATCAACTAAAAAGATCTTAATTTTTGACAGCAAGTGCTCTTTTATGGAGAATGTGTTTGCCATCTAATTTAAACAACTTACGACCATACCATATTACAGCAAGTGCTCTTTTACGGCCAATTTTTTTTATTTATAAATAATAACTGAAGGCACAATTTTATACTATAAAAAACTTGTAAATTAACCGCCAGCGCTTCGCAGCGGATTTAAAATCTGTATTAAAACCAATTGTTGTCATTTTCAGATTAATTAACTAATCTGATTAATGTATCAACTTACCATCACCAATTTGATTTAGTAAGCCTTTAACATTAGTTTTTGAACAGGAGCCACCAAGTCCCTTAATGAAAATTACTTTGATTTAATCTGTGCTCAACAACCAACTCATATGCCACCATATCATACACCTAAACCTTGTTTTGTTGCCTCACCTCAAAAAGAAAACATTTTCTTTAACTCTTCAGCACTGAATTTAGTCCAGGATTCCTTCATATTGAAATATTTCATTGATAAGATCAAGAGAGAATGCTTTGTCATAGAAAGTCTGATGTTAAATGTGATTGGCTAATTTCTTTGTCATAGAAGCTTAAAACAACAGTGTGTCAAAACAAACAAGAACAAAAATGCAAAATTTTGTTTGTGAAAGACAAAATTTTATTATAAGGTATGAACCGATTCAAAGTCGGTACATTAAATACACACCTTAAGTCTAACCTTAAGCTGATGAAGCAATTCTGGTCATTCAAAGGTTGTGGTTACCATGAAATAAAACACAAAACAATTTAATAATAATATGTTTCATACAGTATGAACATGTTGGTGTTAACAGAGAATGTTAGCCTGTTTTTTGAGATAAGCGGATTAAGATGTCATTACGTGTTTATATTCGCTACCTTTAGTTCAATAACCACCATACTCGCAGGTTATGTTCCAGCCGATTCTTATTCAGCTCTGATTATGAGACAATTATTGTAGATGAAGGAGGTATGAAAGTGGGATCCTTAGTCTCCATGATGATTGGGGGTGATGCTGGTGACATGGGTGGGGTAGATGATGGTTTGGACATCCCATATCATTATGCGTGCGTGAAATGAAATGTATGCATGAAAACAATAAACAGATAAGGGTACATGCAATGACGGTGTGTGTCTAAGGCTAGAGTATAGATTCAAATGCAATCGTAGTTTTCTATAACCGGTGGCTCTAATACCAATCTGTCATACCATCAAAAAGTCCACCGATGGGGTTCTATAGCGAGGCGCTAGACAAACCAGAATCTCCAAAACGTTCATATCTAACGACACTATATGTGCTTGAAAATATGCATTTGACTTTAAATTAGAGTAGAACACGGTTTTCAATGTAATCAATGAAGAAGCGTAAACATTTGAAAATCATGAGTAATGAATGTGCAAAGCAAGGCACCCAATGGAAAGTAGTAATTGTAGATGAAATTGTTTTGAAACAGTATAGATGATGCATGACCCTCAGATGTGCAACCTTAGCCTTAAGCGTGCCCAACGGCCTGAGAAGACATGCTAAAGTGTGTAACACAAGATTGGTGAGTTCACATGTGTAAATTAGTAAATATGTTTGAGCGTTTGCATGGTAAAAGTAAAAAAAGGTATACCAATAGGTAGCTAGCCTATATATCGAATTAATTAGCTTTTCGAATCGAAGCTGACTGTTTGTGAGTTTTTTCTCCTATCGCAATGCCTTATCACGGACAGTGGCAAATTTCTAAGTCAATTAGACACCCATTCGACCTCCGCTCAAGTTAGCACGACTAAAGCGGGTGGGGTTTGTCAAACCAGTAATACTATTAAAAATTACCTTGTTAGCTCGTTATTAACTGTTTTAGTGTGTAAGGACTTACGTGAAATTGTTTTCACTACAGTAACAAAAGCGATACACCAATAATAGTAAAACTAGATAAATAGAAATAGCCTCCCCCTAAAAAGAAAGTAAGTTAAAGTGCGGCCGTGAATACACTCACCTTAGATGCGTAGGAAAAACATAAAGTGTAAAACCGAAAGTTAATTGTTATCTAAGAAATGTAGGTCCATGTGTGTATACATAATGGTCAAATGAAGCCCATTGTAGAGAAACAATGTAAAGTATGACTTTTGTTTGACAAGTTTAACCAAGTTGACTTTTGTTGGTCCAAGTTGACCAGGCTGACTCGACAAGCCGTTGCCTGTTGGTGATTCAAATAAATAAGAAGATGTTTAGTCCATGTTGGGAAAAGCTACTATTAAAAAGTTTCTATTTTTATAAAGTATGACATCATTGCACGTGTATAATCCATTTTCAAAATCATCAAGTTTATCATAACCAACATTTCAATATACATGTAACACATCTAACAATCATCCATAACATGCTATCATAACCTAGAAACATTATAATGCCTAAAGTTCTAAATTTAAAAACGTAATAACACAAGTTGCATAAAAAATTTTCAATATATCATGTCCTACGGATATCATATTCAACATTTATCACATCAAGTCACAAAAGTTTTCATATATAGCAAGCATGTCATAAGATACGTTTTTCACCATTCAATTATTCTCAATTCATTCTTATTTTCTAAGCATCATATATTAATTATCACATTTCATCAAACATGCATAAATCATCATCTATAAACTAAATTACCCAAAAAGTTTTCTTTAATGGAAAGTACTTGAAAACCGAGCCAAAATCAAAAGTTTTAAACATAATTTTTTATCCATCGGCATCAACTAACATCCTAGAACCATCAATTCAATTTTATCAAAATCATACAATTCCTACAAAAACTTCAAATTAATGTTTCCTTATAAGTAAGTCTCGGTTTTTTATCAAATCGACATAATTTCACAAAACCAATACGTACACACATCATTATATTTCATACTAAACCATAATCAATTATCAATTTCAAGTTTTGATTCGTTTTTGGATAACTAGGGTTCATATTTATTATGATAATCTAAGGATATGAAATCTATCATAAAACTTACTTTTAATGATGCATGGATGCAAGCTAAGATGTTTTTGATGCAAGAATAATCCGAAATCACCATGAATTGAAAGCAATAATCAAGAGTTTATGTGTTCTTGTGTGTGTGTGTGTGTTTCGAAAATAGAGAGGGAGTGGGAAGATGGGGGCAGCTTAGATGTGTGTGTTTTTATATTTTTTCCACAACGAAACCACAAATGCTCATATAATATAAAAAAAACATTAATAACATGAAATAATATTCATTTTCCTAGTTCAAAATCATTTTCATAATAGTTAGGCGTTAAAAAATGAAAATACGCAAAAACGCGTAATTGCTAGAAAATTCCTAATTTTCGCAACCAAGCTAAGCACTTAAACACATAAACACATAAAACATAATTTCATACCAAATATCGTTGTTTGAAAACTAGTTTGACAAATCACCAACGTTCGACAACAGACGCGTTTCGGCAATTCTCCGAACTACCGTTACGTGAAAGATTCGTGAATATTTGTGCAATTAATGAAACATTTAAGTGAACAATATTAAAAGCATGAATGTATGATCATAAAACCATGTTTGTGTTAATTGGAAAATTACCAGAAAATGTCGGATGTCACACAACGTCACATCGTTACCAACGACCATCAACATGAATAAAACTTGTATTAACAATAAATAAAAACAAAAAAATAAAACGAATGTAAAGTAGAGCTAAAAACATTAAACCATGTGCGTGAGACATAAAACATTAAAAACAATAACTAAGTCGATTTATGACCCATGCGTTGTGTCGGGGCTAGGCCTAGCAAAATGGATGGGTTGGGTCAGGTTAGGTGACGGGTCAGGATGGGTTCGGGTCAGGACGGGTTCGGGTCAGGACGGGTTCGGGTCAGAATGGGTTTAGGTCAGAAACGGGTCAGAATGGGTTCGGGTCAAAATGGGTTCGGGTCAGGATGGGTCGGGTCAGGACGGGTCAAATTCAAAAATATCAAAATTCTCAATTTTCCAACATAAACCATAAAAAACATATAAACTACAAATAGAAGTTGTTTCAAACATTAATTCAACGTTTAAAACTCTCATGTAAAATGGTGTCGTCTAAGAAGAAACATGAGGCACAATCTTAACTATTGATAACCACTTCAAATATCTTTAAATCAAATATGAAGGTTGTTGATGCATCTATACCCATTTAAAGCTCCATGGACAATACTATAATCAACAAAATTAATAAAACCTCAATACACAAAATAACAATATTTGAAGTGTATGACGAATGGATATGGATATTACCTAAAAGTTGCTACTATCAAAAGTCAGAATCAGTGCTTCAATATCTTCTATAATTTTTTCTTTCATCTCGTTTCTATTCTCCTTCTCATCTGAATATATGAAAAATAAAATATGTATGAGTTACTATTAACATTACACATAAACATGAAAGCATATGCAATCTAAAGTTACAAATATAATAAATTAACCATAATACCTTCTAAATCAAACAACCAATCACGTGTGCATAACAACGCCTCGACATTTGAAGATACAAGTGAACTTCGATATTTACTTATAACTCCGCCGCCAATACTGAAAAATGATTCTGAAGCAACGGTCGTGATTGCAATGCTCAAAATGTCACGAGCCATTAAAGCCAACCGTGGATACCTTCCTTGATTATCCTTCCAATATTGTAAAACATCAAGTTCTTGTTTTCTATCAAGTGAAGGTTCCTCCATATACATTGTTAAGTGTGACTTTTCTCTTTCAGTACTTTTAAATTGGCTTTCAAATTACTCGAACCCATCCAACTCATCAAATACATCAACACAAACATTCGAACTTCCAGCCAATGAAGAATTATGCGTCTCAAAGTGAACATCATACTCCTTATCATATAAATTATGAATACCATCATAAATGCTCTTCAACTTCTCCTCACGTACGTCATTTGTCATGTTAAGTTTTGAGAAACAATACTTTACAATCTTAAACTTATACCGTGGATCTAAAATAATTACAAAAGACAAGACGACACTATAGCTTTCCCAATATTTTTCAAATTCTTTTTCACATCTTTCGCCATATCACTGATAACACGGTCCATTTTATGAATTTCTTCTTTGATTAATGATTGAATTCGCGACACATTATGAAAATATAAGTTGGAAGTAGGATAGGAGGTTCCAGAAAATAAAGTCGTGATGTCAAAAAAAGGTTTCGAAAATCTTGTGATTCTTTCCACTCTTGTCCACTCATCTTCCGATAGAAAAGCCTTATAATTTGAATCAACTAATGCTAAGCGAGCATAAGCCCGTTTATAAGTCAATACGCTTTCAAGCATGAGATGTTGAATTCCATCTTGTTATGACATCTTGACGCACATGTTGCCCACATTGTAATGAAAGTTGTTGTATGCGTTCCACGAACTTATACTTTTCGAAAGCACTTCCTCGAACATATTTTACCGACTCCCGAAGCTTCTGGATGGCTCCTTCAATTACTTTCAACCCGGTTTGAACAATAAGATTTAACACATGTGCAGAACAACGCACATGAGTAAAATCTCCATCACAGACTAATGTGTTATTTAGATGCAAATGACTTTTTAAATATTCCACTAAAACATCATTATACTTGGCATTATCTAGTGTGATAGTAAAAGTCTTTTTCTCAATGCCCTAATCTGCTAAAAAATTAATCAATTACTCTGCTAAAATGGAACCACTATGTGGAGGCGGTATAAGTCGAAAGTTCAACACTTTTTTCCTCAAAACCCAATTCTCGTCGACATAGTGGGCCGTCAGTGCCATAAATCCATCTGTTGTGATAGAACTCCATAAATCAGAAGTCAGACATATTCTACTCGTTACTTTTTGTAACTCATCTTTGAGAATCGCTTCTCGCTATCATAAATTTTTAAGACATCTGACTTCGCAGTGTTTCTTGTTATGGGATTCTCATCACGGTGTAAAAACTTAAGCAAATCTCTTGTTGCCTCGTGTTCAACATAACTGAACGGGTAGTTATGTTTGATGATCGAATATCCTAGTTTCTCTCTATACATCACTTGATCTAGAGGGGCATGTTTTTTTGGTTGACCAGGTTCATTAAGATCAAAACACTTCGAAATATGTCGTTTCATGTTAGATGTCCCTGATTTTGGATTGACACTATACACTTTCTCACAGCCAATACAAATTGCTTTTTTATCCCCATCAGCTCCAACCGGTAATTTTTCAAAATATTCCCAAACTATATAATGGTTCTTACTCGAGCTTAAAGAACTTACTTCATCAAAATTAGTGTTATTTGACATATTTGACGTCTCCTACAAATATATAAACCATAACATTGATAATAATATATGTTAAGGCTTTAACCATATTTAATGCATTAATTAAAACTTAAATCAAATCATGCACAAAAGTATTTTCAGACCATGCCAACCTGACCCATAATCTATTATGTTGTTAAGCTCACTATGGTTATTGACTTATTTTTTATTCTAGCATTTGGATCTATGTTCTTGTTAATAAACGTAATTATAGGTTATTAATCACATTTGTCATAAGAGTCACAAAAACATGCTAATCATTCCATATAACTAGCAGGGGCGGCTCAATGTTTTCCGGGGCCCCAATCGAACTAAAAAAATGGGGCCTTTTTTTTTGTTAAACCTCATTTTTTATCCGAGCTTGAGATCGCCAATAATATATTAAACGTTTAAACTCCAAATATCTGTGGTTGTTACGAATCTTAATGATTCTCTTTATGAATTATTTAAAGCTTCATGTTTTACCTTTTTTAATGCATCGGAAGAACACTGTTGAAATTGATTTGATATTTAACTATTAAAGTTTAATGTTTAAACACCTAATAATTCACCTTAACAATACAACCTGAATCTTTGAGTCAATTAAACAATAAATCAAACGGTAGCTCAATTGATTATGTCGAGTTAATTTGATAAAAGAAAACCAAAGATTGGAAGAATGCAGAAGCTAATTCCTACATTAAATATTAATAATTTAAGAAACTAAGGTAACCTAATTCTAATCAATATTGTCAGACTAGTGAATCAACAAATTAAGAAATCAATTATTAATAAATTAAGACAACCTAATTGTTAATTCCTGATAAAATTTCTGAACTTCCCAAGCTAAATCAATGAATAATAAATGCAAAATGAACACTAAATTAAGGAATATAAAAGTCAAATTAAAACATACCTTGATAGTTATTACTCTATTAGAGAAGGCAAAAAGCTTGCGGTTATCAACACTGCGTCACCGTCACAATCCAGAAATCGATAGAAATCAAAATTTCATCAACAATCCAACGCCTAATCGGCACCAACTGAGCTATTAGAGAAGAGGAGAAGCTATTAGTCCATCTGTTGCACCTAATCGGTACCGCCAGAGCCTGAAATCTCCATCCATGGTCCACCGAAACCAAAATTCCGATGAATAGATGAGTAGTCGAGTAGATTAGATCAAAAGAAATCAAAATTTGTTGATGACTGTTCGTCTCCTATATGAATGTCTATGATCTGATCATATGTTAATTTTCGTATCTTCATTCCCGCTATTTATTATATTGGGCTGGTGAAAGGCAATCTCGTATTCACACAAAAAAGCCCATATGGTGTTCAAGAGAAGCCCAAATATTCAAATACAAGTATATATACAAAAATATACATTTTAGAAATGGAGGCCCTATTTTTTAAGAGGCCCCAAGCCCTAGCTTCACCTTGGGCTTCTATTGGACCGGCCCTGATAACTAGATAGTCAGTTCAAAGCAAATTTGCCATAAGAGTCACATTTGGTACCTACTAATTTTGAACATACTATTGCTAGAACATCATAAGTTCACAAACACATGCTAATCATTCCATAACTAGAAAAATTATTCAAAATAATAACAAATAGATTTCAAAATTCGAACAAACATTAAACTCAAAGCAACATCCAATTATAAATCAGCATTATCAATCTCACGCCCATAAAATTGCAACACACCGAACAAATACACGGATCAAAATCCCACAATTCTCACTAGACGAAACCCTAAATCAAAGAAATCAACACATTAACTACCAATTAAGATTTCCAACCCTCAATAGCTCAAAAGTTGAAGTTATATACAACCTATGGTGACAAATTGTCAATATATAGTTGAGTACTTGAGTATGATCATTAGCATATTCTTTCCTACCACGGTTTGATTGAACTTCACACCTAATAAGCTTAATTGAACTTCTATTTTACTTAAAGGATACCACACTTTGAAAATACTGGAAACAAAAAAAAATCAGATTCCAAAATCAATAATTCTCTATGACTATTCAAGAAGCTGCCCTAAAAGTTCGATCCACTAATCACTTAATTCAATAAACAATAAAAAGAAGAACAATTCAATCATAGTATGAAATTATTCAGAATTACCTTAATATAACTATAACAATGGTGATTGATGAAGAGGGGGAGAGAATTAGGGTTTCATTGATTGATTTGAAGCGAGATTTCGTGTGAATAAAGTGAAGATTGATCCCCTGTTTCCCGTTGTCATTTTAATTAGGGTACTACTTCAATTGCGTGAGGTGGGGTTGAGGAAGTGGTCGACGGTGGACGGTGGTGGTTTGAGAAAGTGGTCGACGGTGGACCAGTGGTGGTTTGAGGAAGTGGTCGATGCCCGACGGTGGTGGTTTGAGGAGGTGGTCGACAGTGGGTCAATGGTGGTTTGAGGAAGTGGTCGACGGTGGACGGTGGTGGTTTGAGGAAGTGGTCGACGGTGGATGGTGGTGGTTTGAGGAGGTGGTCGACAGTGGGTCAGTGGTGGTTTGAGGACGTGGTCGACGGTGGACTGGTGGTGGTTTGAGGAAGTGGTCGACGCCCGACGGTGGTGGTTTGAGGAGGTGGTCGACAGTGGGTCAATGGTGGTTTGAGGAAGTGGTCGACGGTGGACGGTGGTGGTTTGAGGAGGTGGTCGACAGTGGGTTAGTGGTGGTTTGAGGACGTGGTCGACGGTGGACTGGTGGTGGTTTGAGGAAGTGGTCGACGCCCGACGGTGGTGGTTTGAGGAGGTGGTCGACGATGGACGGTGGTGGTTTGAGGAAGTGGTCGACGGTGGACTGGTGGTGGTTTGAGGAAGTGGTCGACGCCCGACGGTGGTGGTTTGAGGAGGTGGTCGACGGTGGACGGTGGTGGTTTGAGGACGTGGTCGACGGTGGACCGGTGGTGGTTTGAGGAAGTGGTCTCGACAGTGGGTCAGTGGTGGTTTGAGGAAGTGGGTGACCAGGTATTCATATGTGGCCCCGCCTGACCCGTGGTTTATTTACATTTGAATTTTGCAGCCCATTCTAACCCTATAAACGTGTTTTTAGGCCCAAACTGACCCATTTGTTTTTTTAAAAATACCCATAAGGACCCAAAATGATAAACATGGGCTTGTTTTGCGTCGGGGCCATTAAACGGGAAAACATAGGCGTAAAACGTTGAATGACACAGACATGTCGTGGTATGTTAACTCGTAAAATTTAGAACTAAACATAAAACGAAAAATTTGTTAAAAATAAAAAGTACGGGGGAACAAAGTTGAAAGCAATAAAAATGGTTAGGGTTAATGTAAAAGTACTAGTTATAGAAATGTTAATGATTAAAGAAAAAAGAAAGTCAAAAGATGGCTATTCCTCACTAAGCACATGGTATAACACATGATACACGACAAAGTTGATAATTAGTATATGCTAGTACGAAGTCTCCCGCGTTGCAATGGATATCGTAAAATCATGTCAAATAGCACCAATAGCACACCACCGCTAGTATCCGCCAACACCGAAAAAACTCGTACTAAAAAAGAAATAAAAAAATGAAAAAATAAAACTGAATGAAAAGTAGATATATAACCATTGAACCAAAGAGGCAAAATGTAAAACATATAAAACAATGAGTAAGTCGATCTAAACGCAATTTACAACGGTAAATTTATAAAATATGAAAACTATATGAGATAAAAATTGTAAGTAAACAAATACTTGGGTTAACTTTTAAAAACGGTTGAATCTTGAGACGTACGTTTCTTATGTTTTCACTACAAAAGAAAGCTAAAAAATAAAGTGACAAAATTAAGAGTATTTACACTGGACTGTTGTCACTATTCTTACAATTATATTAAAAAAATAATTTTTCTTTCTGTTTTTCAATTTAAGTAGTTTTTAACCCGTTGTGCATTATGATGGCATTGTACGTAACGTGATAAAATATATACTACAATCGATCTGACTCATTTTCAAAAGAAATTTACGTCTAAACGTAAAGTAATTTAAATTTATACCGTCAAGTGATTGAATTTTATTTTTACGTGACTACAAACAAAATATATATCAAAATATTGACCAATTTAAAATGTACATAAAAATGATTGCAAATTTAAATCAAAAATAAAATATGTTTAAATTATATATTTTTATATAAAATTTTAAGTTATTATTTAAAGAAACATTTAAAAAGGCGCCAGCTAATTGCACGCCCTGTCAGGTGATACCCGGACGCCCTTTGACTTTTCTCACGGCCCGTGAAGAGCCTCACGGGCCGTAAGGGGTTCGAAATTTAATTCTAACAACCACATCTTCTCACGGCCCGTGTAGGAACAAACGGCCCGTAAACGTCCTCATCCACGGCCCGTTAACTCTCTCCATAACGGCCCGTTAAGGGTCTCACGGGCCGTGGTTGTCATTCTAAGAATTCCCTTTCCTCGTTTTGCGTGCGCTTTTAAATTTTATAATTATGTGACGCGACGTATTATTTCTTGATTCGATTTAAGATTCTATATAAACCGTTATATATATGACTTGTTATATACGGTTAGTGAGAAACGAAACAGTTAAAACGTCTTCTCGTGGAGGTAGGAGAAGACGTCAAAATGAGTCATCTTCAAACTCACGAGATATTGTTGAAAGTATTCCTGATCCAATAGATAACCATAATTGGCAGAACGGGAGAAACTGGTCTCAGAATGTTATTCACTTTATACGTAACGGTGACTCCCAAACATGTAGAGTGTATTACATGGGTCATTCCGATATTCCGTTACAATTTTGGCGTGAATTACTCGGAAACATGTCTTTAGGTACAGAGGTATGATTTAGAGTTTTTTTATATATTTTATTTTATTTTAAAATTCTAATAATTAAAAAGTTGTTGTTTTATAGCATGTTCGGGCGTGGACAAATAGACTCACAATATGGAGATACGAAGAAATACGTAGAACCGAAGAGTTGCCGGGTAGTGATCATTGGACGATTCTCCCATTTGAGTGGTTTAACTTAATATACTCGGGGTCCGTTAATGGTAACGAATATGGAGACGGGAGTGACTGTCTATATCCCGCGTTATGGGAAGTTGATACGGTAATACTGTTTTCATGTTTTACAATAAAAATCATGAATTTATAACCGTGAATTAAATTGTTTTGTAGGTTTATGTACCAATGACTGATGACGAAGAAAATTGGTATCTTTTTAAGATTTCTATGGACTCACTACAAGTTCGTATATATTCTCCATACGAATGCCGACCAAATACGTGTGATGATTCATGGTGCATTTATCGTAATGCCCGAACGATTTTCGTACAATTCGAATCGTACTTTTTACATTTTCTGTCACGTATACAATATTGGCAGCACTCCGGACAAGAAGAAATCGAAGAACTGGTGGTATCGGGTGAAACCGTTTGGCCCCCTAATGCCGGTCATATTGGTCGAGATTCGGGAGTTGTAATTTGTATGTTATTGCGTAGGTTGGTTCAAAATAGATCTTTAGAGTGGCAAGAGGTTAGCTTACATGATGCTTGCTTTAGATTCCGAAGATTTATGGCAGACGAACTGTATTCTATACGTGTAATGTAGAACAGTAATGAAATATTTTATTAAAACATAAACGTTTATTAGTACACTTTTTTAAAAACGATAAACCGTTATTATCACATAAAAATAAAACACATAATTTTTAATCTTCTTGATCTTTATAAAAGATCCAAGCCGCAAAATGGTTAAAGGAAATTCCAAATTTCTCCCGATATCTTTCTTGAGTTCTTGTCATAATATCCGTATCATTCCATAACATATTTCGATTGTTGTAAACGTCTTTGTAGAGCTGGTGAAATGTCGTGACCTTCCTTCTCAAGTCAGACCACTTGTTGCTAAGTTCACGAGTGGTGCGATATTCTTCACGTTCGAGAATTTGATGAAAACGAGTTGAAACCCGGTTCCAAAATATTGAATTTGGCGGGATAGTCCCTGAATTTTCGATACAAGATCTTACTAAAGTCACCTCCTCTTCATCCGTCCACGGATTTTAATCACTTGTAGCACTCATGTTTTAGGTATTGAGTAAATTTGTGTGAATTGTTTGTGTCAAGCGGCTAAATTTATAGACTTAAAAAATTATTATACGGCCCGTGAGGCACTTTACGGGCCGTTTCATTGTCCCCATACGGCCGTGTAGTGTAAACGGTTGGTTTTTAAAAAATACAAAGCATCACGGGCCGTGGCACCTCTTAGTCTAATGAAACAGCAGTCACGGGCCGTTTGGAAAATACGTAACGGGCCGTGAGGTCCGTCACGACCGTGAGGCCCGATAAGCAATTGAAATTATATGATGTTCACTGATATCACGAGGAGATAACTAGAACGGGAAAAAAGTAGCGGAGTTGCCGATAGATATAAAAATTATAACCACTCGAAACCTGTTAGCAATAAGGATTGTAGCAGGTGGCACTGTCATCCAATTTTGTGGGGAGCCGCACCTAACCCGTTCCAGTTTAATGATTCCCTTATTTCGTTTATATCAGGAAACATCGCAGCGTACCTATGTCTGTTTTCATCCAACTCAGCTATAAGTTCCGTACGAATAAAATGCCAGTGATTTTCACCATATCCCAGTGCGAGTGCTATAGCACGAAAACCACAATTGTCGTCCGCTAAAACATCATCCGCACCTGAAATATACGGGGAAAAGAATGATGGAATCCAGCGCTTAAATCGGAAAAAATTGTTTTTATCTTCGTCGCCCGGGATATATGAAAACTTGGAACTCTGTTGAGATAATCCATCTTTGCCTCTTGATTTCGAAGACATGGATTGACTGCGCTGCAAAGGCCATTGTTTTGACTTCACCACCGAACTTGAATATGTTGGCGGACCGTCAAATTTTTCTCCAGGTTGAACATATGAACTATGTCTGGGGGGTCTAATATTGTTTCTTTTTGCTTATCTTTTTTTGGACGACCCCGTGTATGTGTTTGGACTTTAGAAGGTTTTTTATCCGTTTTTGAAGGAGTAGTGAAAGATTTGAAAATATTAATCAAAGATCTTTTCACATTTTTAGGTTAGACAAGTAAATGTTTTGTCACCATCTCCATCTCTTTATGTACATCTACTTGAACCTCCCGTACAATATACGCGGGTGAAAAATCTAGCTTCCTCCAAAAAACATCAATGGCATCGAGCGGGATACATTGACCTATAAAATAATATATTAAATTAAATATAATAAAAGTTTTCATGAAAAAATAAAATACGTAAAAGAACATTCACCTGTTTGAAAGTAATTGTTTAATTTACAAGCACACGGAAGACCACAGCTGGTAAAAAGATGGCAGCCACATGATTCTTTGGATATAATTAGATGATTTATCCTGTTAATCTCACCGACTAACATATCCAAAGCCGCAATATAAACGTTACCTCGCAGCAATTTAATCACTTCATGATTATGCTGCACCATAAGCATGCTTTTGCTTTTGGTAAAACTTTCTTTTATAGCAATTTCCTGGGTAGCTAAGATATTATTAATGAAAGGAATAAATCTATCCAGGGTGCTATTGGTTGCTTTCAGGTAACTTTTCAACAACGAATGTTGGCTCTCAACTCGGTTCGTTGTGTGCTGACCGAAGTTATAACTTCTATTTATCCACGCCGACACAAATCTCTCTTTGTAGGGGTCCAACCAGTTATTTTTGAGGTACATCATCACTCCTATTTAAAAAATGTACTTATTTTTATGTAAATATACATATTTTTAAGAATAACACTAGAAAACTTACTTGAATGTTTAGACACCAATCTGCGATAAAACAAACAAACAAACAAACAAACCCAGTATATCCCACTCAAGAGCAGAGTCTGGGGAGGGTAGGTGTATATGTCCTCCGTTTCAGAGTTAATAAGTACCGACCACACATGCTGAAAAGCACCCCACTCTTCATTTGAAAAACTCGCCTTACAATGTTTAGCAATATTTTCCGAAATATGCCATCTGCAAAGTAATCGAACAGCACTCGGAAAAACTTCTTCTGACGCATTCATCAGAGCGAGGTCTCGGTCGGTTAGTATAACACGGGGCTCCATACACTTATCTTCCAGCGTTGCTTTTAGTTGCTCTAACACCCATCTGAAGTTGGCTTCACGCTCATAATCAATGAATGCGTGAGCAACAGAAAAAGATTTCAGGGTGGATGACACACCAACCATTTGAACAAACGGCATTTTATACAAGTTAGTATTGTATGTTGTGTCAATCATCAGCACGTGTGGGTACGCACGCCATAATGTGTGAGATGTGGGATGTATAAAAAAAAACCCCGTCGATGGTATTTGTCGGTTCTTCTATGTGAGGGGTGTAAATATATTGATGTTGTTGTAGTATAGAAAAAAAAAACCTGCATTGGGGTTTCACCAATTCTGGTGGACTTTTTTATTTTTGCCCGAGCATTATATACGGTTCGTAACCCAGACACGTTAATGGGATTTTGTTCCCTCAACGTGCCTAGAATGTTTCGAGGGTCAATATTTTGCTCGGTCAGATTCTTTACAGTAGAAAGCTCATTTTCGGTGAGCCTCATTGCGTATGCATGTCCTTCCAGGTGTTCAGCAGGTTCATGGTTATGAGTATCATCCACAACAACTATAATCCACCCATCTCTCTACATCTGGTACTTACCCTACAATTCAAATTGACAGTTTGTTTTTTTCGTGCCACTTTTTCTTAAAGTGGATGCTCCCTTATATACACCACCCCGATCACATTTCAACCAAATTTTAACCACCAAACCATTCGAATTTCTTTTTGAACATTTGGTGACAATAACGAACCCATTTTCTCGCCCCACGTTAGTTGCCCAATCAACTAATTCTTCACGAGATGAGAAAACCTAATCAATTTAATATTTTTAGTTAGTTATTACTAAATGAAAGTAGAATGAAAGTAAAATTAAATATGATATATCTTATAACCTGATTCGTGTCGTATAAACCTCTTTTACCAGAACCCGAACCGTCATTATCCCCGCTGCTATCGCCACCGTTATCACCCCCGTCATCGCCGCCGTCATTCCCGCCGTAATTGGACGCGAACTACGCTAAATAGTTTGAAGCAGCCTCATCGTAATAACCATAACCCTCCTGAGGGTAATAGTTAGATTCCGAACCGAATAAATAGTTGCTATCCCAGAAAGACATCGTAACGTTAGATATTAATGTTTATATAGTACTTGAAATGGAATATTGCGTTTATGTAGTAGTTAAAATGAAATGAATTTATATCGTTGAATTATGAAATGAATTTATAAACTAACGTTTATATAGTAGTTGAAATGGAATATTGCATCTCGTCACATAATTAACACGAATATCGAGGAATATTACGTCATATCAAATAATGTAATAAATACAAATTTACACGACTATCGAGGAATATTACGTCATATCAAATAACGTAATAAATACAAAATTACACGAAAAACGAGGAATAATATATCTCGTCAAATTATTAAAGGTGAAACTAGGTCCCGTAAGTAAGTTCACGGCCCGTAAGATGAATTCCATACGGGCCGTGAAGAGTTTCACGGGCCGTGAATAAATACGACCGTGATCATATTCACGGGCCGTTACGTTTTTGAATTACGTTTCTGAATGACTGATTTGACTTGCGACAGACCATACGGCCTGTGAAGGGCCTTACGGCCCATAAGCAGGGCGTCCATATATCCAAGAGGGCGTCTCTTTAGCAGGCCCCTTTAAAAAATACCAAACACGTATTTTTATAAAGCGAAAATTCCTAAAATTTCTCTTTCCTCTCTGATTTAGCTAAAAATGTCCTCTTGGATAATTTATTTTTTTAAATATCCCCTCAAAACAATGCGTTGATACATCAAACTACATGCGTGGGTGCCCATATAGTGGGCTACTTGTACATGTGTCCTATAACAAAATGTCATTTTTCTTAAACACAACAACGCGAGAAGCTGACTCCACAAACCAAAAAATCACAACAAACTAAATTTTTTAAATTAAAAAATACACGTGTACAATTCTAAGTGTCCGGACGCCCACGCCTATTGTTAGAGGCGCCGACTACTTGTTTGGGGAGAATATTTTGAGTGAAAAGTAAGAAAGAAAAGACATTTTAAAAAATTTTCATTCTATAAAGTTCTTATAAAAACAAACCCAAACCAATCTCTCGTCTTTTTGAACATACTTTTTTATAACGATATACTAAAGTTAATTTCTTTTTTTTTTCTTCATATCCATCCATCTTGCATCTTGTAAAAAATATGTACATGTGAATAACTTTTTGGTGATAGAAACTCCAATGACTATCTATAGATAATCAACTTTAGTTGCATATTAGTTAACTCCATTTTAAAAAATAAGATCCAATCGCCTCATCTATAGTGATTCCCCTAGTCCCGTTAATTCAATATATGTATCATTCCCCTAGTCCCACTGCTCATTCTAATGCTGGGAAGAATTGTAGGCGATAACACTTCTTCCTATCTCTATCGTGCTATTCTAGACATAGGTAGGCGACAAAGACAAGGGATCTCTCTCTATCTCGGTCTCCGTTTAGCATCATATATTGATCTGGAGAACATTTTATTGGTTGTAGTACGGATTAAGGAGCTGCTCCTCCATGCTGTGGCTACGGAGGTGGGGGCTGTCGCCGCCTGATAGAGACAGAAGCGGGGGCCACCGGAGTTATCTGCGTCGAGTGTGTCGATTGAAAGAAAGAAGAGAGACAACTCAAATGTTAGCGCGGAAATAGAAAGAGTCGTGTCGAAAAAAGTGGAATTCTTCTAAGATCCATTGCTCGATTTTTCTACATGCTCTGCTTTCAAAATGTAGAGAGACTTGCGAGGACAGATCCGGGTTGGTTGGTCCGGAAAGTCATGGGAGAGGCAGGCTAAGTGAAATAATATACTGGGTCTACTATAGAATCTTATGAATCAAGCACGACACGCTTTCTATCTCTCCTCCGTCTACAAGGTGAACTGCTTAGCTTACAGCACAGCGTGTTCGCCACCACACTGGCTGGTTGGTGCATTGTCCCTTTGAGTGAAGAAGAGAAGGGCTTTGGATAGACAGTCCTCTTTCGCCATGTTCCTCGCCCTACCCTAGATTTCACTTCATTCTATTGATTGGTTCTAGCTCAAAAGAACATATACATGGAGCTATGTCGACTTACGTACGTCTCGTTGACTAAACGATCAGGTATACCACGCCACGTATCATCCCCTCTTTCTTTCCATAGAGGAGAGATAAATAAAAAGAAAGGATATAGTGACCGTGTCGTAAGACAGAGAAGATAGAAAAGCATCGTTAGAGCGATTAGTAAGAGAAACGGAATGCACGCCCTGTACGATAGATATTATTATTGTTTAATTTTAAGATTTATTTTCGTTGAAGAGTTCTCTCTGTCCCTCCGTCCCCCAATTAGCTAGTTGTCCCGTCCGTCGTCCAATCCCTCACTTCGTTTCTGATAGTCCATTAGTAGTCCCTACTGAGCAATCTAGCTTCAATCGAGCTAGCATTGAAATGGAAAGAGTAGGTGGCTACTATGCCACCGACCAAGGGTAGTTTGGTAATTTGCGTTCAACACAGTTCAAATGATGGGGCGGATATGTAAACATAAACACTTGCCCGCCGCCGCCGACTACAGCCGCCGCCGCCGCCTAGCGTGTTCGGATCTTTGCCGGAAAAATGAGCAAAAAACTACAACATGGACGTAGGTCGTCGTTTAACCACCCATTGTTACCGGACATTGCATGGCAGCCAGAAAGCAAACCAGATGTGGGTTGCTGGTGACTTTGATGACGAAATGTCGAAAACTAAGTGGGTGTTTGGGATTGCTTTTTAAAACAACTTCTGACTTTTTTGAGGAGTAAAAAGACAAAAATGCTTTTAACTTTTGGTGATTTTAGAGGGTATTTTTGTCTTTTTACCCCTCTAAAAAGTCAAAAGGAGTTTTAAAAAGCAATCCCAAACACCCTCTAAGGTTGCGATGAAGATTAGAAGACTGATGTTGACGAGGGCCTGAGGATGGAAGCGAGGATATGACCAATAATGAATAGGACTTAAAGACAAATCAATCATCCTCTTTTGATAGCGGTGCTGGTAGTGGTTGAAGATGCCGCTGGTTGCCGAAGGCAACTGCCTGTGGTTGCCGAATTTTGTAAAGAAGGAAGAGTTAGAAAAATAATGACTTAGAAGGTTGAAAAAACATTTAATTGGGTTTTACGGAGCTGAAATAGCATTTAAATTTTTGTGCATACCTACAGTTAAATCTTTTTTAATAAATATATATGCATATGATAATAAACAAACAAACATATACAGCATACCCCACTAAAAAGCAGGGTCTGAGATGTGTAGGTGATGACGAGTCTTTCATATATATGGATGATATCATTATATAAAGTCTAATTTAGTTGACAGAAAATTTATTTTTTTCTATTTAATCATCACATTAACCATGTTGATGTCTCGTATAGCTTTGACACAACCAATTAAAGTAATATTTTTAAATTTGTTATATTGCGATGTACGGGGCATATTATTGTTTTAATATGTTTTTCTATGTAGTACATACGTAAGTGCGTTAATGACATAATTTGCAAACGGGATGCTACAGGCGGTCACGTTACAACTACCGAACTCCCGTCGCGTAGTGCGGGTAAAAAAATAGTTAAAATCAAGTCATAACCTACTAAAATAGTAAAAAATAAATCTATAATCTCATCATACCCTACAGAATCTCAAAAATACAAATTTGATTTCTTCAAATCCTATACTTACCATACTCATTAAATTTATACTTTTTTTAGTTTCTCTCTTTTTGAAAACTTCTTTTTTTATCAATTAGAATTTGGGGTATGAATGTAAAACTGTGTTGTTTTCTTATTGCATTTTCTAAACCTATTGTACTAATTAATAAGATTATATATATATATATATATATATATATATATATATATTAAAGTAAATAAAACGAGTAGTGGAGTTAATTGTGATTTACCGATCAATATCACTATCACTTTCAAAACATAATTTATCATAAACCTCATTAGTTAATTTTTACTCTCTTTCTCTCTCACAACTTCAAGGTTTCTGTCATTTCTATTTCTTGTATGCAACCCTTCACCATCCTCACCGCAAAAAGAGTCTCTCTCATCCATGTTTCTTTCTCTTTAACCGCTCACAACCAACGCTGCTCACCACCACCACAAAAGATTGCAGCCTCGCATTAGCTTCGTAAATCACCATCACAAGCACCACTCCCCACCCCATCCTTGTTATTCTTCGTAGTACAACTAACAGAAGATGTAACGACTGTGACAATGACTTAAGATGGTGAGGGTAGAAGATGTATAGATATATATATATACATATATATACATATATATATATACATATACATATACATATATATATACATATATATATACATATATACATATACATATACATATATATATACATATATATATACATATATATATATATGATGGGTTTGCAAGAACATAAAAAACTAGTTTAACCTTTTAAACTTTCTGAAAAACGCAGCGGATATATAGCTTTATAAACTTGTTTATAAGCTGAAAAATATGTTCTTCAGGTGACAATATAAGTGTGTAATACAAACTCATATATCAAAGGATCATTCTATATGAATAAACATGCTATGTATGCATATAACAACATAATATGACAGCCACAAAGGGCTGCCATATCTACCTTTCTACAGCCTTCAAAATCATGGATGAAGAATGAGATGAAGATGATGATGATGTCGAATGTGCAGCCCTCAAAGAAGAGAACCTCAAGTTGCTATACCCACAAGCTTGTTTCAAACACCTTGTTTGCTAGGAAGTATGACACCAAATGTTCTCCAACTTCTTGAAACCAAAAATCTGCCTTGAAAACCCCTTTTTCCAGCCAAAGAAATCCGATTTTAGGAGAGAAGAAGGAGAGAAAGGAAAGCTATTGCATGTGTGAGAGAGAAAGAGTCTTGGAGTGAATGAATGGAAGAGCATGTAGTTGGTTAAGTCTTGCAAATAACTAGACAAAAGGTGGGTTCTCCTAGGCTAAAGGGCGGCCGAAGTTGGAGGTTCAAAATGGGTTTCCCACCTATTTTAACCTTTTGTATTAGTTACACTCTTCCATTTATTCATGTTATAAAATTTTAAAACCTAGTTGAAATTTTATAACACAACACTCTTTTATAAGTTATTATCTAACCATTTTAAATAATGAAACAAATAAATCTCTCTTGAACAAAATCATCCATATAATTTTGTTCTAACAAAAAAAGCAATATTTAGAAAACCAATTTTCTAAATTAGGTGTCTATATTTGTTGTATGATCCTATCAATAAACAAATATTTATTGGTGTTTGTATAACTTGTTATTGGGTATGACCTGACTTGGATTATAACGTACTAACCACATCAATCTTGTATGTGTCTTGGGCATATAAGATCCTACAATCTCCCACTTGCACAAGATTCATAGAAGATTGATGCAAGCAGCAAATACCGCCTAGCAACGGTTTACTACCCTTAACACGTATGACTAAGTGCCATTCAATAACATCATCCTCCTCAAGTACCATAATTGAAATGTTTTAGGTGAATCAATCATCTATCCTTTTGTCATAGATGTCATGTTAAATCCTAGAGACACGGAGTGATCATTCTCATTGATTTAACTTTATCAGGCCTTAGACATCTTACTCTCAACGAATAAGAGGGACAAATCTCATCTTGACTACATACGTCTCTCACAATTACCTTATATTATACCTGAATTCAGACTTTTGTACTGTCATATTTCAGAACAGCGAAGAACTAAGCCAAAGTATAATATCTGGTAAACATCAAGACCCAATATGCATCTCAGGTCAGAGGATACCAAATGATGTTCGCCTTTACTCAAAATTACTTATGATCAATCAGGAAGATTCCATGCAGTAATATTTGAGATGCAGGTCAGTCCAATATTTACATCCCACAAATATCTATGAACCTTGGTAGCAACCCATTGCTCTATATTCATCCTTATGAATATCAACCAATCCAAGTTCATAATAATCTTACCCTCATACTTGTTCCCACAAGTCTGAACGACTACGGACATTTAGAGTAAACATTTACTCATGGATTAAACATGCTAAATTGGAACATTAATTGAAACATTATAACCAAATAATTTTATTCAAATAATAAAGAGTTCCACATATCCAAATACAAATTTACAGATCAAATCCAATCACTAGAATATCGAAGTCCCATGGCACAAGTATGACCTTCATGCTTTGCCTTTTCAAGGAGCTTCATGAGAGGATCCGCAATGTTTTGATCCGTGTGAACTTTGCGAATACATATCTTTCCCTTTTCAACTTCATCTAGTATGTAGTTGAATCTCTACTCAATGTGCCTAGTCTTTTGATGAGCACGAGGTTCCTTGATTTGAGCAATCGCACCCTTGTTATCACAAAAGATCTCTAGGGGGTCCTGAATAGAAGGGACAACCCCTAGATCGGCAATGAATTTCTTCAACCATGCAGCTTCTTGAGCTGCCAATGAGGCGGTGACGTATTCTGATTCTGTAGTTGATAGAGCCACCACATCCTGCTTGGAGTTCTTCCAAGAGACCGCTCCTCCATTCAGAATGAAAATGTATCCCGATTGTGACCGTGAATCGTCACGATCGGTTTGGAAACTCGCATCCGTGTAACCTTTTACAACGAGTTCCTCATCACCAGATCCATAGATTAGGAACATATCTCTTGTCCTCCTTAGGTATTTAAGTATGTTCTTAACAGCCATCCAATGACCATTTCCAGGATTTTGCTGGTATCGTCCTGTCATGCTTAAGGCGCATGACACGTCCGGTCTAGTGCATATCATCGCATACATGATGGATCCAATAGCAGATGTGTATGGGATTGCCTTCATTTTATCTTGCTCATCCTTTGAGCTAGGACATTGAGTCGTACTCAATATTGTTCCTCTTTGAATAGGTACGGTACCTTTCTTAGAGTTCTCCATCTTGAACCTTTTCAAGATTTTATCAATATATGCACTTTGATTTAAACCAATCAACCGCCTTGATCTATCCCTATAGATCTTTATTCCTAGAATATAGGCGGCTTCACCAAGATCCTTAATGGAAAAACAACTTCCAAGCCAGGTTTTTACACCTTCCAAGGTTGGAATGTCATTTCCAAATAGTAGTATGTCATCAACATACAATACTAGGAAAGTTATTGTGCTCCCACTAGCCTTCTTATACACACAAGCCTCATCAGCATTTTTGATGAAGCCAAATTTCTTTACTTCCTCATCAAAACAGTGATTCCAGCTTCTCGATGCTTGTTTCAATCCATAGATTGATTTCTTTAACTTGCATACTTTATAGGATGTTTTGGATTGACAAAACCTTCAGGCTGAACCATATAGACATCTTCCTCAAGATATCCATTTAGGAAAGCGGTTTTGACATCCATTTGCCAAATCTCATAATCATAATGAGCAGCTATGGCAAACAATATCCTTATAGACTTTAGCATCGCAACAAGTGAGAAGGTTTCATCATAATCAACCCCTTGAGTTTGAGTGAAACCCTTTGCTACAAGTCTAGCTTTATAAGTATCCAAGTTTCCATGCATATCGGTTTTCTTCTTGAAAACCCACTTACTTCCAACTACCTTGGAATTAAGAGGTGGTACAACAAGTTTCCAAACTTGATTGTCATACATGGATTGCATCTCAACGTTCATGGCTTCAAGCCATTTGTCACAATCCGAATTGGACACTGCATTATGGTATGTGGTTGGTTCATCTGAATCTACCACATAGCATCCATCCATGAAAAATCCGTATCTTTCAGGTGGATTACTAGTTCTACCACTTCTGCGAACGTCTTGTATGTATTGATCAACCCCTTGATCATCCTCAACATCCTCATGTTGAGTGCTAGTTTCAACCAAACGTGCATCGGGTTGTGGTTCTTGATCCTCTTCAAGATCCATTGTTCTACTGCCAGCTCCTTCCATAAGGAACTTTGCTTCTAAGAACTCATCCTTTCTGGCAACAAACACCTTTTGTTCTAGTGGATCATAGAAATAATATCCGATAGAATCTCTAGGATATCCAATAAAGATACACTTGGTGGATCGAACTTCCAATTTGTTTAGGGTGGGAGTCTTAACATAAGCCTCACAACCCCAGACTCTTAAGTATGATAGGGATGGAACTCTTCCATGCCATATCTCAAAGGGTGTCCTTTCCACATTTTTGGTTGGGGCCATATTTAGAATACGGGCCGCGAAGAGCAAAGCGAAATCCCAAAATGATAGAGGCAATGTGCTTCTAGCCATCATAGATCGGACCATATCCAATAAGGTTCGATTCCTCCTCTCAGACACACCATTATGTTGTGGTGTTCCAGGTGGAGTGAGTTGTGAGACAATCCTACAACTCCTAATATGATCTTGAAAAACATCACTCAGGTATTCACCTCCTCTATCGGTGCGGAGAACTTTAATCGACTTGTTGAGTTTATTGTCTACTTCATTCTTGAAGATTTTGAACGTTTTAAAAGCTTCATCTTTATGCCTTAATAAGTACACATACCCATAGCGACTATAATCGTCGGTTAAGGTAATGAAGTATCTTTCACCATTCCTAGTCATTGGCTTAAAAGGACCACATACATCCGAATGTATGATTCCTAATATATCTTTTGCCCTTTCGTTAGTTCCACTAAAGGGCGCCTTAGTCATTTTACCTTGTAAACAAGATTCATAAACATCAAATGAATCACATTTATTTGTTTTTAAAAGACCATTCTTTTGAAGTGTTTGTATACGTTTCTTGTTTATATGACCAAGACGACAATGCCAAAGATAGGTGTCACTCAAATCCAACTTGAGTTTCTTGGTGTTAGTTTGGTACAATGAACTATTTAAAGTATTTTTATGAACCAATTCATAAATACCATTAATAGGAATAGCTTTAAAATAGAACTATCATTTAAAGAAACATGAATATCATTTTCAATAAAGGATAATACATAGTCATAATGTCTTAATTGGGATACAGAAATAATGTTCCTAGTAAAACTAGGAGCATATAAAACATTCTTCAAAATAACATCCAAGCCACTTGGAAGTTTTAGGATGTAGTCCCCACGAGCTTCAACTAAGACTTTAGTTCCATTGCCCATGAAGAGGCTAACATCCCCTTGATTGAAGTCTCTACTTCTTGTGAACCCCTGCAACAAGTTGCAAATATGAGTTTCACATCCGGTATCCAATACCCATGTGTTAGAAGATGTAACATTAAGATCAATATGAATCATGTATATTGTACCTGAGGTCTGCCCGACATCCCTCTTTGCTTTCAACTCTTGGAGATGGACAGGACAATTCCTTACCCAATGTCCAATCTCCCCACACTTGAAGCATGGGTCATTGGTAGCAACCTTTTGCTTCTTCTCTTGTGGTTTGGGTGGTACCCATACCACCCCTTTCCATTTTCCCTAAACGGGTCCCTTACCCTTGGCAACCTTTGCCTTGGGTGCGGGATAAGGCCTTTTCTTGTTCCCACCTTCATTGATGGTGAGAACGGGTAAAACCCTTTTACCCATGGCCACCTCGGCTGTTTTAAGCATTGAGTGAAGCTCACCAATGCTCTTGTCCCATGCATTCATGTTGTAATTCAACACAAATGTCTCGAACTTCTTGGTAAGGCCATTTAGGATCAAATCCGTGGCCAATTCCTTCGAGACGGGACAATTAAACCTCTCGAGGCGGTCAATATGCCTTTTCATCTTAAGTACATAAGATGAAACCGATTGTTTGTCGTCCATACGACATGCATAGAGTGCCTGAACCGTTTCGAAGCGCTCAACCCTTGCTTGCTGTTGGAACGTTTCCTTCAGCTGGGTTATCATGTCATAAGCTCCGTGATGTTCATACTCCTTTTGGAGATCCGGAGTCATGCTCGCTAGCATGAGACAAGACACTTGGACGGAGTCCTCAGTGTATTTCAGCCAATCGATATAGGCCTCCTCATCATCCTCAGTAGGTTGATCGGGGATATGGCCGTCTAAAACATATGATCTTCTCTCTTGCTTGAGAATGATTCTCAAGTTTTGATACCAATCAATAAAGTTGTTATGATTTAGACGTTCATTTTGGAGGATCGCTCGTAATGATTGGTTGGACGCGGATGAGTTATCGTGATTTTCATTATTGGTGGCCATCTACAAAATTTAACAAAGGTCTATTTTAGTATTTTCGATATTACTAATTTTAATAATTAATGCCTTTTAAGGTCCTTTTTATATTAAAATCTAGAACCCAACATTACATTTAAATTGTGGTTAGGTGACCTTTATCCCACGATTTAAATTAATAAGGTGGTCAACGATTGACGGTTGCAACCACTTGCAACTTCTAGAGGTATGGGATCGACTTTTGAACATCATATGTAAAGTCGGCATGTTAATCCCATCAACACCATTTGGAAACCATATTGTAGGTGATCCATTTAACATGGTTTGCAAATCAAGTTACCCTACTTACACACACATGTGAGTTTACCAACATAAGTGGTTAGGTGACCTTTATCCCACCAATGTGGTATTCCCACCTTAAGTCACAAGTTTCCTCAAAATGGTTAGGTGACCTTTATTCCATTAAGAGTTTGCAAATGACTTAAGTGTTGTGTAAAAGGATGGTGTTAAACTTGTTTGTTAAGTATTTAAAATTTTAATTAATTCTAGTTTAGAAAACTCTATGTACTTGTATTTGCATGCTTTCAAATACAAGATACCCTATGGTTCTTTTAATAAAACCCATTTTATTATAAAACCATTAATCCTTTTAATAACCATTTATTAACATTTAATGATTAAGAACCATTTTATATTATCTTGTTAAGATCATTTTTATTAAGATTGTTTATCATATCCAAATATCATTCAATCATTCATAAAATCACAATCAAACAAGCATAATATAAACAACCACAATATGCATAACCATAGCTACTATTGTGACCACACTTGTTTGCCATCACAAGTGTGGTCATTTGGTCTTTCCTAAGGGTTGAATACAACACAAAATTGAGGTCTTCATAGACCCCCACTTGAACTTGCATCCATATGCTTCAAGTCCTTCTTTTGTGTCTTGTTCTTGTGCTTCCTTCCCGAGCATCTTCTTTTACAAAATATATATCCTAATACATATTTTATAGTAAAAGAAAAATACTCCTAATCTATTATTACATCCCAATGAATAAATAAACAAATTACATTTTTAACAAAGCACAAATTAATATACAACCCCATTGAATAAATCTAAACCAAACATTGCATCCATCCAAACAACGTAAGGTCAAAGGCTAGGTTATGCACTATCATATGAACAATCATTCACATCATTCAACAAACAAAATAAACCCCATCAAACCCTAAATTTTCAGCCAACATAAAGTGAAAATTTGGGTTTGTTTTTCCAAACAAACAACAACCAAACATGTCAACCAATTGATATTTCTATCTTTCAAAGTTTTATCATAAGCATGAAGATATAACTTTGAAAGACATGGGGTTTATTGAATCATCCAAAATCAGCCTATAATTAGTTGATAATCATCCTTTAAAACCAATTTTAAAGGACAAGAACAAGCAAGCTATCCACATAACCGGCTCTTGATGCCATTGATGGGTTTGCAAGAACATAAAAAACTAGTTTAACCTTTTAAACTTTCTGAAAAACGCATCGGATATATAGCTTTATAAACTTGTTTATAAGCTGAAAAATATGTTCTTTAGGTGACAATATAAGTGTATAATACAAACCCATATATCAAAGGATCATTCTATGTGAATAAACATGCTATGTATGCATAAAACAACATAATATGACAGCCGCAAAGGGCTGCCATATATACCTTTCTACAACCTTCAAAATCATGGATAAAGAATGAGATGAAGATGATGATGATGTCGAATGTGCAGCCCTCAAAGGAGAGAACCTCAAGTTGCTATACCCACAAGCTTGTTTCAAACACCTTGTTTGCTATGAAGTATGACACCAAATGTTCTCCAACTTCTTGAAACCGAAAATCAGCTTTGAAAACCCTTTTTTCCAGCCAAAGAAATCCGATTTTAGGAGAGAAGAAGGAGAGAAAGGAAAGCTATTGCATGTGTGAGAGAGAAAGAGTCTTGGAGTGAATGAATGGAAGAGTATGTAGTTGGTTAAGTCTTGCAAATAACTAGACAAAAGGTGGGTTCTCCTAGGCTAAAGGGCGGCCGAAGTTGGAGGTTCAAAATGGGTTTCCCACCCATTTTAACCTTTTGTATTAGTTACACTCTTCCATTTATTCATGTTATAAAATTTTAAAACCTAGTTGAAATTTTATAAGACAAACACTCTTTTATAAGTTATTATCTAACCATTTTAATTAATGAAACAAATAAATCTCTCTTGAACAAAATCATCCATATAATTTGTTCTAACACAAAAGCAATATTTAGAAAACCAATTTTCTAAATTAGGCGTTTATATTTGTTGTATGATCCTATCAATAAACAAATATTTGTTGGTGTTTGTATAACTTGTTATTGGGTATGGCCTGACTTGGATCATAACGTACTAACCACATCAATCTTGTATGTGTCTTGGGCATATAAGATCCTACAATATATACATACACACACACACACACACATATATATATATATATACACACACACACACATAGAGAAGCATTCTATTGAGAACCATAAATATGTAAAAAACTATTCAAAACCACATAAGCAATGGACATAACACCTCGATAAAGTTGGTAATATTAAAAGATGATGTTTTGATTCTATTTTTTAATATTTTCTTTCATTTTAACACCTCTCTCCTCAATTTTTTAGAAAAACTTTAAAATGTTCATATATGCAATACAATGTGTGTGCATTGATGCACATTATCAAAAGACTATAGATATCGTGATTTTCAAAAATTTATTTTAAAAGTAGTAAAATTACAAATATTTTGATATATTTATTTAATAAATAGTATAAGAGTTAAAGTGGTTCTTTCTGCTTCTTTACAGATTTATGGTTCTCAATTGAATGTAATTCTACATACATATATATATATATACATACAAACATATATATATATATATATACATATATATACACATATATATATATATATATACATATATATATATACATATATATATATACATATATATATACATATATATATACACACATATATATATACATATATATATACACAAACACACACACACATATATATATTCACACACACATATATACACACACATATATATATACACACACACATATAGATATATATATATATACACACACATATATATATACACATATATATACATGTATATATATATACATATATATATATATACATATAAATATATATATTCATATATATATATATATATACATATATATACATATATATATACATCTATATATATACATCTATATATATACATCTATATATATACATCTATATATATATATATGTATGTATGTATGTATGTATGTATGTATGTATGTATGTATGTATGTATGTATATAAGAACATGTTCTTTTTTTCACACTCACAACCGTAATAATATAGAAAATAACATATTTATAGGGAATTTACGATGAATACTTTAAAAGATGACATTTGGATCTGTGGTAACCATAATGATTTTTAATAAATTATGAATTACTTGTTGCTATACATATCTTATTCATACTCACTTAACACTATTTTTAGTTCTAATACTTTCTCCTTTAACTTCTAAAAACAACCATTATTTTCGTTTAACATTTTTGTTTGACATATAACCTATTTAATATGTTAAACAATAAATTTTATAGTCTTTTAAGATGTTTTGAATACTGCTTTTTTGTTTTCTATTTTCTCACTTTTTTTACATTTGTTAATATTATTATAATAATATTATTATTAATATTATTACATATAAACGAAAATAAATTTACAAATCTACTAAAGTAACTAATTAAGAAAATATATGTAGTGTTAGTGGAGTAAACAAATCAAGTCGAACCGTGAGCTGCTCAGAAATTATTAGTGAGAAACTCAAATCTTCGACATTAAACGCGATCGAGCCTGAGATCAAGTACATGTTAATTTAGGTGTGTTCAAAACCAGATGTCTAAATTTCAGACAATGGATTTCGATATTTGCTATCTAATATTTTGGATATACATTTCAATAGAGACATGCGGCAATGCCCTATCAAAATTTTTAGTTTTATTGATATCTACTTGAATTTGATTGGATTAGCATATGAAGTTAGTGACACATCAAAAACAAACTTTTCCACGATAAAATGACGCTACTACCGTTGAATCGTATGGCTTGACATGTTCACAGTCTTGGGCACACCAATTTGGTTTACAAGGATCTGGTGCAAGATTAAAATTAAGAGCAAACAAACCAAGAGCACACAAACCTTCACCTGAAAGCCATCAATGATAAAAAAAAATATAAACAAATAGATTCATTTGATTGTTTAAAAGCGAGTAACATATTATAATATATGATTGAATAAATTAGTTAAACAGGATATACCGTGTTTGTTGCATTCTTCTTGGGGGGGTTAGTGTAACGATGGCACTCATAAAATTTAACAATAAAAAGGTAAAGAAAGATAAGATATATGACACTCCTCCCCATTTCAAACTCTTGAGAACCAAATATTAAGAATTATACCATGACTTTCGACTTGAATACATGATATATATAACACGCGTCTTAGTTGTTAGCATAATGTTATATCCAATTATTGTAATTTTATTCAACAAAATTCAAGCATTAATAAGAAGTTAAGGCAAATATATTTTTCACATGTGATAACTATCTATTACAATTTATTATTTGAGGTGGAAAAACAAATATTACTTTATTAGGATAAAATACTATCTCATATCAATTACTTTCGTATGATGTTTGCAACTTAATAACATTACCACCAACCACCACTTAAGTTTTAAAACAAACATTTGGATTTCTATTGTTGCAACTCCAATACATATAATATACTTTTTTAACCTATTGATTGTTTACTGAATTTGAGGTTTTTTAGATATCTTTGTTTGATTTTGTAGCCGTGTTTAATATTTTTTTGGGCCCCGATATAAGTTGTATTGAACATAAAGTGTTATTTCATATATGGCATTTTTGTTGGTATCGTAGGTTATATCACTTAACCTTAACGTGATAATACCATGAAGAATGAGACCTATACAGAATCAAAGAAAATTCATACCGTTGTTTAACTGTGTTTTAAACATGTTTAAATCTCTACATGCGAGTAGCCATAACCCCTTACATTTATTTAAGCTCTTAACTAAGTTAATGTCATCACCATAATGCAAGCGATGAATTCCATTACAATGAGGCTGGTTTACATTCAATGTGGGGTTATTAGTATGAACACCTAGAGATCCTAGTCACCTGTGGGGGATATTGATGGTGATGGATGGATAGTGACGACATGGTTTTTAACTTGGGTGATAAAGTTAACAACATGGTGTATATTCATGTCAACTAGTTTTCCCATCCTTTATTTTAGTTGGAGAGGCTCATAATGCTCTCCTTTGAGAAGCTTACATTGCTTATTGTTAGGCGTTGAGGCTTATAGTGCTCCACTACAAGGTGTAGTACACTGTTCGACAATCTAGTACCCTTAGAAGGGGCTTAAACCTCGACAATGACAATTATGTCCCTATGCCTAAATCCATGACCAACAAACTTAGGGATTCCGGTGATCCTGATGAGAGAACTTATGATTCAAAGCCTATATCATCATCATCATCGTCAAAATCACCATTAATCAAATTTGTGAAAAGTCAAAACCCACCTCAAATCAAATCAACTGACTTTTATCAAGGATGGAATAATGAATTTGATGTCCACACCACTGATGATGATGAAGATCTTTTGAATAATGAGTCTCAACAATCAACCATTAAAACTAGAAGATTTTCAAATGTATCAATGATTGCTAATGCATCATCCAAACAAACAAAGTAAAAGCAAGTATTCGATATTTGCTTAGGTGAAAGAAAGGGTAAATCTTCCACTGCCTAGATTAAATGAATAACCAATGAAAAGGGAAAAATCACCACACAACTAAAGTAACAAACATTAACTTTGGTATTCTAGCAAAATCAAATCTTAGATTAAAAGTTTTCTGTCATACCCTCGCTAGAAGTAGAAACACGTGGATGTGACGAATGGGATCCTCATAACACATCGGGGGTCCAAGAGAATCACTAAAGGCATTCTACATAAATGGATCATGACGGAATCCAACACATAAGAACATGTGCCAAGTATAGTCAATCCTAAAACATCATACCATAAATGCATAAATAGTCCAAAGTTCCATTTAGGAACAAACAAGCACAAATACAAAACAATCCTATATACAAAACCAACAATTATAATCCAATAATCAAACAATCCAACACGAGTCCAATAGTCTCTTGAAAAGTCTATTGCTCCTAAGGGAGCGGTCTTGTATAAAGCCCGAAGCCAACCACCTAAACCTTATTACCTACAAAAGACATGCTCTAAAAAGTCAACAAATGTTAGTGAGTTCACAGGTTTAAAGTACAAAGGTTTGGTCATGTATAACATGTATATAAAGTTGTATGTGGGTAAGAGTACTGCAGGATCGATACACTCACTCAAGACAAGTGTTCTCTTTTTAACTCACTAAGTTACCCTCAAAATGATAAAGCAGAATCCTCTAAGAGTTGATAATAATATACTAAGTAAAAAAGGTACAAGGAATGATTTTCAAGATACATTATATATTAAGTCTCAACTTAAAGTTTATAAGACTCTTACAAGCATGCTCTTATGAGCTTACAATGAGAACTTTAATACTACTATCTACAGCCGGCTATACAAAAGACAACTAGCTAGAAACTTACTTACTAAACAAATACTACATTGCTAGTAGTAAGGTTTTTAGAATAAAATACTATCCTAGATAAGGTAGTCATGACATGTCCATGACTTACCTTTTTGTTTACCAACTAAAGTTAGTGACTGTAGTAACTGATAAGGAATGAACAGTGGACTAAAGTATGGTCAACTACATGGTCATGGGAAAACCCCATGTAGTGTCTCAGAGGTGGCAGTGGCGTGTCAAAGGGACCATGCTAATATCCACTGGTTCATAGTAAGTTCTTCCGAAGGATAACTGGCTTCGGAAGAACAAGTTCTTCCGAAGCCATTTATACTTTGGAAGAATTTACTTCTTTTGAGACTTGTGCTGGTCTTCAAGACTTTATGCTTCGGAAATCATTGTCTTGAAATCTTCTTAAGTGTTGATACTTCAGAAGAGAGATGACTATGTCTTCGGAAGACATGATTCCTATTCGGAAGTTCTTTTATCTTTAATCTTCGGAAGTGCAGCTTTTGTCTTTGGAAGGCCTTCATAGTTGCACCAAAATTATTATAAGTGTGGTTTTGATTGCACCAGCCTCATATATCTAACAAACTCCCCCAAGGCTGATGCTACCGAAACCTCACTGTCTTCTACTTCTCAAAACTCTCAGCATCAAGGAGAGCAAATATTTATCCGTCTCCTTGTTCTTTCTAGAAGTAGTGCTGAGAAGTTGGTACTGATCCTTTGTTGATAACAGTTCTAGTCTGTTACTTTGGATCATATGTACCCTTTGCTATGGCCCTCGAAAGAGAGTTAGTTGACGGGAGTTATAGGCATACTCCCATCTGACTACAGGTTCCAAGTCAGGGCATTCAATCATTTGTAGGAAAGTCTTTCCTTTGATTGTCCCTTCCTTTTCAACCTTCTCTCTTAGCTTCAACTCTTCTTCAATCCTTGCTCTTACAGTTAACTCAGCAAGGTGAAGACTGCTCAGATGATTTTGAGTGTGAGCAGCAATCTAAGAGTTGGAGGGGTTGGAGAATGACTTCTCTGCTAACTTAGCGATATCAAATCTGCTTGAGTGAAGCAAAGGAGAGTTAAGTCTGTTGACTTTGCCATTCTCTCTTTCCACAACAAAGTTGTGAGAAGAGTCTTCAAATCTCTATCGGATAATTTTCTTCCTAGGAATAAGGGGTTGATTTGGCAGTTTGTTACCCTTCCTGGTGTCCAAGAGAATTACCAGTCTTCTTCTTAGCATCTTCTCCTCCTTATTGAGTGAATTAGAGTTGGCTGCCAAGAGCTAAAGTGCCTGGTTAAGAGTTCCCCTAAGAAGATCAAGAAATTTTTCTCTTGTAAGGGAACTAGAGGATCCATCAACAAATGTTAACTTGATGAATTCCCCTTGACAAGAAATTTCACTCAGAGTAGCACAATTGATGAGTTTTTTCTTGATTTCCTTGAATTCCTCTAAGGTTAGAGGTTTACTTGACTCAGAGGATGGCTTGGATGATGAGGGTATGGCTGTGAAGAAATAGGTGATAAGGGTATGGCTGATGGTATAGGTTCAGGAGTGTAAGGTTTAGTGGTTGGTTTAGTTTTTATTAGGAAACGAAAGGGTGTTGGCTCAGGTTTAGTTTGAGGTTGAGGTTGAGGTGTAGGTTTGGGTGTTATCCTCTGAGAACTTGAGTAAACCTTCTTCCTTCTTCCTGAGCGAATGTCAGCTTTGATGTCACTGACATGTCACTGCAGGGTCTTATCAGACATAGGTCCAACTTGTCTGCAAGAGAAGCCATGGGCTTTAAGATATGCTTTCATCCATGCTCTGTCTCCCATCTTCTTGGCCGTGACAAGTTAGGCTTCTTCTTCCTTCTTCTTTTTAGCTCTGAGCTTTTCCTTAGCAGCCATTTTCCTCTCCTTGTCCATTTGATCTTGTTCTTTGTTGCATAAGATCATGTCATTGTCATGAGGAGCTAATTCTTCAAAGAAGTAGCCCCTAGAAGTTAAGAAGGATACACTTTCTTCTCTCAGCTGCTGCTCAGCTTCCTCTTTCTTCCTCTTCTCTTCCTCTTCTAAGGCCAACCTTACTACTTCATCTTGTTCTTTTTGCACCATGATTACCTTTTCTAACTCAACCAGCTCCTTAAGTGTTAAGAGGAGCACATCTTTATTTGATACACCCAGATTGACAAGATTATCAATAATCTCCACTCTCTTCATGTTGTTGATAGCCACCTGGGCTACCACAACTGCTTTGCTACTTACAACTAGTAGCTTTCCAGTAGGGAGTCTACCTTTTCTAAGACTTCTCCATCCTTTCCTCCTCTAACAGTTCTTCCATAGTCATCTTTCTTTTACCTTTGATGTCTTTGGAAGCTTGAGCTTTTAGAGACTCTGTTATAGAGGATTCAGGCTGGTGTGTGGTAATATGAGTTTATGATGAAGAAGGTGGTTGAGCAGGAGGAGTTGTGAGATAGTCTTCATTATTTGTCTCAGAGGCTAGTTCAAGAATTGCCTCTGTGATAATTAGATCATCAGACAAAGAATATAGTCCTTCCGCAGCTTGGACTTCAGCTTTGGAAGTTAATGGGAGTTCTTCCGCAGCTTGGTCTTCAACTTTGGAAGTTAGAGGGATTACTTCCTATCCCAACTGATTCAGTTGCTAGGCCATCATTCCCTATATCCCCTTTAAATCAATCTCAGGTTCAATGTGGACCTTAGGTTGACCAACTCCTTCCTTAGTAGTAGGAGGTGCATTCATCCTTTAAAGCTTTTCTGATCCAAAGTAAGCTATAACAACGTTTGGACTTGGTTGTTCAAGTGAAGAGATCATTAGGAATGTGGTTAGGAATCTGTGAAGATCCATGAGCATCTTTCGGTCCACTTGTAGTATGATTGGAGGTGGTTCAGGAAAAACAGTTTCTTATTGAGCAGGATATTTTGAAGAGAGGGTTGTGAGAGCCAAACTTTGCTCTGTTTAGGTTTCCCTCTGAGCATTTTCTCCCTTTTTGGTAGCATCATCTTGAGAGCTTGATGAGCTAGAGGAAGAAGTCAGAGAGACATCAATTGGTACACACCTGACAGATCTCCAAGTCTATGTCTCAGCTAGTTGAGCCTTGAGATATTCAATCTCAAGTTACTGAGTGACAGACCTGTCTTCAAAAGTCTTAACCTTTGATTCAAGGTTTGAGACTTTGGAAAGTAGATCTCTGATTATGAGTTGCATACTTCCCTCATCTTCTTTTGAAGAATCACGGGGAGATGAGATAACATACCTTGTATGTTCATGCTCATCACCAGTTATAGTTTCTTGGCACCCTGGTTTCCTTTGCGTAGTGATGTCTCTTTCATATTCATCAATAGGCAAAGTTGTCATAGATGCAGTCTTAGAGATGTTACCACTATCCTGAGAGGTCATTGAGACATTCTCAGTAGTGGCAGCTGAATCTATATGAGTCCCCTCCACATTAGTGGAACTCACCTTAGTTGGGCTTTGCTGATGGGGGCTAGAAGTCAGAGATTTCTCTAGGCTCAGTTGATCCTTGAATGGGTTTTATGGATCAACATTATGGCCTTGAAGGAACATGAAATCCACATCAGCATGGTACGTAGGTAAGTAAAGGATATGTGAGTTATACCTAATGACTCGAGACCTTGATCAATATCTAGAGGCTTAGAGCCTATAATTTGGCTATCCCTTATTGGTTGCTCAGGGGAGTGTTGTGACTCAACCTGAGGGCCTTCAGTTCTGGTTTGGGGCTCATGGGATTGAGACTGAGGAGACTCAATACCCATATTGAGGTTGATGGTGAAGGATGGTTGGACCTCAGACTGAGTGGGAGCCCATTTGTCCACTCTAGTCTTTTTAGATTGAGTAGGAGGTGCTTGTTCAATCAGAGAAGATTAAACAAGGGTTTGATTGGGATGTCTCTGGTATGTGTATGTGATGGGAGGAGGAGATAGAGTTGTCAGTGAAGTGGGTGATGCTGGTGTGGGTTCATCACTTGTGGGGTTCATAAGGATGTCACCAGGAGCCATTGGCTCGATCATACCTGGAAGGAGTGCAGTATATCTTCCGGTGAAGTTGGTGGACACCCTCTTTAGAACTTTGAAGATGGCAAGCCTCATGAGCGGGATAGAAAGAGTAGCTACACAGATAAGCTTCTCTTGATCTAGCTCGTAGTTGTTGAAATGCTGAATGAACCTATGATACATGTAGAATGTTTCCATTTGAAGATTTCCCTTGAGGTTACTCAACACAAATCTGGAATAGTTGAAACGAAGGCCTTTTACCAACCCATGAACTAGGCATCCTAGGTCATAGGGAATTTGATCCCACCCCTGATTTATTAGACTGACAGTGAAGAACGGTATGAAGTAGAAACTTCCAATTGTAGGAAAAGTTAAACTTGTAGACCGTTGATCTGCTCACATCACCACCATACCCCATTTGGGTATAGGTGTCTTCCAAATCAGATTTAGGGAATTCCATAGGAGAACCTTTATCATGAAGCTCTAAGTGTTCCCTAATGGTCTGTTCAGATATGACTATCTCTTGGCCATAGATTTTTGACCTGATAACCCTAACTCCGTTCAAGGTGTCAACCTAACCATTTGCCCAAAATTCAGCAATATGGTTGGAGTAAACAGTGGGATTAATAGTGAGGGCTATGTAGTAGGTGGGCTGAAGCAAAAATTGGATGATTTCAGAGAAGTCTGTATCCTTTAAAGAGTTAAGGAGCGTGACTTGATTATGTTGAGGGTTTAAAGCCATTGTTGACAGAGATCGTAAACAGTAGTGGTAAGTTTGAAAGAGTGACGGTAAAGATGAGGAACAATTAGGGTTTGTAAATGGGTAAAAATATTAATGAGATAGGTCGGAAGTATTTAAATGTGGTGAAATGGCGGATGGATAAGGTGAAATGATAGTTTGGGGTATGATGTGAAAGGGGCGGTAAGGATAAGTCATTTAAATATTCCGACATTATTAAGAAAATCTTTACCTTTTACAGAGTGGGTCCCAAAGATTTACATTATGTAGTAAAAATTTTCTTTCGAGAGTATGAGTCTTCTGAGTGTAATATCTTCCGAAGTCAAACTTACATCCGAAGGTAAGATAGAAGGTCATTCGAATGAAAGATTTTATCACTTTAGAAATGGATTTGATAGCTCTTTGTATGTTCTTCCAAAGCTTAAAGCCTTTCCGAAGATATTAGAAGTTTTAGAAAAGTTGCCTTCGGAAGATAAACAAAGATATTTTCGAGGGAAAGTTTCTTTTTGGAAGAATTCATACTTAAGAGATTTTGAAAGAAAGACATTTTATAACAGGGCTTAGATTGGTTGACACAGTCAGAACACATATTAAAAAGGTTTTCATATGAGAAAAGTTAGTCAATCTTTCTTATCCCAATAGTTGTAATCAGATATTTAAATCTTTGTTCATCAAATGCCTTTATGAACAAATCACCATATTGTTCATTTGTGTCAACTTTGACTAATTTGATCAGATTTTTCTCATGAATATCTATGATAAAATAAACCCTGATGTCAATGTGCTTTGTCTTTGAGTGATTGACTGGATTTTCTATAATGGAGATTGCACTCTCGTTGTCAATGTGAATAGGAGTCTCTATAAAATTGAAGCCATAATCCAACATTTGATTTTGAATCCATAGCAGCTGAGCACAACAACTAGTGCAACAATATATTTAGCCTCAACAGTTGATGTTGAAACACAAGATTGCTTCTTGTATTGCCAGGAGATTATCCTTCCATCAAGAAATTGACGTCCTCCTGATGTTGATTTCTTGTTGATGTTACAACCACCATAGTCACTATCAGTGTAGCCATAGAGATTAAAGTATTGATTCCTAGGATACCAGAGACGCAACTTAGGAGCTCCTTTGAGGTATCTTAGGATTCTCTTGGTAGCAACTAGGTGAGACACCTTTGGAGCAGCCTGATATCTTGCACAGATGCAGGTTGCAAACATAATATCAGGTCGACTTGTGAGATACATCAGAGATCCAATGATTACCCTATATTGATGTTGATCAGTATCCCCCCTCGGAGTTAGGACAAAGATTGTGCTTTCTTAGTATAGGTGTCTTAGCTTGCTTTCAATCCATCATTTTAAATCTTTCTAAAATGTCATTGATATATTTAGATTGATTAATGAAGAACCCATCTTTCATGTGCTTCACCAGAATTCCAAGAAAAAAATCCATTTTTCCCATGGAACTCATCTTAAACTTCATTTTCATAATGCTTTCAAAGTCCTTACACATTTGGTCATTTGAAGATCCAAATATGATGTCATCTACATAGACTTGTACTAGCAAAATGTCTTTTCCAGTCTTCCTTATAAATAATGTCTTGTCAATGGTACCTCAGGTGTAACCATTTAGGAGAAACTGAGGCAGTGTCTTATACCACAGCCTAGGTGCCTGGTGTAATCCATAAAGAGCTTTATCTAATTTGCACATATAATTAGGATGTTGCGGGTCTTCAAATCCTGGAGGTTAGCACATATAGACTTCTCTGTCTATATCTCCATAGAGAAAAGCACACTTAACATCAAGCTGGTAAATTGTAAAGTTCTTGGATGCTGCATAAGCAAGAAAGATTCTAACTGCCTCAAGTCTTGCAACAGGTGCAAAGACATCTATGTAATCGATTCCTTCTTCTTGAGTGTATCCTTGAACTACTAATCTTGCCTTGTTCTTGATAATCAAGCCTCTGTCATCCTTTTTGTTTCTAAATTCCTACTTTGTGCCAATGGGTACTTGACCAGATGGTAGTGGACATAGGTTCCAAACCTTTTGTCTTTTGAATTGAAGAATTTCCTCTTGCATTAACTCAATCCAACTACTATCATTCAGAGCTTCTTCTACCTTCCTTGGTTCCATCTGTGAGAGGAAGCAAGAGTACAAGCAGACATTTCTATATGAGTTTGTCTTCTTGTTCTCACATCTTCAGAGACATCTCTAATGTTGCTTTTAGCAGGGTGGGTGTTATGAATCCTGAGTCTAGGGATCACATCCATTTGCATGGAGAGATCTAGATTTGAAAGGTTTTGCTCAAGACTGTGAAAATTTGAATCAGCTGGGGTTTCACATTCATTCAATGACGACTGATTGAATGAAGAAGAAACAACATCAGTAGCCATTTGATATGGATTAGCCTTATCAGTTGCCTGTTCTTCCTAATTGCTACTTCTAGCAGATTAGTGTTGTGTAGTGTTTGTGTTGTCACTCAATGAGTTTTGAGGCTCACTTTGTTGACAACTGGTTGAAGCTTCACTTGTTATTTTGATGGGAGATTGAGCTTCAAAAATTCTTGGAGAACTTGGAACAGGTCTGAGTAACTCAAGTAGTTGATCATCATCTGAGTCACTTTTAGTTCCTTGTAACGCCCCGAAATTCCCAGAAACAAGCTATTTAATAATAATGGGCTTTTAAGGGTTAATTTAAGAAATAAAGGGGTAGATTAGTGGGCTATGGATAAAATTGGTCTTAATGGGCTAGATTTGATGGGTTAAGGGCCCTAATCAGCCCTTAAACATGCATGAACAGCTCCATCTTCACCATTGCAAACCCTAGCCACCAAATTCGTAGAGAGAGAAAGTAGAGAGAGAAAGTGGAGAAACTCAAGATTTGGAGCTTGGAAGTGTGAAAGATTGAAGTTCTGGGTGATTTGAACATCAATTCAGAAGAAAAGAGCAACAAAACAAGGTAAGAATCGGCCTCTAAACCTCTCTGTAGATCAAACCCGGATTCTAGGGTTTTGGGGTTTTGAAAAGTTCAAAGAAACACATAAAGGTCAAATTTTTACGTATAAAACGTGTAAAAAGCTTAGATTTGGTTTCATGGAAGGTAAACCAAGGATTTGGACGTAAAAAGTTAAGATTTTGGGTTAAAAACGGGCTGGTTCTTAGTTTATATTCATCCAGCGAAACTGGGCCCCGATCCAGCGAAACTATGAGTTAATCCAGCGAAACTGAGTACTCATTCAGCGAGACTAGGATTCGCTCGGGCGAAACTACAGTTTCGCCGGTAATCTCGCTAAGACCCAGACTGACCTATAGATATTGCGAAACTAGGAAATTCCAACAAAAGTTGGGCGCTCAAGGCAGCGAATCTGTCTAGCGAAACTAGCAGAAGTGCTGCCCAGCGAAACTGTAGGCGAAACTTTAGTTTCACTGTAGCGAAACTGTGGGCGAAACTATGAAGAAAATGAAGTTTTTGCATGTTAACTTTCGTGCAGTTAGAGTGTTTAGGCTATAGCTTAAGTGGCTTAGAATATAAGCTATTGGACAAGTTCAGGTGAGTTCTAGACCCCTCCTTTAACCGTTTTTAATGTTTTGGGGTGATATACATACTAAAATACATACTTTTATGATGATGGTTTTTAAGACCTTTTATCAAGAAAATAAAATTTTCTAAAGTAAAATGTGCCATTTAAATAGCTCAAAATAATTTTCGGGCGCGCTGACCTGGCAGCCCGGCGCCCCGGCCCTAGCCAGGGGCGTTGCCCCTTGGACCCCACTAGGGGCTGCCGCCCCTAGAACCCCGCTATCAGGGGCTGCCGCCCCCAAACCCCCGCTGTCCCGCGGAGGGTCAGTTATCTAGTTTATCTCTCATGATTGATGAAGTGTGAATGCCTAGACTAAGAGTTTGCTTCTTATTATGTGTTAAGTGTATGTGAAAACTAAAGATATAAGTGAAACTTAAAGAACTGTTATTGGGCCCATAACGTGTACTCTTGAGAAGAGGCCTTGGAGAATAGGCAAGGATGGCCTTTTAGATCTATCTTTTTGGAAAGATCTAAGGCATACACTCTTCCTGTCCTGTTGGCCTTTAGGAGAGTGTATTCATCCAACACCTTGTCAATCAAATTTAGAACTTTGGATGATAGAATCCGACAGTTCTGGCTTGTGAAAAGGGCAACATGGCCTTTATCACACATTTGACTGACACTCAAGAGGTTGTATTTGAGATTCTCCACATGGTTAACATCATCAAACCTTATTTCCCATTGGACACAAAGCCTTTTCTGATGATGTAACCCTTTGCATCATTGCCAAAGGAGACAAATCCCTTCTTTCCTTGAGAGTAGTCATTAAGAAGGGAGCTGCTTCCTGTCATGTGCATAGATCCTCCACTGTCTACATACCAGATGCTTCTTTGGTATGTTGAAGAACCCTGCAATCATAACCACTTGTTAGTTGGTTTTAGAGACCCAAACCTGTTTGGTTTTGGGTCTGTTCTCAACAACAGGTGCAACACTAACATGTGTGTTATGTGTGACAGCCTGAGGTGAAGGAGATGGTGCAGAAGAGGAACCCTTTGGCTTGGACTTCCTTTTCTGTGGTTTCAACACAGGAACATCTAAATGGTTGACTCTTCCTATTAGATACTGAACCATCATCACCAGCTATGTCTAACTTTGTGATAAAGCTTTCCGCTCTTCAAACACAATGGGGCTTGCTGATGATGGATTCCTATGTTGCACCATCTTCTTTTGAGCAACCTCAGCTGTTGCCTGAGTAACCCCTACCTTCTTTTTAGATTTAGCTTTGGGCTTAGGGATTTCAGGCTTGGATGTTGCTAGTACAAACTTGGTATCAAACTCATTTTTCATTTTATTTATGTCCTCTTTAATTTTCTCCTTTTGTTTGAGTTTGGAACCCCTTTTGTACCAGCAATCATCAGTAAGATGATTGAACAAGCCACATATCTCACATGGCTTCTTCTTCATCTTATGTTGATCATCAGCTGAAGAGGATAAAACTGCTGAAGACTTGTTCTTCAGCTGTTTACTATCTGTACTAGCAGTTTTCTTCCTAGTAGTACCTGCTTTCTTGACATTCTCTTTAGTTGTCTTCAAACCTTTTCTACTGTTAGTTTTCTTCTCTTTAGTGCTGACAGTAGTTGAGGTTTGAACTTCAGGTGTTATCACTTGCTCTCCAGTACTTTCAGTACTTCTAGAGACAACACCTGAGTTGATCAACCTTTTGATCATATGACAGTCAGCATTTGAACCATCAACTATTGTAGCATCAGCTGATTGGTTTTGGCAGGAGTTAATGCTAACTTCTATCTCTGATGATGCTGAATCAGAAGATAGTAGGTCACATGATAAGAAGGATTGGTTATTACTCTCTCCATCAGATTCCACTTCTGCTCTTGAAGTAAAATCTGTTGGAGGAGCAGTGTGATTATAACTAATGCCAAACTTCATATTGGAAGCTGATTGCTTGCTGAGAAGCATTTCAAAACCCTTGCATGATTGCACCCATCGATCACACTCTACTTGGGTGGTTGCAAGAGTTTCCTTGAGGTCTCTGTACTTCTCTAGAAGTACATCTTCCCTAGCTTTGTCATCTTTTATTTGACATTTAAGCTTGTAAATCTCATCATTTTTCTCATTAAGTGCAGCCTCAAATTCAGCTTTCTTTTGGAAATGGTGTGCTCTAGCTCAAGGTTTTTATCTATTAAAGCTACATTTGCTTCTCTAATAGAAGCAAATGCTGCTATGCATGATTCAGAACAAAGCTTGGCTTTAGCCTCAGAGGATACCTGCAATGAGGCAATGGATGATGACCCCTCAGCAGACTCAAGGGCCATCAGAGCAAGATTTCCAAATGGATTATCACCACCATGTTGACCAGCACCTTGGAGTAGTTGTTCCTGACCAGATAGATCATCTGGCAGACTACTCCAGTCAACAACTCCTGGGGTGAAGAAGCTGTGTTGTTGAGGTTGTGTATGATGATGAGATTGGGAAGATTGAGGCTCAGGAAGAGCATGTGGTGGCTGAGCAGAAGGTGCTTGAGTTTAACCGGGCTGAGGCACATAGTAGCAGGGGTATGGGTATGGCATATGACCCTGAGGCACAAAATAAGCTAGTGATGCATGTGCTTGTGATGGATGGCCAGAACTGGAGGAATGTTGCCCTCTGTGCTGTGAGCTATTGCTTGGAAAAGTCATAAAGGGTGCAGAGGAGTTAGATCCAGATGATCTACACTCTCTAGCAAAGTGTCCAAGCCTTTGGCACTTGTGACACCTTAACTTGCTCTTGTCAAAACCAACTTTGGTTTTGCTAGAGAGACCAGGCAATTTCCTGCCAGTTCTCTTGTAGAACTATTGAGATATGATATTTATCATTGCCATTTGGTTCAAAATATCCATCTCTTCCAGATCATCATCTGGAATGCCCTTCAAGTCCTCCATCAGAAAACACAGATTATCACTGCTACCTCCTGAACTACTGCTAACACCAACAAAAGCTTGTTCAGAGTTGGTAGAGAAATCAATATGCTTATCATAAGAACTCTCTGATGCAGCATATTCCGACTCCTGACTTATCAAGGCAGCATTGCCATGGACAAAGTCATTAGTGAGCTTTCCAGAGGTGGACAACTTCCTCTTTTGCTCTATCTCTCTCTTAAATGTGAGCAGTTTCCCATGAAGTTGGGTGAGAGATACAGTATCCAGATCTGCACTGGAGCGTAGGACAATAGTATAAGTGTCCCATCTCTCAGGCAGTGATCTGAGGAATCTGTTGTTCATCTGGCTGTTAGAGTACTCTTGTTTGACCATCTTCAACTCAGAGATCAAACAAGAGAACCGCTCAAACTGCTGAGTCAGAGTCTCACCCTTCCTATGAGAGAATGTCTCATATTGTTGGGCGAGGATTTCCCTAGTGTTTGCTAAGACCGCATCGGTTCCTCCGAATTGTTCCTTCAGAGCAACCCATAGGTCATGAGCAGTTTCATGATGCAAAATCCCTGAATAAATCTCATTTGGAATAGCCATAGCTAAAATTCCATGGGCTCTAGCATCAATCTCGAACAGCTTAAGATCTTCGTCTGAATATTGTTCAGGTTTCTTCGAAACCTGTTCATTTGATTCAGGGACGCTCACCATAGGCTTGTATGGTCCATGCACCACTGACTTCCAACAACCAGCACTGTTGACAGACAAGTGGTGAAGCATACGACGTTGCCATATGTTATACTCATTCCTCACAAGCATCGGAGGCTTGGTTGAGGAACCAGTATTGTGAGGATCGTTCGTTGGTGTCGTCATCTCAGATTTTAGTCAAAAACAAGTTTAAGCAAAACAAATGTAGCTCAAAACCACCAGAGAACCTCAAGTTTTTTGCTAGAAACAGCAGAATCTCACTCTCTATAGCTAATTCTTGCAAATTGCTAATTCGATCAAACGTAGAGATCAAAAGAGCATTTTCAAATGATCAATAGTGAAATCGATCAATGATTAACCTGGATCTGATACCATTTGATAGGATCTCAGCCTCTAGTTTGATCAATCAGCTTGTTTTTGCAGCAGATTTAGCACAGTAATTAGCGATTACAGCAAGAACACAAAATATTTTGCATGTAAAAGTACAAACATAGAGAGAGAGAAAAGTTCTGCGAAAAGATGTTTTCTATAACTTCACACATTTCGGCGCCGAATACAATATGGCCATCGTCCTTTTATAGAAGAAAAAGGACGAATACTGATGTGACTAGACAGTGACATCAACCGATTATTAACAAACTACTGATAGAACGTTAAACTACTGAAGATGTCAACAGCTGACATCTTCTTACAAAATCCGTGTTCTACCTATTACAAGTACTGAAAAAGGAAACTACTGAAAACTTACAACGACTGAAGAACAACCTCTTCAGTCGTTTACAACTACTGAACTATAACAGCTAAAGAACAAACTCTTCAGCTGTTGTACTAACTACTGAAACATAAAACTACTGAAAAGGAAAAACCATCACAACAACTGAAGAAGACTTCTTCAGCTGTTATGACAAACTCTAAGGCTTCAGCACTTGTCTTCAGACTTTGGTCTTCAGATGTTTCATCAGCTGATGACTTCAGTAGATGTCATCAGCTGATGTCTTCAGTCTTTTGTCTTCAGACTTTGTGCATCAGTTGTTGATCTTCAGGTCTTCAGTTCTTCAGTTGTTGATCTTCAGCACTTGTCTTCAGTACTTGAAGTCTTCAGTACTTGTGAGCTTCAGTACTTCAGACTTCAGTACTTATCTTCAGCACTTGGGATCTTCAGCTGTTGTACTTCAGAACTTTGATCTTCAGCTGTTGATTCTTCAGACTTTGTCAAACGGCTGATGAAGGTCTTCAGGTTGTTGTGATGACATGTGGGACTTAGAGGTTTTCCTGATCTTGGCTCATTGGTTCTTTTGGTCCAACAGATCATGCTAGAGTGTTTATTATGGATATCTAATGTGTTAGAATGTGTTATTGGAGTTGTATGAATGCTTAGTTGATCATGTGGGATTGATGAACCTTGATGATCATGTATGGTATTGAATGTTGATTAGTAACTAGGACATCATGTTTGGGACTGGAAATCGATCACCTTGATGTATGTTGTACGTAATAGACATGTTGAATGTGTTGTGGTTAGTATGGATGATTAATTGGTAAATTATCTGTTTTGGCCTGTATATGCTAATTCATGTTTATAGGTCATATAAGTAGGTTATGCATGATTTGACATTTATATGATGCACTAGTTGTGTTATGGATACACTGAGCATGCTAGATGTTAAGGACTTACATAACTTGTATGATATTTACATAGTATGATGATCTAAGCAATGCATTGGGAATGTAGCACCATATGTGATCCATTGGAATGTTAACCATGTATGATATATGCTCATGTCTGTTTAAATGGTTTACAACACATAATGTCACCAACGGGTCAAACGGGTCAACTGGGTCAAACATGTCTATCCTTCTAAAACCTTAAGTCTTTGGTTGTAGTGCACTTAGGGTTTCACATATTCTCTGTTTACACATACTCATGTACTTACAAGATCTAGGTAACCTCTGAGGGTTGACTGTCCACTTTTTCTTTCAAGTAAACTCTAAGTACTCAATACGCGTATCAGGTGAGTTCATGCCCCACTGTTTACTTAACCTCTTTTGGGGGAGATAGCATACTGGTAACTTTACAAACACTTTATATATTTAAGTTATGTATAATATTAATATAGTGCCGTTTACCATGGAAAAGTCCTTACACTTTCAAATTGTTAATATTGAATAGCGGGGAAACTTGAGTAGTACTACTGGGTCTGACGAGCCCCACCTGTATGACTCGAGGTCAACCGGGTGCAATTTGTCCTATGAATATTTGTCACGACATGGTAAGTCGTGACAGGAGGCAAAAACTATCACAGTCAGCTTCAATTGTGAAACACCTATGAATTAGTATTTATTGTTAATAGACTAGCTATCTGTTACAATACACATGCTTATATATATCACAATTGTTAAACTGTTTATGTTTAAACGCAAACTCTTGAACTCACCAACCATTGTGTTGACATTTTAGTATGCTATTCTCAGGTCAGTAATCCAACTTGCCAGTAGTAGCACAGCACGAGTCGAGCATGCATTCTAAGACTTAAACTATAAACATATTTACCTATCTTTACATTTGGGGTTTTCAAACATTTGGTTGGCGCATGTTTTGCCATATTATACATTTTTATATTTTGGCCTTGTCTTATTTACAATACGCTTCCGCATGGTTTTAAAGTTTGAACTCTGGTTTGGTTTATATTAAATATGGCATATAGAGTCGTTCTAAGTAACTATTGACTGTGATCCTGGTTTGTTCACACACCTCGTGGTAAAACTCCGCACGTGGATTTTGAGGGTGTGACATCTGACCATCTCATCCTACCAATAGCCCTACTGCCCTCGGCTTGGACTATATTGTCCCACCAGCACAGATCCGAGTCCACAAAAGACTGGGCAGCAAACTTCACCTTTTGGTCCTCCCGGCACTCGCTGATGTTCAAAACAGCCTCTATTTCTCTCACCCATCGGTGAGCAGCAGCAGCAGTGCCATTACCATCGAAAGTAGGGGGTTTGCATCGTTGAAATGCCCCATAGTTACAGCCTCGTGCTGACTCCTGCACAGGCTCTTCCTCCTCCTCCTCATTATCGGAGGGAATCGTTTAAGTTTTCGGTTGCTCCCATCTTCCACGAGGACCGGTTCCTCTCTTGCCTTTACCCTTCCCGTGCAGCCTTTATCACATCGATCACCACAGACGGTAAGATCGTCTGCATGACTTGGTGCACCTCTTCAACTACCGCCTCTTTCACCGAGGCCCTCAGATTTGCACTCTCATCACCACCCTTCGGATGAGGGGTCTCGGGTCCCTCAGGAACCACCTTCTCGACTCTAGGTCTGCCTTTTTTAGGCCGTGACGCAGTACCTAGTCCACCACGTGAGGCTTTGTATGATCTACCACCGACCATCCTCTATCACACACTGAAAGATTCAAACACCAACACGGTCATTCAAAGGAATAGCTCAGTTTAGGTCAAGTATAGTAAGTCCCTAATTACTGTGACCAGTTGTGATTAGCCACTTACTTTACTCTTCGTACCCTGAGCATTACCTGTCCTGACTACATCAGTATCTAAATCTACCAGCAACACATAAACCACATAACATGCGCACATAATACCGGTTAACATTAAGAAAATACCTGATGGCACACAGCTACTCAGATTGGCATCCCTTCCCCTTCCGTCCCATTCTCAGTTTAAGTTAAGGTTTATTTTGAAAATTTACCCATTTCACTTAAACTTTGGCTCTGATACCAACTTGTAAGGCCCCGTTCCCGGGCACCTCACAGCTGGTCGTCATCGCACTTAAAACATATCATTATATACTCTTTGCTAAAATCATGCAGCCGAAACTTTGGTAATAACTTTTCATTTTTACTATAAATACTTTTGCAAAGTAATACAACACTCATTACAAAGTATCGTTTGTTCGCATTACAATACAAAAGCATTAAACAAAAGAATGCCATCCCAAAAGAGCTGAGTAGCCGCCTCGTGCCATCCTCAGCAACACTACCTGCCAACTGGAAACACATAAAAAGTCAGCGTTGCTGAGTGAGTTCTACTTTTATAACAAAACATGCTTTACTTTCATTTAAAACCGTTTCTTTACTCTTATGCTATCACACATCATACGTACACATAGATAATATCATTATTATCTTCATCATTCGTTATCTTTGTTTCTATATAGATCTTGTCACACTTTACCCTCTTCACGTCACGCAGCCATGATTACGAAGGTTGAGTGACAAGGGTCCTATTTCATACTTTATTATTATACTCTTCTGTTCATTACTTTCGTTCGTTCATTCTTTAACTTTCTTTTATTCTTTGTACGTCTTTAACTTTCTAACTCTTTCATCTTTACTTTTTTTCTTTACATCACCCATAAACCTTACCTTTCTGTATCATGGTACTGGACCTAGGCCTATCATAGACCTTCTATAACGATGCATCGCACCTCCTGGCCATAGTAGCTAAGATAAAGTTTAAGGGTACTATCACTATATACAATACCTTTCTGTTTCATGGTGCTGTACCTAGGCCTATCATAGCCCTTCTATATCAGCGCACCGCACCCTCCTAGCGACAGCACCTAAGGTAGAGTTTAAGTGTACCATTGCCACATGCAACATCCTTCTGTATCGTGGTACTGGACCTAGGCCTATCATAGACCTTCTATATCGGAGCACCGCACCCTCCTGATCACAGTACCTAGGATATGCAGCGATGGTTCTATACACATGGTCGATCACAGTGTCAGGATTTTACCCTCTTCGTGGCACATAGCCACGATTACTGAGGTCGCAAGACAAGGATCCCATATCGAGTCTATTGCAACAACAAGGTTGCTCACCTCCTTTATTTCCTTGCAAGACTTTATTACTCCCATTCATTATTAATTCATGCATTCATTCATCATGTTCCTCTTTCATTATCTTTCACTTTATGTTACATAATACTTTCATTACATTTATTAATCATAACCCATAAAGCCATGGAAAGATAAACACGTATCGAAACAAGGAACATCGACATTTACCAGTTATCAGTCATCACCATCATACATGGCAACTTCATACTTAACATAACATACATCATGCATAACATGTAACACTATCATCGTCGTGCCCAACATAACTTCTAGAGCCTCGACGGCCATCTTACATGTACTTACGGGAACTACCACATCATTACTTACCCCTGCTCTTTTCCCTGAAAGTCAGTAATTAAACTATGCCTCTCCTTGTACACGACAGCCCTATTTGGGCGATTGGGCACCCTGCAGTCGCATGGCCTCCATGCGACCGAACATCATGCAACTAGGCCAATGCGAATGAACTCCCATGCGACTGAACCTCCAATCGTGTGAATGGACCCTCAATCGTGCGATTGGACACTATGCGAATGGACACCTATGCGACTAAGCTCTCAGTCATGCGAATGCACAGCTATGCGACTGAGCACCTATGCGACTGGGCTCTCAGTCGTATGACCTGTCATGCGAATGGACCCCTAGTTGTGCGATTGAACCTCAGTCGTGCGATTGAATCCCAATCGTCCCTCAGTCGGCCGATAGGCCCTCCAGTCGCATAGCCCTAACTGGGCACAGACTGAAGTTCATCCCGAACGGCAGTCACGATTCTCGACCTCCAAACCCTTCCAAACTCATTCTAAGCCCAAATCAACCCTCCTAATCCTTAGGAAAGCATACTATGACACCATTCAAGCACACACAAGCCTGAAGTCACACTCTAAACACACTATACACAATCACACCCAAATGGGTCAAACACACATTTTCAAAAACGGGCTTCTATGTGTTCCAGCCCCAAAATCGGTTGAAAACAAGTAAAATAGGGGTCCTAGAACTCACACAAAGGAGGAGAAGATGAAGAGCTTCGTTTGGACTTGCTACACGACGAATTTCGAGCCTGAATGGACCCGAACAACCCTTTCTTCCTCTTTTCTTCCTTTCTCTCTTCTCTCTTCCTTTTGTTGCTGAAATGAGTATATGGGGAGGGGGAAATGGGCTGCCCCCTCCCTTAATATGTCCCCATTTGCCCAACTTTCGTGCGTTGACGGGTTTGGTTCCCCGACTTTGGACTTTATTTCTTTTTCTTCTTTCTTCGGCTACAAGGGACAATATCCGGGTGTTACACCTTTAACTTGCCAAACCCGACAAGTGCATTCTCGCTCATCAAGTCGAACCTCCTAAGGCTTTCCCATGTGTTTTACTTCAGCTCGGTTTTCACCGCTTCTAGAAACTTCATACTCACCTAAATTCTACATACACCATAGAAAAAGTATTAACTAGGTTCACATAAACTTTAATCCAAATGTATATAACTTGCAATAAAAAATAACTCTAACCTTTGAGATATGATTGAGATAACGCTTAGTATTAGGTACTAATGTAACCTTCCATTTTTTTAGAATCATTCATTTTTTATCAAATCGTACCATAATCTTCTCTCTAATGGAATCAAGAAGGTTAAGAACAGGCTGGTAACGCAACTCACCAATCCAAGAATTAAATGCCTCTGATATGTTATTAGTAATGTAATCACACTTGGAAGTTGTCCCAAACTTGCATCGACTCCATATTTTCTTGTGATTCTCATTAATGTAAGTGCATCTTTACTTACTCCATCAATTTCAGTTAATAATCTTTCATGCTCAGTAACATTATAAGTCTTCGCATCTCACCATAAACTTCTACTAAAAAGTCACCACGAAAATGTCTTTTAAAATTGCTATACAAGTGCCTGATACATTCTCTGTGCTCGACACTAGGATAAATTTATGTAACTACAGCTTCCAAACCTTTTTGCATGTCAGATGATATAACAAGTCCATTCAGAGTACCAATTGATTTCTTAAGTAACTCAAGAAACCATATCCATGAGTTTTTATTCTCTGATTCAAGTACACCATAAGCCACCGGGAAAATAGAATTGTTACCATCAACACTTGTTGTAGCGACTAGTACCCCATTGAACTTTCCTATTAAATGACAGGCATCAAGAGCAATGTAGGGACAACAACCATTAAGAAACCCCTTCGAGCAAGCTATTAGTGAAATAAAAAAAACGTAAAAATAGTTTTTTGTTACCATTTCTCTCAAAGTCAATTTCAACAACACTTCTCGGGTTTTGCCTTCGTAGTTCTTCTTTGAAATCATTCATCTTGATGAACGAGTCTTCCCACTTGCCACACATATCAGTGTAAGCTTGTTCTTTCCCTCTAAAGGCTTTGTAGTATGATACATCAACATTGTAATTCTTCATAATCCATTTTTTGAGTTCTGTGGCAGAGACATCCCCATCGGATTTTAGTTTATCTCTAATCACACTAGCAATCCATCCTTGAGTTGCAAGCTTATTACCACCCTTATTGCTTCGAGTGCAAGAATGTGTGTCTGTGAATGTCTTAACCTACATATTTTGTATAAGCAAACAATTAATTAACAAGTACAAAAATAATTATTAATAATCTTCTAAATTCACCTCAAACGTAATTCCATCTTGCTTGATAGAAGCATGTATTCTACATTTGCATTCTACGTTTACACAACTTGCAGTGACTCGTGTGGGTTCACTTTTCTCGAGGAAGTACGCAAATTCATTAATTAGGGCATAATGCATCAATGCTCTTCTAAACTCAATAACATTTTCAAATGTTGAGTTCACTTTGATGGTTGGACTTTTCTTTCTATAAGTTTTCTCTTGAAAATCATTCATGTCAACTTCATTATCACTACTGTAATGACTATGATAACTTTATCGCTAAATGAATATTCTGATTCTTCCTCATCATGTGGTTCATCGTGGACTTCATGTTGATCCCTGTAAAAGATATACAATTATCAACAAAACAAAAATGGATGAAGAAAGTATTAAACTTTTATTATAACAAACTTTTACCTTTGGTTGATTGAAATTGCCTCAAGATTATTACTCATCGTTACATAAATAGTTAATTCTTTTTCCACCTCATACATACTAAGCATCGATTGAAAGTCCTCATGAAAATCAAGCTTGATAAAGGATTGCTCCGCGGAGTACTTGTCAACAAAATAAATTGAGAAAACGAGCTCTTTATTTGATGGATAATGACTTGTAACCTCCTCAATTAAATCATTAAAGTTGTACGTGTACGTGTCAAGGTATATAGATTTTTGATAGCCAGAACTATCGTTTTTTAAATGAGTTTTTAGCTAACCGGAAGTAGCCTCCATCTTTCAGTCTTATCTTATACTTGGATGTTATTTGGAACACATTTAGCTTCAATATTGGTGATTCAGCCCTAATCTCCCATGTTGGTGCAAATGAATGATGCCCGTCCATCTTATATAACCAATCACATCAACGAAAGAAATTAAAAAAACAAGCATGACTAAAAAACATGCAGATAAAAATTAAATATGAATAACTATCCCTATTGTGCATAACCAAAAAGCTATGGCACAAAATTATGCTAACATGAACAATTAAATTGGTGGCAAAATCAATAAATATTCATATTGTGAGGAATCAAAAACAAAACATAATATATAATCAATAAAAACTACATAAAGCTATGGCACCAATCAAGAACGTCCTACTGTTGCATATAATAAAGCTATTTAATACATTGAACACTAACTCTATAATACAAACTAATTAATTATACTCAATAACTAACATACCTTATAATAATATCCAAGCAAAATTGGATTGTGGTTGTAGTTTTTTTGCGACAGGGATGAACAAATATTAGGGTTTTTTAGAGAGATGGAATCAAACTTATTGGTCTTATATAATTTTAATTGGGTTTTTATTTATCTTAATAAGGGTAATTTTGTCATTAAATGAAATTTTATTAAGGAAGGGAAAATATGCAATTTTAAAATCAAGTCGGGTAAATATGCAATAATGTTGATTTATAAGGGGATATATGCAATTTATCTTAATAAGGGTAATTTTGAAATGTAGATAACAATATGCAAGTTTTAAGGATATATTCAGAGATTTTGAAAATATTATATCTTGAAGTTATAAGAGAAATACAAGATATGTTGAAAAGTAATTATAATATTAAAACAATAGTAGTTTAGAAGAGTTGTAGCGTATGTTTGAAAAGATTGTAGACATGTGAATTGTAGAATACAAACTTTTTAAAAGTTGAACAACACGTTTTAAAAAACATAGTTAGGGGGGAAATAGAAGAGATGGAAAAGTTGATGGTGATAGAATAAAGATAATACTTGGCAGGTGCCTTTAACATCAAAAGAAGAATCCTACACATGGTCTTTTGTTATAAGATTGAGTCTTTGCTAGTAATCGAATTAAATACGTAGGTTGGTAGACCGATGGTATATTCAAATATTATTTGAAGAAGAGCAGAGTTTAAAATTTGAGATTAGATGTACTACAAGTTAGTGTAATTTACGAATAAGAGTAGATGCGTGTGTTGGGTGTATAATATATATATTAGAGTGAATTATTATTTTTGTTCTTGTAATTTGGTCACATTTGTTGTTTTTATTCAAAAATGTTAGTTTTATTTATTGAAATGCTAAAAATTAATCGTTAAAATGGTACTTATGTAAATTTTCATATAAAAATGAAATCCTAAGTTATGTTCACGCTTTGCTGATAAAATTTCATTCATGAAATTCATGTTTTTAGATGAAAATGATAACTATTTCAAACATTAGGGGCCAAAAGTAAAAAAAAAATCTTTTTGGATCAAATTGACTTTTTTGGATGAAATTGACAAATTTGATCAAACCACCGAGAGGAAAATGACAATTCACTCTATATATTATTTATATAACTACAAAATAAGCATGCATGTCGCGGCTTGTCTGCGGAATTCGTTATGCTTGTTCAGTCAATAAGATTAATGTGTTTATTTATATTAAAGAATCATATAAATTTACGGCAGGTTGGTTCCCAATATCAAAACATAGATAAAAAGTTGAGTTGATATAACCTACTATACCCTAAAAAAATATCCTATTTCAAATGTAATCTTGTTTTTAACAAAATTTATCCTATGTCAAGACAAGTAGAAACATAAAACAAAGAAATAACCACAAATTAGTATTTTTTTAAATAACTTAACATATTATAATTATTGAAGAAATATAAATAATAAATAATTATTAGGTTAAAAAGTATATTGTATAGAGTGCGGGGTAAAATTGAAACATCAGAAAGTTTCGGATTTAAGTTAGAACCTTAAAAAGTTGGATATCAAGTTTTAAAGTTTTACAAAATTAAGGGTAAAAAATGGGCACTTGCATTTCTAGCCATATAAGTTAACTCTGATCCGCATTTGTTAACCCAACCGCAAAAATTAATTGTTACCTGCATTTGTTCACCCAGCCGCACTTATTCAACTATTGCCCGTATTAGTCTAATTTAGAGATTATTTCATCCATGCAAAAATTAAGGTGAAATTCATACCTAGTTACACCATTGCAATTAATCAAGGTTAAAAAGAGACTTATGAAAACTTCTTATGTTTTATCCTGTCATTTGGACTTATTAGCTCTTTATGCTTAATGCATTGCATGGAATCAGATTGCTATGCTTGGTGCATTGCATGGATTCATAGCTTGCTATGTTTGGTGGATTGCTTGGATTCTTAGCTTGTTATGCTTGGTGCATTGCATGGATTCTTAGCTTGCTATGCTTGGTGCATTGTATGGATTCTCAGCTTGCTATGCTTGGTGCATTGCATGGATTCTTAGTTTGCTATGCTTGGTGCATTGCATGGATTCTCAGCTTGCTATGCTTGATGCATTGCATGGATTCTCAGCTTGCTATGCTTGGTGCATTGCATGGATTTTCAGCTTTGTCACACCCTCAAATTCCGGGTCTGGAATCTATCACAGAGGGGTGAGCAAACAGGATCGAACACAGTAGTTACACATGAGATGCAGTTATCTATATGATAAGTTTTAGATAACCATTTCATTAATAATCAGAGTATTAAATATTATACGCAGCGGAAATAAATATATATATTGTTTCTTAACAATACGTCTAATCATGTCTTATCAATAACCGATATGTATCTGGAGCTCTTATATGATCCTACGTGTATGTCCATAAGCTCCTAATAGATACCTGAGAATACATGTAAATCAAGTGTCAACACAGGGTTGGTGAGTTCATAGGTAAGTAAAACATATTTGATAAATCATCCATTATCATTCAAAGAAGGGTTTACTGTAAAAGTGTGAGTTTAATTTACTCACCGGTATATGAATAGCCTGTCGGAACCCTTTTTAATAAGGTGAACCCGCTATCCCACATACCTACTAAGTACAAGCCCAATAAATCCTTCACATTGAATTTGTCCATGTCACTTAGTTTATTATTTCTATGTACAAGTCCAACAAATCCTTCACATAGGATTTGTCCATGTATCATAGTTTAATTTTTCCCTTTTCCTTTTATGTGTGTATTATGCCAATTTTAATAATTCAAATCAGAGGGCGCGAATCCTCTCTTTACGTTTATCCTCATATGGGTGGTAAGTGGAACTATAATGGCAAAACTTAAATAGCGCATCAATCTGCCTTCCCACAGAATAGTCATCCCGAATGACAGCGAGATCTTTGTGCATCTGATATGGATCACACGTCCATACCTTTGTGGGGGTTAGTCACTCCCCGATAGTACTATCCAAAAGATCCCTGCCTTGTTTATAGCCCAGTTTACATAGAAGGATTTCATAATAACCATATGTAATCATAAATGTGATCCAATTATTATTTAACATAATACACAAAAATAATTTGTAAATTTAATTACAACATGTATTCCAGCCCCAAAATATTTAAATAATTAAAAAGGGGAATAGTTATGAACTCACCTCAGTCCTTGTGTGGTGTTGACAACCTAGTAAATTCCTGCTAAGGAATTATAATTCACGTAAGCAAACAAATACAAATCCTTAACCTAAATAAGTTAGATCTTGAACCTGGCGTTCAATTGATCTAAGGTTTGGTTCTCGGGGATTTGTTATAAACATTGAATCATTTAATTATTTTTGTTAATTCTTTAATAATTAAAGATTTATATAAAATTTAATTAGTTTAATAATGATTTTAACATATCATTATATTCTAAATAAATTATAGACGTTATTTGAACATGTAAGTTTATATTTAATTTGTAAGATTTTATAATTTAATTTATAAAATCTAATTTATGTTTATCATGTTTAAAACACAAATAAAATACTTTAATATTTCATAATTTAATTTATAAAATCTATTAGCAAGATTTATAAATATACACAAATCATCTAAACATTATATTTATATGGTAATGTTATTATAATTAAACATAGATTATGTATAAATAATAAATAATAACATATTATTAAATTATAACATATTTACACGATAAAACATAATATAAATTATTTAATTATTAATTATGTTTAATAATTAATAATCATAACATAATAGATTTATATTCAATAAATAATATAAATTATCTAATTATTAATTATGTTATCCATATTTATATTATGTATAAACATTATTTATGATTATGTGTAATAATCTAGTCCATTTTTATAAAAATGGTTATTTATAACATTTATAAATAATATTTTATAACATTTATAATAATTAAATAAATAAAGAAAAAAATTTTCCAGAATATAATTAAATAACTTATAAAATTAACAAAGTTTATAAAAACTGTTTTTATAATTTTTAGTTATTTTTCTGTATTTTTAAATAGTGTAAAAGGCTTTAAAAAAAATAAACGTTGGGGCAAGGGTTCGAACCCTTGACCTCTAGGATTGCAAGTGAGGACTGAACCGGTGAACCAAAGGCTTGAAGCCGCGGTAGAAACCGGTTAGAATTCCTTTTAACCCATACCACCCGAACACCCCCAAATCTCAAGAACCCTAAATCAATCCCGATCAAATTGAGCATTCAATCGGGTGTGTTAATACATGGAATCATGGGGCTTTTGCTCCCCATGATAAACCGAACAATTTGATGTAATTAATTTACCAGAAAGCTGTCGGATTGATGATGAACACTGGATGAACAAGCCGCGACTACACCGAGATCGATTCCAGTGGCAATTGTTGATAATAATCAAATTCCTTTTACAGGAAGTTTCTAAGAGCCTCACTAATGAAAAGCCCTCTATTATTTCCATGTTAGAAAGCTCGGAACATAGCCTTCGAATAGTTGCAGGTCGCGAAACAGAAGTGATGATCGAACAGTGGTGTGTGGTTGTTTTAGATGCAATTGAAGGTACCATTAGTTTAGGATTCTTATAGTGGATCGTTTGGATTTATTTAATTGAATTATTTCGAAGTGTGGTGCGATCGGGATGTGTAAAGCGGCCGACAACGAAAGTGGTTGGATTAGTGCGATCCTGATCTGTATTTTGAATGATTAACCACGTTGATTGATTCGAATCTCACTCACGACTCGATTGGGACCGGTTTCATGTTTTAATATCGAGATTTGATTGGGTTTTGGGGTCGCCGGAGCGTTGGCCGGAGAGTGGCCGGAAAAACAGGTCGACGGTGGGGTGAGGGGTGTTTTAAAAACATTTACACTTTAGCCCCCTGAAGTTTATATGGTTTGTTATTTCATGTTAAACCTTTTAAAACAAGTTTTAAAAATTTCAAATAACCCCTGGACTTTATTAATTCAATTTAATCATTTTATAAATTATTTTATTAATAATAATTTTCATTATTATTATTATTATCATTATTAACATTATTATTTTTAAATAATAATATTATTATTATTATTATTATCATTATTTTTATTATTATCAATAATAATAATAAAAACAATTTGTAAAATCACATATTATAAAAAAAAAAATTCGGGTTGTCACATCATCCCCCTGTTAGAGGAATTTTCGTCCCGAAAATTAAGATGTACTAGTAACATCCTCGAACAGATTAATATACTTGCGCATCATTTCGTCCTCTCGTTCCTAGGTGAACTCAGGACCATACCGGGAGTTCCACCGAACTCTGACAATCAGAATTTTGTTATACTTTAATTGTTTAACTTCCTTATCCATGATTTCAACTGGTGCCTTAACAAGTCTGAGTTTCTCACATACTTGCAGTTCCTTGAAAGGCACAACCAGTAATTCATCGGATAAACACTTCCTTAGATTTGATACGTGAAAAACATTATGCACACCACCAAGTTCAGCAGGTAGATTTAATTCATAGGCTACCGGGCCAATCCTTCTGATAATTTCAAAAGGTCCCACGTAGCGAGGGTTCAATTTCCCTCGTTTCCCAAAGCGTATAACTCCCTTCCAGGGAGATACCTTTAGCGAAACTTTATCTCCTTCCTGAATTTCAGGTGGCTTGCGGTGTTTATTAGCGTAGCTTTTCTTATCTGGACAATTTTCTCATGAGTTTCAAAGATCAATTCTAACTTGTCTTGGGGTCCTAATCAACCTAGGGCACACTTATGGTAATGGTCGGAACTCCAACCTTCTTAATGTCCCCGTTTAACACATGTTAGCTTAATCGTATCAACCAACATAGCTCGGTTCACAACATTGGCATTAAAGCAAATTATCTAAACCATCAGAGAGGCTTATTCTACTACTCACTAGATTTTTCCCAGTGTCCTTCTTAATTCTATTTGGTCTAATGTCATAAGGTATGACATCAGTTTTATCAATTCATGGAGTTTGTCAATATAAAGAGCACGACTTAACCCTACCGTTGCATGATTACAATTCTAACTTTTGTATTTCATTCCTTAAGTATAGTAACCCTTTTATAAGCATTACCGGTATACTAAGAATATGCTTAAACCGGTTACACAACATCCTAATTTATTATCATCCCAAAGAATAACTTAATGTATGTAGGTATCATCACCCTTCTATATCTCCTGTAGTCCACTATCATTCTAAGCATTTAATCAGTCCCTCAATTACTGAAATGCTAAGTGGAGGAATGCCTCTTAAAGGATAAAATTAATATTATGATTGGAAATACCATGAAGGCTCTAAGTAGGACAGGACTTAAGTAACAGCAGGTAAACTACAAGCACATAAGTACAATATGTCTGATGATAGCTGCCTATCCTTCATACCTTCAGGATTTCAGGTATAACCATGTCAGGGCAAGTACTAGGGAAACAAGTCTCACTTTAGGTTAGGACAAGTGTAACCTAGATTACCAAATGGAACACGTCAAGGTAATTTGATTCATATGTCTTAAAGGCTTGTATATTGACCATAGTAACTTCACGTGCTACAATAGCAGCAATCTTACGACTAGAGTTTCTAGACCGTGAACGGATTTGTCGAGAAGCCATTCTGAGAGATCATTAAGAATTTTCATGGAAATATGTTCTATGAGAACCGAGGCTTTCTTGCTCAACGTGTAGGAATGATGACTTATACGGACTACAATGTTACCACCCGACCAGATTCACCGGACTTAGCATGCACGACAAATTACAATTACGTGTGCACCCGTAATGGTAAATTGTTTTGCATGATCACCCCGGTTCCTCCTATTGGGTTAACATATCTTGTCAAGTATAGTGGTCATTAATGATAGAAGTACCAAATATGTATGTATTATATCGGGAAAACGAAACCAAGGACAAGATTTATTCAACACGACAATGAGATGTTCCGAGTGTATTCGTTTGATTCGTGAATCAAAGCGAGTACGTTGACTAATCAAAGTATTGAGTCAATCACAACTTTGTTGAAGACATGCGTACCTATAAGCAGATACTCATCCCAAGGGTTCCCAGGTAAGGTAAACAGGTCCATCGGTTGATTTGGATATATGCGAATACCTTGCCTAGACAGAACACCCCGAGATACAGGCATCACGCTCTTCCAGCATTACATGTTTCAAGTTGTAAGACATAGACTTTGACGATTTTGAAAACCATGAATAACAATCGAGTTTTGGAGTTTGAAATCACTTGAATTAGGCACACAATGCCTTAGAATATGTTTTAAGATTCGTGTGTGTATTGATAGGAATCAAGGTATAAGAGGAATCACATAAGGCATATAACTTCTTAATCTTAGTCAATCTCTAACTAAGGCAATTTACTTTGTGCAACTATTGTGTGTGGCTATAGGCTAGATGCAATTCCTAACTCACTATAACCAATGGCTCTGATACCAATCTGTCACACCCTCAAATTCCGGGTCTGGAATCTATCACAGAGGGGTGAGCAAACAGGATCGAACACAGTAGTTACACATGAGATGCAGTTATCTATATGATAAGTTTTAGATAACCATTTCATTAATAATCAGAGTATTAAATATTATACGCAGCGGAAATAAATATATATTGTTTCTTAACAATACGTCTAATCATGTCTTATCAATAACCGATATGTATCTGGAGCTCTTATATGATCCTACGTGTATGTCCATAAGCTCCTAATAGATACCTGAGAATACATGTAAATCAAGTGTCAACACAGGGTTGGTGAGTTCATAGGTAAGTAAAACATATTTGATAAATCATCCATTATCATTCAAAGAAGGGTTTACTGTAAAAGTGTGAGTTTAATTTTACTCACCGGTATATGAATAGCCTGTCGAAACCCTTTTTATAAGGTGAACCCGCTATCCCACATACCTACTAAGTACAAGCCCAAATCCTTCACATTGAATTTGTCCATGTCACTTAGTTTATTATTTCTATGTACAAGTCCAACAAATCCTTCACATAGGATTTGTCCATGTATCATAGTTTAATTTTTCCCTTTTCCTTTTTTGTGTGTATTATGCCAATTTTAATATTCAAATCAGAGGGCGCGAATCCTCTCTTTACATTTATCCTCATATGGGTGGTAAGTGGAACTATAATGGCAAAACTTAATAGCGCATCAATCTGCCTTCCCACAGAATAGTCATCCCGAATGACAGCGAGATCTTTGTGCATCTGATATGGATCACACGTCCATACCTTTGTGGGGGTTAGTCACTCCCCGATAGTACTATCCAAAAGATCCCTGCCTTGTTTATAGCCCGTTTACACAGAAGGATTTCATAATAACCATATGTAATCATAAATGTGATCCAATTATTATTTAACATAATACACAAAAATAATTTGTAAATTTAATTACAACATGTATTCCAGCCCCAAAATATTTAAATAATTAAAAAGGGGAATAGTTATGAACTCACCTCAGCCCTTGTGTGGTGTTGACAACCTAGTAAATTCCTGCTAAGGAATTATAATTCACGTAAGCAAACAAATACAAATCCTTAACCTAAATAAGTTAGATCTTGAACCTGGCGTTCAATTGATCTAAGGTTTGGTTCTCGGGGATTTGTTATAAACATTGAATCATTTAATTATTTTGTTAATTCTTTAATAATTAAAGATTTATATAAAATTTAATTAGTTTATAATGATTTAACATATCATTATATTCTAAATAAATTATAGACGTTATTTGAACATGTAAGTTTATATTTAATTTTGTAAGATTTATAATTTAATTTATAAAATCTAATTTATGTTTATCAGTTTAAAACACAAATAAAATACTTTAATATTTTATAATTTAATTTATAAAATCTATTAGCAAGATTTATAAATATACACAAATCATCTAAACATTATATTTATATGGTAATGTTATTATAATTAAACATAGATTATGTATAAATAATATTATTATTTAACATATTTACACGATAAAACATAATATAATTATTTAATTATTAATTATGTTTAATAATTAATAATCATAACATAATAGATTTATATTCAATAAATAATATAAATTATCTAATTATTAATTATGTTATCCATATTTATATTATGTATAAACATTATTTATGATTATGTGTAATAATCTAGTCCATTTTATAAAAAGGGTATTTATAACATTATAAATAATATTTTATAACATTTATAATAATTAAATAAATAAAGAAAAAAATTTTCCAGAATATAATTAAATAACTTATAAAATTAACAAAGTTTATAAAACTATTTTATAATTTTTAGTTATTTTTCTGTATTTTTAAATAGTGTAAAAGGCTTTAAAAAAAATAAACGTTGGGGCAAGGGTTCGAACCCTTGACCTCTAGGATTGCAAGTGAGGACTGAACCGGTGAACCAAAGGCTTGAAGCCGCGGTAGAAACCGGTTAGAATTCCTTTTAACCCATACCACCCGAACACCCCCAAATCTCAAGAACCCTAAATCAATCCCGATCAAATTGAGCATTCAATCGGGTGTGTTAATACATGGAATCATGGGGCTTTTGCTCCCCATGATAAACCGAACAATTTGATGTAATTAATTTACCAGAAAGCTGTCGGATTGATGATGAACACTGGATGAACAAGCCGCGACTACACCGAGATCGATTCCAGTGGCAATTGTTGATAATAATCAAATTCCTTTTACAGGAAGTTTCTAAGAGCCTCACTAATGAAAAGCCCTCTATTATTTCCATGTTAGAAAGCTCGGAACATAGCCTTCGAATAGTTGCAGGTCGCGAAACAGAAGTGATGATCGAACAGTGGTGTGTGGTTGTTTTAGATGCAATTGAAGGTACCATTAGTTTAGGATTCTTATAGTGGATCGTTTGGATTTATTTAATTGAATTATTTCGAAGTGTGGTGCGATCGGGATGTGTAAAGCGGCCGACAACGAAAGTGGTTGGATTAGTGCGATCCTGATCTGTATTTTGAATGATTAACCACGTTGATTGATTCGAATCTCACTCACGACTCGATTGGGACCGGTTTCATGTTTTAATATCGAGATTTGATTGGGTTTTGGGGTCGCCGGAGCGTTGGCCGGAGAGTGGCCGGAAAAACAGGTCGACGGTGGGGTGAGGGGTGTTTTAAAAACATTTACACTTTAGCCCCCTGAAGTTTATATGGTTTGTTATTTCATGTTAAACCTTTAAAACAAGTTTTAAAAATTCAAATAACCCCCTGGACTTTATTAATTCAATTAATCATTTTATAAATTATTTTATTAATAATAATTTTCATTATTATTATTATTATCATTATTAACATTATTATTTTTAAATAATAATATTATTATTATTATTATCATTATTTTTATTATTATCAATAATAATAATAAAAACAATTTGTAAATCACATATTATAAAAAAAAAAATTCGGGTTGTCACAAGCTTGCTATGCTTGGTGCATTACAAAGATTTTCAGCTTGCTATGCTTAGTGCATTGCATGGATTCTCTGCTTGCTTTGCTAAGTGCAAAGAATGGTTTACTAGCTAGCCTAGATTAGTGCTTTGCATGGTTATGTTAGCTTGCCCAGTGCTTGTAGTAGTTGTCTTGATGAATGACATGAATGATGTATACTATTTATAATGAGGCTCACTAGGTAAATGAGTAATGTTTTCTAAGTCATGAAATAGGTTTCACTATGATAACTCTTTAAAGATTCAAAGTATACTGGTACTATGCTTTACCTAAAGCTAGAGCCTCGCTCAGTAATGTTGTCATTTAGTATGCGTGTAAGGTAAATCCAAGTGAAGCTGAGTTGGTGGCTATAGGCATAAAGAAGCTCCCAGACTAAAGAATGACATCCTGTTTCAATGTTCATTTATGAAATCAATGTTTGACATTGAATTTATATGATGTATTGACAATACTAATTTGAATTATGAATGATCTATGTTTTCATTGCTTAGAAATTTCCAGTTAAGAATTATGGTTATGTCTAAGAAACCAACTATCAAGTTGCCTAGAAACAAGGCCTTACAAGTTGGTATCAGAGCCATAGTTTGAGAGATCCGGGCATTTCCAGATTCGGGACTTAAACTATACATGGGACTAATGATGATAACAAATGCTAGTACGGGTTGCTTCATGCCAAGTAAGTAAATATTCATGTTTATTCATATGTTCTGTATGCCATACATGTTTATGTGATTACTATATGAGTATGCTATGTTCTCTGTACCCTATTATGTGACCTTTAAATATAAGATACATAACACAACACTATGCATGAGAGGGGCTGCTTAGAGCATGAAAGTGAAGTGCGTAGCTAATCATAACTAACCACTGTAAATAGGAACTTACTATACTCATCATAATCTAAACTATTTCCTTGAATGGCAGTGTTGTTGTTTCGTCTCTTATAGAATGGCTAGTGGTGCTAGAGGTCGTTTGTGTGGACGTTATGCTAGTGTTCCACCAGCCACTAGGCGTAGAACTAGGGCATCTACTTAAGATAACCTCAAGACTGGAAATGACATAAACAATAAGGAAGTGGGATTCACTTTTGAATCCCCTATTCGTGAAGCAAAAGCCAATGAGGTCCATCAAGTTCTCAATTCCATGATGCCCTCAATCATAGCCGAGGCATTTTAGTAAATGGTCAAGGAGAAGGTTGGTGGGTCTAGAGACAAGTCAAGCGAGGGAAGAAAAGAAGATCAACCTGTGGACATTACTAACCTAGAGTTCAGTGATGACGATTCTGACAAAGAGCCCTCTAAGGGATGTACGTATAGGGATTTTAAGGTATGTAACCCTTTAGCATTGGATGGGAGGAAGGATGATATCTCAACCTACCAATGGATTTCTAAGATGGAAGTTGTTATAACATAAGTGAGTGTCGGACTTATCAGGCTAAAAAGTTCACTACACACTCATTTGTATCAAAGGCATTCCATTGGTGGATGACGGTGAAGCAAACAAAGAGGAATGTGAGGAAGATGCCCTGGGAGGATTTGAAGTAGATAGTTATCAAGAAATTCTTCCCACAAAACAATATCAATATGGTGGACACTGAAATTCTGGGGTTAAAGGCCAGCGCAATGACTAATCGTGAATACACCACCAACTTCAATGAATTGTCCAAGTTAGTGCCACACCTGGTAGGACTAAGGAGAAGAGGATCAAATGCCATGTTCAAGGGATGCCATTAAAAGTTCACACTCATATGAAACCCCACAGACCCTTAACGTGGGAACCCGTGGTTGAATTAGCTAGAATTATATATGATGATGTGGTGAATGAAGAACTTATGGGGGTGAACCAAAGAGGAAACGGGCCAGGGCACCAAGGAAGTTTGGGAAACTAAAGATTGGGTATTTATCAAAAGAAGAGAGTCAAGATAGAGGATGTAGTTGTGTACTAGCGATGTAACCGCTCACACATCAGGGAATATAGGGCTGGGACTAATTTGTGATATCGATGCGGTCAATCCGGACATTTCTCCCGGGAGTGCCCAAAGAGACCGAAGTGCTATAACTGTCGAAAAATAGGCCATGAAAGGAGCTTGTAGAAAACCTAAGATAGTGACTGGTGGCCTAGTAAAGCTCCCGAAAAAAAGACAATTAAGAAGCCAAAGGCCAAGGAAAGGACCTATACCATGACAAAGGAGGAAGCCAAGGTTGATCAGGACATTGTTTTAGCACGTTTCTGATCTACGATGTACTCACCTCTGTATTATTTGATTCTTGTACTAGCAAGAGTTTTATATCTATTTCTTTTTATGCCTTGTTGCATTGATCTTGAGGGTAATAGATTTCTTGTAAGTTGTTTATCATGGCATTAGGAGGTTTTGATTTGGTATTGGGGATGGATTGGCTTGCTGCTCACTAGGCCAACATCGTATGTCAAAGAAAAATAATTTGCCTACTCGTCTCCAATGGTAGTCTCATCTCAGTTTATGGTGATAAGACTACATGTGTACCTAAGATCATATCAATGATGAAGGCCGAGAGATTCATGAAGTGTGATTATGGTGCCTATCTGGCATACATCAAAGATGATAGCGTTTCGATACCCAGACTAGAGGACGTCTGGTGGTGTGCCAATTCCCTGATGCCTTTCCTAAATACCTTACGAGAGTACCACCGGAAAGTGAAATAGAATTTAAAATTGATCTAGTGCCTAGAGCCCAACCTGTGGCTAAGACGCCCTACCGATTAGCTCCATCCAAAATGAAAGTACTTATGGACCAAGTGCAAGACCTGCTCAATAATGTTTTTATCACACCAAGCATCTCACCTTGGGGTGCTATTTGTGAAAAAGAAAGATGGAGGCATGCGCATGTGCATCGACTATCAAGAATTAAACAAGATCAAGGTGAGGAACAAGTATCCTCTTCCAAGGATTGAAGACTTATTCGACCAACTCTAGGGAGCAAGTTGGTTTTTACGAATCGACTTGAAATATGGATATCATCAATTAAAGGTAAAGGAGAAAGACATACCGAAGAGTAGGTTTAGAACATTTTATGGGCATTATGAGTTCCTAGTGATGTTGTTTAGTTTGACAAATGCATTTGCTACATTTATAGACTTAATGATTAGGGTTTGTCGACTAATGTTGGCCAAATCGGTGATCGTGTTTACATCCTTATCAACTCGAAGAATAAGGTGATTATGCATGTCACATTCGAGAGGAATTGGAAACAATAAGACGAGAAAAGTTATATACTTAGTTCTCTAAGTGTACCTTCTAGTTGCGAGAAGTATAGTTCCTAAGTCATGTCATCAGCTCTGAAGGGATCTCGATCAACCGAACAAAGATAAAAGCAGGCACTCAATGGGACTCCCTAAAGTCACCTTTAAAATTTATAGCTTTCTTGGTTTGGCAGGGTATTACCGGAGGTTCATTCAAGACTTTTCAAAGATTGCATCATCATTAACTAAGTTTATACAGAAGGATGTTAAGTTTGATTAGGGAGAGAGTCAACATAACGCATTCCAAAAACTAAAGACGAGATTAACTCAAGAACCTATGCTAACGCTACTTGATGGGAATGAAGAATTGATAGTTTACTCCAATGCCTCGTATTTAGGGCTAGGTGATGTTTTGATGCAGTGAGGGAAGGTTTGTAAGGACCCGTCCCCGGGAAATCTCATAGTTGGTTAATCATAGCATTAATTCACTTTATAAGCAAAACATTACAGCAAAATTAAATAAACATTCATTTAAAACTTGTAGGTCATATTGTAATAATACATTTGTCTCCCAAATAGAATGAAAACATTATACTTTTCAAATTAAAATAAATTATTTCATAAACATGGATGTCATTCAGCTCATGCCAAGTAGCTTCCATCATTGTGCCATCCCCAGTATCATCCTTCACCTACCAACTATTATGCATAAAAGTTAGCTTTGTTGAGTGAGTTCTAGTTTCAAGTAATATAACAAAATATAAACTTTATCCTTCTTATAATGACCACGCGTACATCATAATACATGACATTTCATGTCTTAATAAGCATGTTCATTATCTTTCATTTATCTCATTATCTTTCACTTCATCATAAACGAGATTGCACACAGCAAGAGCCCCTTGATGATCGACAACAAATGTCGATCCTTTTCGGTACACATAAACGCAGTAGCTAACCCCCGACAGTTGATCAACACTGCAAGGCACATAGCCTGCTCATGAATATGGATCCATCATCATACATCAGACCCACATAATTGAAGTCCATCATAGTGCTTGCAAGACTTTTCATCATCATACGGGCCCGGGTAACAATCGTTAAGTACCAGTTTTCATTAATATTATCTTCCACTTTAATATACAATATTTTACTTATTAAGTAGCAGTTCTAATGCCATACCGATGGAATTCCTATCCAGTAGTAAACTTCGACAGCAACCTTCGCGGGACAGCTGGGGTTTTCGGGGCGGCAGCCCCTGACAGTGGGGTTCTAGGGGCAGCAGCCCCTAATGGGGTCCAAGGGGCAATGCTCCTAGCTGATGCTGGGCTGCCGAGTAAGCGCGAAGAAATTTTATTTTAAAGCATTTATATAGCACAATTTGTTATAGAAAATTCTATCTTTCTATTAGAACATCTTGAAATCTTTGCCAAAAAACGTATATTTAGTATGCATAACAGTCCCAAAACATAGAAAAAACTTGTAAATAAGGGGCTCTAGAACTTAGCTTGTTACAGTAAGTAGCTTCTCATCTAAGCTTTCTAAACTAGGATAGTGATACACGGCCTGCATATAAGTTAACACTCGTATGGGTCATTTTCTACCTAGTTTCGACAGTAGTTTTGCACGCAGTTTCGCTGACAGTTTCGCATGGCAGTTTAGCTGTCAGTTTTGCATGGCAATTTTTCCTAACTTTCGTTGGAATTTCCTAGTTTCGCTAAAATCTACAGATCTACCTATGCACTTGTGAAACTATCTGCGAAACTATAGTTTCGCAGGAAGGAGATTGCCCTAGTTTCGCAGGATGAACCCATAGTTTCGCAGGATGCACAAACAGTTTCGCAGGATGCACAAACAGTTTTGCAGAACGTATAAAAATGACGCACCAACACGTTTTTAACCCAAAATCGCAACTTTTTACGTCCAAATCCTTAGTTTTTCATCCATGAAACTATATCTAAGCTTTTTACATGATTTCATACGGAAAATGTGACCTTTATATGATTCTTTGCAACTTTTCAAAACCCAAAACCCTAGAATATGGGTTTGACCTACAGAGGCGTTTAGAGGTTGATTCTTACCTAGATTTCTTACTCCTTCCTTGTGCTTTGATGCTCTAACACTCAGATCTTCAATCGCTTAACCAATGAATCTCCAAATCTTGAGTTTCTTAACTTTCTCTCTCTACTCTCTTTAGAAGTTAGTGGCTAGGGTTGAAATGAAGAAGATAATGGATGATTTAGGTGGCTTAAGTGGCTGATTATGGGCCTTTAACCACTTAATCCTATCTGCCCATAAGACTAATTTGACCCATGACCCATTTCCATCCTATATTTTATTAAACATCCTTAACTAAGACCATTATTATTAAATGACTTGTTTTGACTTTCTGGGGTGTTACAAGGTGATAGCGTATGCTTCATGATAACTAAAGACTCACGAGATTAATTACCCTACTCACGACCTAGAGTTAGCCACGGTGGTGTTCGCGCTAAAATATAGCGGCAATATTTATACGATGCCAAATGCCTCATTTTTACGCACCACAAGAGTTTGAAGTATTTTTTTGAATAAAAAGGTCTGAACATGAGACAACGACGGTGGTTGGAGCAATTGAAAGATTACGATTGTGAAATCCATTACCACCCAGGTAAGGCAAACGTGGTGGCTAACACTCTGAGTCGCAAGGAAAGACGTGGACTGATCCGGGTGAAGTCCTATCAGATAATAGTGACATTAGATATCATTGAACAAATATTTTTTGCTTAAGAGGAGGCTATAAAAGATCAGCATGTTGTCATCGAAGGAATGACGGGGCAAATATCGAGTTTGGATGATAACATCTATAGTGTTAAGACCAAGGTTGGGAGATTATGGATCCTTCGTTACGGGGATCTCAGGACGAAAATACAAAATGAATCTCATAAGACCAAGTATTTGATACACCCGGATACTACAAAGATGTATCCGGATTGAAAATGAATTACTGGTGGCCAAGAATGAAGAAAGATATGGTTCAGTATATGAGCAAGTGTCTAACCTGCTTGCAAGTCAAAGCTGAACATCAAAAGACTTACGGGACAATCCAACCCTTAGATATAGCCGAATGGAAATGGGAGCATATCACGATGGACTTCATGACTAAGTTGATGCTCATGTCTTAGGGTTATGATGATATATGGGTTATTGTTGACCGGTTAACTAAGAGTGCTCATTTCTTACCGATATGAGAAAATTTCACATCGAAGAGGTTGGCCGAGCTGTTTATTAATGAAATCATAGCCTGACATAGGGTACCCATATCTATAGTCTCAGATAGAGATACGGGATTCACGTTAAACTTTTGTAAGAGATTTCATGATGCTATAGAAATTAGATTGCATATTAGTATTGCATACCACCCGCAGACTGATGGGCAATCCAAGAGAATGATACAGACACTTGAAGACATGTTGCGTGCATGCATAATTGATTTTGGAGGTAACTTGGATGACTATTTACCTTTGCAGAGTTTTCTTATAATAATAACTACCATGCAAGTACCGGGATGACTCCTTACAAAATGCTATATAGAAGAAGATGTAGAACACCTATATGTTGAGAGGAAGTAGGTGAAAGGAAAATGGAAGGTTTAGAAGTGATAGAAGCCACAATAGAGAAGCTGATGAAGATTAAAGCTTTCATGAAAGCCGCTAAGGATAGACAAAAGTCCTATGCATACAAACGGCACAGACCGATTGAATTCAACATCGATGACAGGGTTATGCTTAAGGTGTCACCATGGAAGGGAATCATACGTTTTTAAAGGGGGGTAAATTAAGTGTACAATATATAAAACCCTTCAAAATTGCAGCTAGACTTGGGCTCGTAGCTTATAGGCTGGAGTTACAAGTTGAGATTAGTGGGATTCATCCTACCTTTTAGTCATCTCATCTACGAAAGTGTTTAGTAGACGACGATGCTCCCATGTACCACTTGGTGATATCGAGGTAGATGAGAAGCTGAACTATGTTGAGGAACGGGAATCTATGCTAGATGTCAAGGAAAAGAAATTTAGGAGCAACGTAATCAAGTTAGTTAAAATCTAATGGAAGCATCGCAAGGGATCTGAAGCTACATGGGAACTTGAAGAGGAAATGAGAGAGCTTCATCCTCAGTTATTCAATGAATGACAACTTTCTAGGAAGAAACCTAAATAAGGGGGTAGACTTGTAATACCATGATAATTTAAAAAAAAAAGAAAGAAAGAAAGAAAGAAAAAGAGGGCCGACTATAATTTAACTGGTATTTGTCCCCTAAAACATGTGCAGGGGGAATTTATCTAAATAAAGCTCTAATATGCTAATATATAAAGGACTTGACAGCCCCATGCAAGCCTTTTACAAAGGAGAAGGCTGCTAGAGAGAGAAACCTTGCGTTCTAGAGAGAGAAAGTACAAGAAATCAAGCAAGGTATGATCTTTCACGTTCCGAATGGTAGATCTAAGCTAGATCTATGCTTGTTTGATGTTTGCACCATTTGGTAGGATAAAGTTAACACCTTTACGTATGGTGCTTTAAGGTTCATTTCGAGTTCTACACTAAAGGTGAGTTCTCGACCCCCCCCCCTCTAAGTTTTATTCTTTTCACAGATTTTGGGGCTGGTATGCATGCTTAAACAAGTTTTATGGGTAGCTCTAATGTTTTTACAAAATAGAGTTACCACCTTTAACTCTTGAGCTCATGTTATTATGAATTTATGTTTTCTTTTAAAGTTTATGCATGCATTGTAGTGAACACATGAGTATTCTAATAATTTTCATAGAGGCACAATGGTGTAATCTAGCATGACCCCCGCAACAAACCGAAGTGGTAAAGCTTACTATTGTTGATACCCGCAATTGATCAACCTTTCAACCGTATTAGTCCTTCATGGACTAAGTAAAGAAATACGGATGAGTCAAGGTGACTTACCTGTATAAGTTGTATATCAGTATTTGTTCAACTCTTCAACCGCATTAGTCCTTCACTGACTAAGTAAAGAAACGCGGATGAGTAAAGGTACTCAACCGCATTAATTACCTCAACCACAAACATCCCAAATCCTTCAGCCGTACTAGTCATTCATTGACTAAGCTAAAGAAATGCAGATAAGTAAAGGTACTCCATCCGTATAAGTTACCTCAACCGCAAACGTCCCAAACCCTTCAGCCGCACTAGTCATTCATTGACTAAGCTAAAGAAATGAAGATGAGTAAAGGTACTCCATCCGTATAAGTTCAATGTTACCTTCATTGTTTCACCCAGCCTCATAAGTTAACTATTATCCGTATTTGTCCACCCAACCACATAAGTTCATTGTTACCCACATTGTTACACCCAGCCACATAAGTTAACTATTATCTGTATTTGTCCACCCAACTGCATAAGTTAACTGTTACCCATATTTGTTCACCCAACCGCACTTATTCAACTATTACCCATATTAGTCTAAGCTGGAGATTATTTCAACCATGTTAACACTAAGTAAAAATTCATGCCTAGTTATACCATTACAATTAATCAAGGTTAAAATAGGACTTATAAAAACTTCTTATGTTTTATCCTCCTTTGAGGACTTATCTGCTTGCTATGCTTAGTACATTGCATGGATTCTTAGCTGGCTATGCTTAGTGCATTGCTAGGATTCTTAGCTTGCTATGCTTAGTGCAATGCATGGATTCTTAGTTTGCTGTGCTTAGTGCATTGCATGAATTCTCACTTGCTATGCTTAGTGCATTGCATGGATTCTCAATTGTGATGCTTAGTGCATTACATGGATTCTCAGCTTGCTTTGCTTAGTGCATTGCTTTGTCTAGCTTAGTGCTTCGTATGGTTATGTTAGCTTGCCCAGTGCTTGTAGTAGTTGTATTGATGAATGACATCAATGATGTATACTATTTATAATGAGGCTCACTGATAAATGAGTAATGTTTCCCAAGTCATGAAATATGTTTCATTATGTTAACTCTTTAAAGATTCAAAGTATATTGGTACTATGTTTTACTAAAGCTAGAGCTTACTCAGCAATACTGACTTTTACTATGCATGTCAGGTAAATCCAAGTTGTTAGGACCGTGTACGGACAGAGTACTAACAGATTCAACGTGTAACTTAATCAAATAGTGCAGAATCCTATTGATTGGCGATCCAATCAGTGAGAACGAAAAACCCGAATCGATCTAACAATAGAACAACTTTAAGAATGATTAGAAAACGATCCAGGACGAACTATGAACTTGGATGGACGAGATAGAACTCTCTGGACGGCTAGGGTATGAAAGAATTCGAAGTGTTTTTTTTTTCATGAATGATGTGGTATTTATAGGTTTCAGTATACAGTCGTACGATTGAGCCATTAGCATGGTTCAGTGATTTATTCATGCGCACGATTGAACCGTACACTTGGTCCAATCGTGCGACTGAGCCAGTCTCATGACTCAGTCGTATAACTGACCCAATCACCTGGTTTAGTCATGCGACTGGTCCATAAGCATGGTTTATTAGCATGAATGACCATAAGATTAAGTCAAACATATTCCTAAATCATAATTAACTCAAAACTGTGACTGACTACTACAAGCCCATATATAATATTCATTCAAGCGTGTAATTACAAATGATATAAGAATAAAATACATTCAATGGCAAATATACATTCAACCACATATCGTATTGCCAAAATATCAATGTATTGCACATATGTAAGATTGAAAGACATAAAATACAATGAACTAGGGACATTATGTATCAACAAACTCCCCCTTGGACCTAGTTCACTCTATTGTCTAACATTCTTCACACATTCAGCAAACTTCTTCAGCTTTTCTTCTTTTGTGACTCCAACATGGATTTCAAAAGCAAAGCACAGTCTGATGACATACTGGAATTGAAGAGCTTGCATAATGTCCAGTGTATCATAGAATAGTGGCCACTTGCAAAATGTGTAGACGTCATCCGCAGACAAGTTAGTAAGCCACATAGGGTCAAACACCCTGATAGTCTTAATCTTTCCCTGCGATCCAATACGATCACTGTTTCACCTGTCCTCCAGTCACAATACCACCATTTAAAATGAGGCGTGAAGTCCTATGGCATTCTTTTTAATGGAATCCTTGTCATAGGCTGGGGAGGTCTCCACTTCAGAACAATCTTTGGTCTTCCTAAAGTGAGATCAAAATCAGTTTTGCTCACGAACCTCCTTGGTTGTTGAGGTTTGAAGTTCACCCACTTAGTATGATATTCTTTCCTTAAAGACCATTCAAACCATCCTGACATCTTTCTCGGGTCAGTATACAGTAGATCTAAACTTGCCAGTCTATTTAGCTTAAAACCCGGTAAAGTCTTCAGATCATGAGGATGTCTGAAGTACTCAATCCCCTTTTCTCTTTTCACAGCATACACATTTAGATCCTCAAAGTAAGCCCAGCTAATTATTTTTCTGGGGACCTTCTGATGCCTTTTGACTTTATACAGCTTAGTTTAGGGATTTTGTTTTGATGGTTCACGCTGGCTCCTCATTTCAGCTAGACAAGCAGCCCACTCAGCTTTTCTTTGCTCAACATCAGCATCCTCAGCTTGAGTTGTTTTCTCTGTCGACTCTTTCTTAGTGACCTTCTCATTTACTTTGTTGAAGGTTTCACTGTCAAACATTGCACCTAAATCAAGTATGGCATCTCCGTCTTCATTTGTATACTAAGGGTAGTAGTCAGATGTAACATCTTCAATCTCCACCTCATCTACACCATGCAGTTCCTCATCGCTGATAATATCTACTTTTGGTGAGTCTTTGACTATATCATCGGGGTTTGGCCTGAATATTTCGGCAATCTGTTCATCTGATAGGTCATGAATGATCTCCCCCTCTTCTGGTGCATAACTCATAGATCTCCTAACAATCCCTTGCAAATCAAGAATCCTGGTAAACTGTGTCTTGATTTGTTAGAGGGGTGTGACATCGTGTTCATCAATATGGTAAGATGTATCTGCTAGATAAAGTTATCAACATAACAAACTTAAATAAACATCAACTATCATTGCATTGCAAATACCTTGACATTCATTTTCATTAATTTAAATACATTTCAATACGTATGATTTCAATTTATACAAATAAGCTAATCATTACTTGAATCCTTATCTTGACGATCTTTGTCTTGAGGAGCTGAGGATGAGGCTCCCTGATCTTGTTTCTTCTTTGTTCTTCTCTCTTTATCAGATTGCTATGAAGTTAGAGGTTTGCCTTCACCCTCAGGTTGGCCATCATCTTCATTATCATCCTTATCTTTCTCCTTATTTGTCTCATTAACATCACCTTCATCATCATCATCATCTGACTCATCATCACTTGAGTCGTCATCATCATCATCTCTATCTCTCCTTTGATCCTCAAAGTATCCTCCTTCCTTCCTTTCATTCTCAGTGTAATCTTTTTGATTTTCTTTTCTAACTCCTCAATCTTCTTGGTGGATGCGAGCACAAGCTGATTTTAAGCTTGAAGAGCCTTATGTGCTCGAACCAACGCATGCTCATGAGAATCATTTTTCTCAGTCAATTTTGCAATCTGCTGTCTTTGAGTTGCGTTAAATGACATCAGTTGGTTGATCTGGTTAAACTTGAGATCATCAGCAGCGAGCAGCTTGAGTACCAACCTGGCAACCTGTTAAGGCTGGCCAGCTGTTCCTCCAGACCAACTATGGGTAATGGGGAACTATGAAGTGGGGGTACCTGATGGGTTGAGGTGCCAGCTTATAAGGTGGTTGGGGTGGTTGTAGAGGTTTTGTAAACTGGTGTGGGAATAGTTATGGTGTGAGGAATATTTCATGAGGTTCTTTTTGGTGAGGCTGGTATGGTTTGTGTAGTGGTGAGTGGGATGGTGGTAGTAGGTGGAACTGTGGTGGTAGCAGTGGATGTAGCTGAGAGGTTTGTGAGGGCAAGGATGAGCTCATCAGCACTAGCCTTGGGCACTCACCCTTCTTATGGGCAGGCTTGGCCATTCTCTATAATCTGGAGCCTGAGGGAGTCGCGGGTTCTTTTCCCTTTGAGGTAGGCTGATCAGGTGTGTAGGATGGATCAGCCTCCTCTGTATCCAGCCCAGCTGCTTTCCTCTGTCGCACACCAACTGCCTCTTTTCCTCTGGCAGTGGTGACCCATTTACCTCCGACCTACCTTACCAGAGGCTCTTCCTCTGAGTCTCCTTCCTCTTCATCTAAATCAAAATTCCCTATGTTCTCAATGATAGGGATGTCTTGGTTTATGGTAGTTTGCTCGAACCCTCCAGCAGCCGAAGAACCACCCTGCTGAGGAGGTGGTTCTATAGTGAATGTTTTAGCAGATCGTGATTGGTGTGATCCTTCACCACCACCTCCTTGACCTTCATCATGGTCATCATCATCATCATCCTGATCGTTATCAGGGATAACTACATCCTCAATGTTAGAATCACTATCCTCGTGATGCCATCTCTTTCCCTTTGGGGCAACATAGTCTGCCCTCGCCAAATGCCCAAATAATCATCGAACTAGGGGCTTCTGTGGCTTTCCCCTGTATACTTTCATCCTCCCCAGAGTAGTGTCATCCATCACCTCGAGAATGATCTCGTCATCTTTGTGCTTTGGTAAGTTGGGAAGTTTCTCATAGATTATCATCTGGAGGAAACGTGGATACATGCAGAAGCTTTCCTTCCCTTTCATCTTGATGTTCTCCCTCAAGTGGTTGAAGAACATCTTGGAGAAGCTGAACGGGTGGTTCAGAACTAGTGCCATGAAAGAATTCTGGATCTGATTACTGAGCTCATCGAATCCACCTCGACATGAAGCAATGCACTTGAGAATCACGTGGGCTAAGTACTTGAAGGGCGGGCACATATTGCTCTTGTTAAGTACTCCAACATTGATGTTACCGGCGTACTTAATCCTCAGAAAGCACCCACGTACAACTAGGGGATGTAGTTTGGTCGGATGATCCCCATCATCACCTAAGCCCAATACCCTGCGTATATTGTCTTCACTAATATCAATGGCCTCGCGAAAATCGAGCTTCGAATGCGATAAGGCTCAATAGAGCGGTCAACCACAGCATTCTCCTAGAATGCTTGCTGTAGTGATCTGTATGTGTGCAAGTCGTAGAGATCGCTCTATGAATCCTGGATCGCTTTAGGAACTCAATAATTCCTACAAACTCGGCGGCGTTCCTGGACATTGTGTTCAAATAAGCACAGATGTTATGCTTGGTGCTTATCGTCCAACGCTCTGCCATGTCACTATAACATAAAAGACAAACACCAATTCAACACTTTAGATCAGTTTAACACATAAGATTACTTGACTTTGAAACTGATCATAAGCAGCTGGTTCAATCGTACGATTGGATCATACAAATGAACTCAGTCGTATGATTGAGCATATGACTGTGCTTAATCACACATTTTGACATCCAATTGATATATTCGCGCGACTGAAGTACCGATTGGTTCAAGCGTGTGATTTAACCATGCGAATGGGTCAATCATGCGATTGAAGTTCATCCGGATGTCCAGTCGTGTACAGACGGTTCGTGTTCCCGAAATAATGATTATGGTCAATTAGTCATCAAAACCGTGTATTTTAGGTGTCCTTAGATGTGTCTCATTCTGACAAAGCACTGGGTATGGTTTAATTTGACTTAGATTCTCATTTTGTGGTTATTTTGATAGACCCATTCCCGGTTTTTATAGAAATCAGACAAGTCAGAGTAAGAGTCGATTTTATACTCAATGCAAGGTGATTTTATCCTCTAACTACCTGTAATCAAGAGGTGAATAGTTAGTGAACTTGCAATAGTCCTAGATCACACAGAAAATTTGAAAAGGTTCCACTCATTTGCCGGTATTTTTCCGAGATTTAAAACAGGTGAATAGGTCATGACCGACTGAGCCTCTATTTATACCCTCAGAAATTTTAGTCGTGCGACTGAACCTAATTGTATGTTCCATACGTGCGACTGAAGTCCAGTCGTGCGATTGGTTCATACTCATGCTTCCAATCATGCGATTGGGTCAGGCTCTTGATCCAGTCATGAGATTGGCCCATACTCCTGTTCCAATCGTGTGAATGGCCCATACGCATGGTTTAATAGTACGATTGGGCCATACTCATGGTTCAGTCGTGTGACTGGGCCATACTCATGGGTTTGACTAAGTCAGGCTCAGTATGCACGTAGTTATTACAAATGTAACTTTCTTGCTTATCGATCATCTCAGACATGATCTTTTTATCTATTGATCACCTCAGACGTGATCTTTTTATCTATCGATCACCTCAGACGTGATCCTTTTATCAAAAATCATTGATCACCTCAGACGTGATCCTTTTATCAAAAACCGTTGATCACCTCAGACGTGAACTTTTTATCTTTCAGAAACAAGCTTTACATAGTTAAAACTCGGTTCAGTTTTGTGACTGTCATAGAGTTAAATCTTGTTACTTAGTCCGACATTGACACATAGCACACATAAATAAAACTGGACAAACTTGAAATTTTAAAAAGAAATAAGACATCTTTTTGTAATTTTCATTTGGGGATGGTTGAAAACACATTTTAATCATTTAGAGTATTATCTCCCCCTGAACAGAACAGCTTCAAGCATTGACTATCTTTAAAGAACAATTCATATGGAATCATACAGACAAAACATAGTTATTTGGACATTCTGTAAATATATCAGTAACAGAAAGATCTTGTATATACAATTCATAGACTTTTACCATCCAAGAATCAAGTGCACTAATAGGAAATCATGCTAGAACGACTATGTTGTACACTTTGATTTTGAACATCGGGGCAGCCATGACGATTGTCTGTATATTTGTCCATTTAAATCCATACATAGATTTTTTACAACCATCGGTGATATTTTAAGTGTATTAGACTAATAGTATTTGTGGATCACAAGCTTATATAGTAATCAACATTCCTTATGAGATTTTTGAGCGGTCTAGTAGTAAATAAACACAGAGCTTCAGATCAGTGCTATGCACCTCAAGGAAGAGTGTTTTTGCAAAGAAGAAACTATTCTAAGAGCTTTCAAAGATATGTAAAGCCTCAGGTCAGTGCCATCACACAGCAAAGAGGCACAAACAGCAGTGAATTCTTAGAATATATAGGTCACGCTTATCCTCATATCAGTGTCATCGCACAGCAGAGAAGCGCAAGACCTATCTTCTTTTAGAGCAATATTTTCATACATTTATTTTGAAGTTTTATGACATTTGTCATATTCATTGCTCAGATTTTTGGTTATTTGCTCACATTTGTGGCTTTCATTTGCTCCTCACCCCTTATTGAAAGTTAGTTGATTATGCAGACCAGGGATAAGATGGGAACCCATAACTTGTTGAGAGATTTAGTCTAAGTGAATCACCAGTGATGTCTAGTGATCTATTTGTGTTGAATCTATCGACACAACGTATGATGGACTTGCACTCCCTAGAACTACTTTCTCCATGTTACCACGATAACCATCTAGCTTACTGTCATCTTTCAGCATGTTAGGCTTTGACATCTCAGATTTATAAAATTCTGTGATTTTAACTTTATCAGAAATTTTCGAAAAGGAAAATCTTTGTGGTGTCCCAAATAATTTGATGTTTGTGTACAATCACTTTCCATAGCGTTGAATTGGTTTCTCAGATTTGTTGTCTTTGCCTATCAGCTTACCTGCCCTTTTCTCCCCCACCCCTCCTCTTTTTTTGGAAATTATCCCCCTAAAATATTAAAACACAAAATCTTTTTGTGATTTTAATATTTTCAGATGCGAGAAAAGAAAATAAAAGAAAATAAAATAAATTAAAAAAATTTGAAAAAGACTGAAGACACTATGTCGGACTACTAACTTGATTCCTCAGGAATCACATCTGCTTTCTTTTTTACATCGTCAACCTCTAATAGATAATAAAATCTTGGTTTGTCAAATGGTTTTATATAGAGGTAGGCACACTAAAAATCCATGTTAATTTTAATCAAATCGATTAAATGTTTTTCAAAACAGTCACGTATGAAGTGATATTTTATTCCGATGTGTTTAGTTTTGGGATGTTGTATCGGATTTTTAGTGACAGCTATGGCAGCAGAGTTATCAACAAAAATAGGAGTGTTAGAAAATTGCAACCCGTAGTCTCGCATTTGATGTTGAATCCAAATGATTTGAGAGCATCAGCTGGCAATAGCAACATATTCAGCCTCACACGTTGACAGGGCAACCGAAGTCTGCTTCTTGTATTGTCATGTGACTAAGCCCCTTCCAAAGAACTGACACCCTGTACAAGTTGATTTATAGTTCATCTTACACCCTCCATAATCCGAGTCACTATATGCAGTAAGTTCAAAGTCATCATCATGAGGATACCACAACCGCAGTGTTGGTGTACCCTTAAGATAACGAAAAATCCGTTTCACCCTAATTAGGTGATTTACTTTTGGTTTTGACTGATATCTTGAGTAGAGACACGTGGCATACATGATATCAGGATGAGAAGCCATGAGATACAAGAGAGATTCGATCATCCCATGATACATTGTGGCCTCCACCAAATCCCCATTTTCATTAGGTGCCACATCGTGGTTCGTGGCAAGATGGGTACCGGCAAAAGTACCATTTTCCATGTCAAACTGACTTAGAATATCTCCAACATATTTAGTCTGATGCAAAAAGATGCCAGTAGGTGTTTGATCCACCTGTAATCCTAGAAAGAACTACATTTCACCCATTGCACTCATTTTAAATTCAGCTTTCATCACTTATTCAAATTCTTTGCATAGATCTTCATTTCTGGAACTGAAGATTATGTCGTCCACATATATCTGAACCATCAGCAAATCACCATCCTTTTCTTTTATGAACAACGTGCGGTCAATTACTCCCCTTCAAAAATCATGTTTCAACAAATGTGTGGAGAGTTTTTCATACCAAGCTCGCGGGGCTTGATGTAAGCCATACAAAGCTTTGTCTAATTTATATACCCTGTCTCGATGATAAGGATCTTCAAATCCCTCGGGTTGACTGACGTATACTGTTTCATGGATGTCACCATGAAGAAAAGCATTTTTCACATCCAGCTGGTAGACTTTGATCTTCATGTAGGATGCATAAGCTAGGAAGATTTTGATTGCTTCCATCCTAGCCACTGGTGCAAAAACTTTATTGTAGTCCACACCTTCAACTTGTCTGAATCCTTGAACCACTAATCGTGCTTTGTTTCTGATGATAACTCCTTGGTCATCTTTCTTGCAGTGAAGAACCCATTTCGTTCCAATAACTTTGGCACCCTTCGGCCTGTCCACTAGTGTCCAAATGCCTAGCTTCTTAAACTGTAGCAGTTCTTCTTGCATCGCATTAACCCATGCCTAATCTTTCAAGGCATAACTGACATACTTGGGCTCAACTTGAGAAACAAAACATTTGTATGCCCCATCATGCATATATCCCTTTTCCATCACAGCTGCATAGTCAGCACCATACACTTGATTTCTTGTCTATACCCCGGAGAGAAGATCCCCGATGATGTTTTCCTGGGGATGATTTATACTGATCTTGGACACAGGTGTTGTGGGAACAACCACTTCATTTACTAAGTTTGTGATCATTGGTTCATCATCTGTGACTGTTTGTTGTCTTGCATTAGAGGATTTAGCCGAAGCATGTTCAATTACGGTTGTACTATCACTTGGGCTGTCGTGCTCCACATTTGTTGCTTCCTCATCATCTGAGGAGTGATCACTTACTTCTAGATCTGTTCCTGAGGACCCATAAGTACAATTAACTGGAGCTGTAGTGCTAGAGTTCAGATTTGGAGTGTTCAGAACGTCATACATCATTTGAGCAGCGATCTCATCATCTGAATATTCAGGTGGAAGATTGAATGATTTGAAGAATCCATCATAATCAAACAATGATGATGGATCTTTCCTAGCAAGGGGGTGGTGTATCATTGAACGTCTACATTGCACCACACTTCAACTTGACCCGTCGAGTTGTTATAAACTCGTTTGTCAGGGATATTGTATCTAAGACAAATGCCTTCATCTGCTTTTCATTAAAATTTCCAGTCTGAGTTTTCTTTAGCAACATACAAGGAGCTCCAAACGGTTCGAGATATTCCAGATTCGGTTTACGTTGTTGAAGTAACTCATAGCAGGTTTTTCCATGATGCTTGACCACCAAAACTCGATTGAGAGTATAGCATGCATTAGCAACAGCTTCATTCCATAATTGAACAGGCAGTTTTGAATCTGCCAACATCATCCTTGCAGTTTCAATCAAGCTTTGATTTTTGCATTCAGAAACTCCATTCATCTGTGGAGTATAAGCAGAAGAGAATTGATGAACAATCCTCTTTTCTTTGCAAAAGGCATCCACCCACTGATTCTTGAATTTGGTGCCATTTTCTGAACGAATCTTCCTTACTTTCAACTTATACAGAGACTCCAGTGTAGTGACTAATACCTTAAATGAGTCAAATGTCTATAATTTAGACTTAAGAAACATTACCCATGAGAATCTTGAATAATCATCTGTGACTACAAAAACGTACCAGACTCCAGCTATGCTTTTAGTACTGACATGACTAAATAGATCCATGTGCAGGAGCTCTAGAAGCATCTCAATTGAATGAACTTTCTTTGATTTGTGAGATTTCTTGGTCTGTTTCCCTTTCTTGCATGATATGCAGAAATCTGGAAGCTGGAAATTTTTAACTGTAACTCCTTCAACCAGATTATTTTGAACCAAGTGATTCATCTTCCTTGGATTGATATGTCCCATTCTCCTATGCCAAGATATGGACTCCTTCCCTGTGGCTTTTGACAAGAAAAACAGTGCAGCTGACTCCGTAGTAGAAGCTCTTGACGTGTCCAAGACATAAAGATCATTATATCTTGAAGCTGATATTAAGATTTGCTTCTCAGGGATAACATATTCCTTCTTCAGAATGTAGCATTTTTTATCATCAAACATCACTTTAAAACCCTTATCGTAGATTTGAGAAACGGAAAGTAAGTTGTTCTCTAGTTGTTGAACATAATTTACTTTATCAAAATTCACCTTCCCGTTTCCTACTTTACCTTGAGCTATGGTGTAGCCTCCTTTATTTCCAGTAAAAGATACAATTCCCCATTTGATTTGCTTGACATTGAAAAGGAGAGACAAATTCCCGGTCATGTGCCTGGATGCCCCACTATCAATAATCCAGGTGTTAGTGATATCGCGGTAGCAGACAACCTGCACAAGAACAAAAATGATAAGTTTAAGAATGGGACCCAAGCTTTACTGGCTTGGGTTTCCCAGAGGCATCACATATAACAAATTCTACCATTGTCCTTGAAGTTGGAGAGACAACATTCTTCATCTTATAACAAATTCTACCCACTGTCCTTGTGAAGTTGGGGAGACAACATTCTTCATCTTATCCTCACTTTCAGACACACCTAATGATTTGGCTTTCCACATACCAGTTTTGTGTAAGGACTGTTTGTGATAAACAGACGATTGGTTTATTGTTTGAACCCGTGGTTTGCTTTCATCAACTAGTTTTACCTCAGTCATCACAGCTTTGCCAGTGGCTTGTTTGTGTTGCTTATGGTGTTTTAGAGGGGTATTTGATCTATTATCTTGAAAGGTTCAACCTTTCGTCTTAGTGTCTGATAGTAGGGACAGTTTTGAGATATATGTCCTCGTTCTTCACATCTAAAATAGAATCTCCATTCTACAGGACTGGGCGAGCTTTTGTGTGGTTGGGAGTATGGTCTTAGATTGGTCTCATTATTCTCAACCTTAGGTTTCTTACTTTCTTTGACATACTTAATTTGTTTGACATTTTGATTACATTTGCCTTTCTTTTTGTTGAGATTAAGATGATGAACAGTTTTAGATTGCATTGATTCTGAAATTTTAGGTTTTGAAACGGAAACTTTTGAACCCAACCCAAGAGTAGCATTGTCATCCTCTTCAACCCAATCTTCAATTTTAATCTTATCTATTTTTCCAGATGTAGTTGCTTTTTGGTCAGTTACCGGTGGTACAAGTTTAGTTGTGCTATCCAGATCACTGACTAGAGGTGTAGTTACCACATGATCCTTTATTGGGTTATTATTTATGGGTCGACATTTTGTCTTTAAAAGGATCGCATGTGGTGGTGGCACAACCAGATTACCAATCCTCCCCCCCCCTATTTCTTTCTTTAACCAAATTCTTAACAATGTGAGAGGAACTAGCAAGACTATGAAGTTTCTGATTTAAAGACTCAATTTCAACTTGAAGAATTGCTTTTTTTTCTTTGTTTCCTCTATTGTAGTTAGATAGAACTTAATATCATTTGCTTGATTAAATGCAAGAACCTCAGTTTCCCTAAGTTGCTTTCCTAACAGTTCAATCTTTTCTTTAAAATTGCTCTCATTTTGTTTTAACACCCTGTTAGCTTCAGTGCATAGTTTTAAATCATTTACTAAATTGTCATTGTGATCTAACAATCTAGTAAATTTTAAATCTATGCTTTCACGAAATTTATTTCATTCTTCACAAGCATGTTTGTTAAAAAGTTCATCTTTAGTACTTACCTATGATGTGTTGTAGGCGTCAGCCATGAAAGCAGCCTGAGATTCCTCGTTAGTTTAAGATTCTGTGCTCACAGCAGCCAGTTTGTCTTTAACCCAGTGTTCAACTGCATCTATAGCTTCTTCGATGTCTGAATTGGCATTATCAGCTAAGTTATCTCCTTCACTTGTTGAATCATCGTTAAGATCTTCCACAAATGCCATATTAGCTTCACCACCAGAGATAAACCGAAATGTCCAATCCTGTCCTTCATCTCCTTGAGCAACCATAGCTTTGAAATCTTGACTGTTTGAAGTCACGTTCTTTTCCTTTTCCTGACGGTTGTTTGATGTGAAGGGGTTTCCATTTCTAGTCTTCTTTGGTTTTAGGCACTCTCGTTTGAAGTGCCTTTTCACCACAGTTAAAGCATGTGACTTTTGTTTTATCAAAACCAAAGGTTATGTCTTTAGTAGCAATCAAGTTTTGACCAGTCTTTTTCACAAACTTTTTAGCTCTTCTAACTTCACTAACCAGAGCCCACATTATATCCATTCTTTCCAATTCAGCCTCGTCAACCTGTTCATAGTCTTCATCAGCAAGATGACAATTTCCAATTTTTCCAGGAACTAAACCATCATAAGAGTGCACAACAGCAGCAAGAAGATCCAAGTGTTCCTTGGCTACTTTAATAGTAACATTTCCCATATTCTCAGTCTTTAGCTTTGTTGTATTTTGTAAGGCCCCGCTCCCGTGCACCTCACAGCTGGTCTGTCATCGCACATAAAACACATATTTGCATTAACTTAATAAAAATCATGCAGCGGAAACTATGAATTAACTTTCAATTTACTATAAATGCTTTTGCCAGTTAATACAACATACATCAATTACAAAATATCTATTGTTGTATTACATCACAAAAGCATTAAACAAAAGAATGTCATCCCAAAAGAGCTGAGTAACCGCCTCGTGCCATCCTCAGTAACACTACCTGTCAACTGGAAACACATAAAAAGTCAGCGTTGCTGAGTGAGTTCTAGTTTTATATTAAAACATACTTTATTTTCATTAAAACCTTTTCTTTAATTTCATGCTATCACACATCATACGTACACGTAAATAATATCATTATTATCTTCTCTATTCGTCTGTTCATCATTTCATCTTTTCTTGCGTAACGGATATCTTCCGTACCAATACCATATGCTATACCCCGAACTATATAGCTACTGGGCCGAAGTCTATAAAGAGACAGCTAAACGTGGTGCCACAGTACTAGAGGTAAGCGATAGAGGTTCTATAATAATGGTCGATCATAAAGAAAGACCCCGATGTGCACTCTCCGAGGATATCTTCCGTACCAATACCATATGCTACACCCCGAACTATATAGCTACTGGGCCGAAGTCTATAAAGAGACAGCTAAACGTGGTGCCACAGTACTAGAGGTAAGCGGTAGAGGTTCTATAATAACATCCTCCCGGGTAGTGATCCCACACCGTTAGGCTAACACCTTAATTGGTGTGTCCCGATATCCAATGCTCGCAAGACTATCATTACTATAATCATTCATTAATGCATGCATCCATTCATCATGTTCCTCTTTCATTATCTTTCACTTTACGTTACATAATACTTTAGTTTCATTCTTTAACACGACACGTAAAGTCACGGGAAAGATAAACATACATCAAAACAAGGAACATCAATATACACTATAGCATTACTATACAGGGCATAGTCATACATACATAACATACATCGTGCATAAACATGCAACACTATCGTCATCGTCCCCAACATAACTTCTAAGCCCCGACGGCCATCTCACATATACCTACGGGAGCTATCATATCATTCTTACCCTCACTCTTTTCCCCGAAGGTCAATAAGTAAACTATGTCTCTCCTCGTACACAACAGTCCTAATTGGGCGATTGGGCACTCTTCAGTCGCATGGCCTCCATGCGACTGAACATCATATGATCGGACCAATGTGGATGAGCACCCAATACGGATGAACACCCAATCGTGCGAATGGACTCTCAGTCATGCGAATGAATACTACGTGAATGGGCTCCTATATGACTGAACCCTCAGTCGTGCGACTGAACAGCTGTGCGAATGGACCTATGCGACTGAGCTCTTAGTCGTATGACCCGTCGTGCGACTGGACCCCCAGTCATGCGATTGAGCCTCAGTTGTGCGATTGAACCTCAGTCGTTCCTCAGTCAGCCGGTTGGCCCTCCAGTCTGTTGATACATGTGTCCCTAGATTCTGAGCTGAATGTAATATCTTTTTAATGTCTTGATCATATGTAATTGAATGTTTATCAATGAAATACATTTAGCTGTTTATGTTATAATGATTATATATTTCATTAATGGGTTGTGTAATAATTAATTATATAGGTTTGGGGTCGTTTGAATTGATATGAATAATGTTGTAATGATTAACACATTCAAACTCAACATGATGAAGTTATCATGCGAATGGGCCATGCGAATGGACCATATGCATGAATAACTTCATGCGAATGGCTCAGTCACACGACTGAACCATGAGACTGGATCAGTCGGAAGACTGAAGCATGAGATTGAACCAGTCGTACGATTGAAGTCTCAGTCGTGCGTATGGATCAACCACATAGCTCAATCGCACGACTGAACCACGACTGAACCATGCGAATGGTTCAGTCGCCCGAATGAGAAACCCTTACCTATAAATACCACCTAGTTCGTGGAAAAACGGGACACTTCGAATACTGGCAACCCTAGTCGACCCAGAACACCCTGTTCGTAAATTCCAAGTTCATAGAACGTCTGAGATCGATCCTAAACCATTTTTAACGTTTTCTAATCGTTAGGTTTGATCTTGATTTCGTTCTCCCTGATTGGATCACCAATCAAATAGGATTCCGCACTATTTGATCTGGTACAACGAAGAATCAGTTAGTACTCCGTACGTACACGGTCCTAACAAGTGGTATCAGAGCTTTGGCTCTTGATTCTTCGTTCGCTTCAATCAAGTTTTGGTCAAAAGTCTACGTTTTTAGCGAAAAGATCGGTTCTTTCTGCTCAAAATCGAGTTTTTACGTGTGCATGTTCTGCAAAGTTAATGTTTTTCGTCTTCCAGCCGTCTAGGGTGTAAAAAATCTTGTTTTAGGTCAAAAGTGTTCAAAAATTCGCGTTTACAGCCGACCCAGTCACACGATTATCTCAATCGTACGACTGAACCCAGTCGCCAGTCCATTCGCCCAATTGAGTCAGTCGCTCAGCCAATCGCCCAATTGAGTCAATCGCCAACTCCAGTCACCCATCTGAGTCGATCGGTCTTTTCATTCGGCCTAAGTGTCTCAGTCGCCTGTTCAATCGTACGTTTGAGTCCAATCGCATACAGCTAGTGTCAGTCGCATCCCAATCGCATTAGCAGTTTAATTCACAAGTTAAATTAATAAAATAATGGACTCAGAAAATTATGCCATATCAGCTGGAAAGGATTCGAGGATACAGAACCTGTTGTTACTGGAGAATGAGATAGGGAACCATAACAAGCCACCTAAACTATTAACTATAGAGGACTTTCCACAATGGAGACAACGTTTTGAGATTTATCTTAATGGCGTGGATACTAACTTATGGAACTCTATTGAGGTTGGTTATAAAATACCCATGGGGGCTGATGGTGTTCCTTTGACTTTGAGTGGACTCACTGATACACAGAAGGTTACCTATAATGCAGAGAAGAAGGCTTATGCTATTTTGACTCAGTCCATTCCCAAGCCCATTTTTCACCAATACTCAGAGCACAAGCAAAGTAAGAAACTGATGGAAGTTCTTGAGAAGAGGTATGATGGAAATGCTAATTTAAAGGCACTGAAAGGTAAAGCGTTGAAGAAGGAGTTTGATAACTTCTCAGCAATTGGGAATGAAAGCTTGGATGAAATCGTCGATCGTTTCTATCATCTGATGAGTGAACTTCACACTCATGGTGTCAAGACATCAATGGAACACAAAGTTTTAAGCTTGGCAGATGGTCTACCTGCAAAGTGGGATTCATTTATTTCCACTCTGCGATACAACTCAGTTTTAGAAACCCTGGATATGAATGACTTTATTCTAAAACTGAGAGAAGAAGAAGTGCGACACAAGTACAAGGCAAAGAAGGGTTCTTATGCTCAAGACCCCTCACTCTACAATGTCACTTCTACTTCCACCCCTGCTGCAAAGTCCTCTGGTGCACCTCTGCAAACAGCCTTTGTGTCTAATGCATCTTCAACCGTTGAACAAGGCTTATCATCGGCAAATGAGTATCATGGTGCATCTGGAGTTATTCAAAGTCCTATTGTTACTCAGTCTGCAAAGTTGATGACAGATAATCTGGGAAAAGTAACAGTGGAGGTTGCTAAAGAGCACATGGATCTACTTGCTGCTGTTGTGCACTCTTATGATGGTTTGGTGGCGGGTAAGATTGGAAATTGTCACCTTGCTGATGAAGATTACGAGCAAGTAGATGAGACTGAGCTGGAAAGAATGGACATTATGTGGGCTCTTGCAAGCGCTGTCCGAAGAGCCAAGAAATTCGTGAAGAAAACAGGGCAGAATCTCGTGGCTACTAGAGATACAACTTTCGGTTTTGACAAGTCTAAAGTCACGTGCTTCAATTGTGGAGAAAAGGGCCATTTTAAAAGAGAGTGTTCGAAGCCTAAGAAGACTGGGAACGGGAATCCATTTTCCTCGTTCAACAGGCAAGATAAAGACAAGAAACCAACGTCCTCGGGAAGTGATTCTAAAGCTATGGTAGCACAAGGAGATGAAGGACAAGACTGGTCCTTTCGATTCGTGTCTGATGAAGCTAACATAGCATCTGTGGAGGACCTGAACGAAGACTCAGCCAGTGTAGGAGAAAGCTCGGCTGAGGTTGATACTGCTGATTTGGAAGAGACGTTTTGCTATTGATGAAATTGTCCAGAATGAGTTGAATTCAGAACCTGAAGCTCAATCTACGTCTCAGAATGCTTTCATGGCTGGCACGTCGACATCTACACAGGTACAATCTAAAGATGAATTATTTGATAAACATGCTTGTGTTAAATATGATAAATTTAGGGAAAGCATTGATCTGAAATTTGCTAGGTTATTAGAACACAACGATAACTTAGTAAATGACTTAAAACTGTGCTCAGAAGCTAATCGTATCTTAAAACAAAATAAGAGCAGTTATAAAGAGAAGTTAGATGTGTTGTAGAAGCAATTGAAGGAAACTGAAGTTGTTGCCTTTAACCAAGAAAATAACATTAAATACTACTTAAAGACTATTGAAGATACTAAAGGGACAAAGCAGTTTTACAAGTAGAAAATGAGTCATTGAAACAAAAACTACATAGTTTAGCGAGTTCTTCGCACATTTTGAAAAACTTGGTTAAGGAACGCAACAATGGGGGGGGATTGGGTTACAAGGTAGTTCCACCACCACATGAGATCCTTTTGAACACAAACAACGTCCAATTAATAACAACCCAATTAAGGATCATGTGGTGACAACACCTCTTGTTCGTGATCCGGACACAGCAGTTAAGCCTGCTTCTCCGGATGATGATCAGAAAAGCTCAGCATCAAGCAATGTCAGTTTTGAGAAACGAGTGGAAGCAAATGTCCAAACATCTCTTGGTTTGGAATCAAAATCTAATATTACACAAACCAAGATCTCTAAAACCACTCAAGTTAAATCAGTTAAAAGGGATAATCTTCAGCCTCAAAAACAAAGTAATCAAAATATTAAATAAGTTAAGTTTGTTAAAGAGGATAAATATTCAAAGACTGAGACCAAAAGGCCCATTCCTGAGGTTTACTCCCCACCCCACAAGAGAACTCCTAGTCCATTTGAAAGGAGATCCTGTTACACTTGTGGCAAACGAGGTCACATCTCTTCAAACTGTCCTCGTTATCAGACACCTAGGACTAAGATTGAATTAGATCACGATGTCAATCCGGTTCCAAAACAGAGATCTAAGACTCCAGTTAGGTCTAACACACCTGCTAGGTCTTATACCTCTCCTCCTCACCACAGACAAAATAGACAAGTCACTGGAAAGTCTGTGATGCCTGAGGTGAAACCAGTTTTGGAACCTAAACCAAAGATACAAACTGTAATCAATCACCTGTCTACCACAAACAATCTTTCCATAAAGACGGTATGTGGAAGCCTAAATCATCTGAAGTGTCTGATAGCACCGACAAGTTGAAGATTGATGTCCCTACAACTGACAAAGGACAGTGGGTCGAGTTCATCATGTGTGATGCCTCTGGGAAACCTAAGCCAGTCAAGGCTTGGGTCCCCCTCCTTAACTGATTGTTTTCAATTATGTGCAGGTTGTCCGCTACAGTGCTTCAACAAATACATGGATTGTGGATAGCGGAGCTTCCAGGCACGTGACAGGAAACAAGTCTCTTCTTTTAAATGTCAAACAAATTAAAGGGGGACATGTTTCCTTTGCTGGGAACAAAGGAGGATACATTACTGCTCAAGGCGAAGTAGGTAATGAGAAGGTAAAGTTTGATAAAGTAAATTTTGTTCAACAACTAGAAAACAATTTACTTTCAGTGTCTCAGATATGTGACAAGGGTTTTAAAGTTATGTTTGACAACCGCAAATGTTACATACTGAAAAAGGAGATGGAAATTCCAGAGAAACAAGTTTTGATGTCTGCATCCAGGTACAATGATTTATATGTTTTGGATATGTCTAATGTTTCTACCTCTGAGTCTACAGCTCAATGTTTTCTATCAAAAGCGACAGAGAAGGAATCCATCTCATGGCACAGAAGGATGGACACATCAATCACAGGAAGATGAATCATCTGATTCACAACAACCTAGTTGAAGGAGTTACATTCAAGAACTTCCAACTTCCTGATTTTTGTGTCTCATGCAAGAAGGGAAAGCAGACCAGGAAGTCTCACAAGACCAAGCACGTCAACTCAATTGAGATGCCCCTGGAGTTGCTACACATGGATCTCTTTGGTCCAGTCAACACAAAGAGTATAGCAGGAGACTGGTACTGCTTTGTAATCACAGATGACTACTCAAGATTCACCTGGGTGATGTTTCTGAAAGCCAAATCAGAAACATTTGAATCATTCAAGGTGCTCGTCACGACTTTGGAGTCACTCTACAACCTGAAGGTGAGAAGAATACGTTCTGACAATGGCACAGAGTTCAAAAATCAGTGGATGGATGCTTTCTGCAAGGAAAAGGGAATTGTTCATCAGTTCACTTCCGCATACACGCCACAGATGAATGGAGTTGCAGAACGAAAGAATCGGAGCTTAACTGAGACTGCGCGAACCATGTTAGCTGATTCAAAGCTCCCAGTTCAGTTCTGGAATGAGGCGGTTGCAAATGCCTGCTACACACTTAATCGTGTGTTAGTAGTCAAAGGCATGGCAAGACTTGTTACGAGCTACTTCAGAAGAGAAAGCAAAATTTGGAGTATCTGGAACCATTTGGAGCTCCATGTACATTGCTGAAGAAGACTCAGGATGGCAAGTTCAGCGAGAAAGCTGATCAAGGAATATTCTTAGGATACAGCATCCCAGACAAGCGAGTTTACAATAACTCGACAGGTCAGGTAGAGGTATGGTGCAACGTGGATGTTCAGAGATACATCACCCCTCCTGCTGGAAAAGGTCCATCATCATTCTTCGATTATGATGGCTTTTTCAAATCCTTCAATCTTCCACAGCTTGATTCAGAGGATGAGGTTGCTACCCAGATGATGTATGATGTTCTTAACTCACCGAATCTGGATTCAAGCAACATCACTCCTACTGATGGTGCCTCAAGCTCTTCGACTCCTGCTCATGACGAGAGTGATGATTCATCAGGTGATGAAGAAGTAGCTGATCCTAACCCTGAGCATACAGCTAATCACCAAAGTGGGTCATCAGCTGCTGAACCAGCTGTGGGAAATCCGGATACTGAACCAGTGGTCACCAATCTGGATTCTGAGGTTGTGGTTCCTACCACACCAGTGACTAGAATCAGTGTGAATCATCCCCCCACATCTATCATTGGGGACATTCAATCCGGTGTGCAGACAAGAAATCAGCTGTACTCTGCTGATTATGCTGCATTCATGGAGAAGGGTTATGTCAATGACGGGGCTTTCTCATGTTTTGTTTCACAAATAGAGCCTAAATATGTTTGTGACGCCCTGAAAGATGAGGCCTGGGTCAATGCTATGCAAGAAGAGCTACTCCAGTTGAAGAAACTTGGAGTCTGGACACTAGTTGACAGGCCGAAAGGAGTCAAAGTAATTGGTACCAAATGGGTACTAAAGTGCAAGAAGGATGTCCAAGGTGTTGTTATCAGAAACAAGGCACGGTTGGTTGTTCAAGGCTTCAGACAAGTTGAAGGAATCGACTACAATGAAGTCTTTGCTCCCGTAGCTAGAATGGAAGCTATTCGTATCTTTCTAGCCTACGCCTCTTACACGAAGATCAAAGTTTATCAACTAGATGTTAAGAGTGCATTCTTGCATGGGGAAATCCGTGAAGAGGTATATGTCAGTCAACCCGAAGAATTCGAAGATCCTTATCATCGGGACAGAGTCTACAAGTTAGACAAGGCTCTGTATGGGCTACATCAGGCTCCTCGAGCTTGGTATGAAAAGCTCTCCACCCATCTGCTGAAGCATGGTTTTCGCAGGGGTGTGATTGACTGTACATTGTTCATCAAAGAAAAGGATGGTGACTTGCTTATGGTACAGATCTATGTGGATGATATCATCTTTGGATCTAGAAATGAAGCTTTGTGCAAAGATTTCAAATCTGTGATGAAGGCAGAATTTGAAATGAGTGCAATGGGAGAGATGAAGTTCTTCCTGGGATTACAGGTGGATCAAACACCAACCGGCATTTTCTTACATCAGACCAAGTATGTCGGCGATATTCTAAGTCGTTTTGACATGGAAAATGCTTCTGCTGCCGGTACCCCTCTCGCCATAAATCATGACGTGGCTCCTGATGAGAATGGGGATTTGGTGGATGCCACTATGTATCGTGGGATGATCGGATCTCTCATGTATCTCACTGTCTCGCGTCCAGATATCATGTATGCAACATGTTTATGTTCTAGATATCAAGCGAAGCCAAAAGTGAATCACTTGATTGGGGTGAAAAGGATTTTTCGTTATCTGAAGGGTTCTCCAACACTGGGATTGTGGTATCCTCATGATGATGACTTCGAGCTTACAGCATACAGCGATTCAGATTATGGTGGCTGCAAGATGAATTTCAAGTCTACATCAGCAGGGTGTCAGTTCTTTGGGAGACGGTTAGTCACGTGGCAAAGCAAAAAGCAGACCTCGGTTGCTCTCTCAACCTGTGAAGCTGAATATGTTGCTGCTGCAAGTTGCTGCTCTCAGATCATCTGGATCCAACAGCAAATGCGCGACTACGGTTTGAAATTTTCTAACAATCCTATTTATGTTGATAATTCTGCTGCCATAGCTGTCACTAAAAATCCTGTTCAACACCCAAAAACAAAACACATCGGGATTAAATATCATTTCATACATGATTGCTATGAAAAACAATTAATTGATGTGATTAAAATCAACACGGATTTTCAGCGCGCTGACCTCTACACCAAACCGTTTGATAAACCAAGATTTTTATTCTGCTAGAGGTCAACGGCGTTAAAAAGAAAAGTGACGTGATTGTTGAAGAAGCAGTTACATAGTCCGACTCGTGTCTATTTGTTTATTTTCTTTTTCTTTCATTTTATTTTAATTTTTAATTCTCATGTCGTATAAAATCCAAAAACACAAAAAGATTTTCTGTTTTAGAATTTTAGGGGAGATTTATTTCAGTATTCATTTACTTAAAAAAAAGGGAAGGTAAGTGAAGCTGAAAAGGCACAGACATATAAACTGGAAATGCGACTCGATAATACTGGAAAGTGATAGTACACAGGCACCGAGTTACTTGGAACATTAAAATGGTTTTCAGGTTCAAAATAAAATTCATAAATCAGAGAAGTCTAAGTCTAACAAACTGGGAAAATGATAGCAGGTTTGACTGGTATTGTAATCACTAGGAGAAAGTAGATCTAGGGCTGTGCAAGTACACCATACGATGTGTCAGTAGATTCAACATAATAGATCATTAGATATCATCAGTGAACTGGTTTAAACTAAATTTATTCAACTAGTTGTGGGTTTTCATGGTATCCCTGGTCTGCACAATCAATCAATGTCCAATAAGGGTAAGGAGCAAGCTAATGCCACAAATGTGAGCAAAGACCTGAAAAACAGAGCAAAAGATGACAAATGTCATTAAAAATAATATATATGCAAATATGCTGCTCCAAGAAGATAAATAGGTATTGCGCCTCTCTGCTGTGCGATGGCACTGACCTGAGGCTTAGAATAACCTACTCGTTCTAAGAATTCATTGTTGTTTGCGCCTCTCTGCTGTGCGATGGCACTGACCTGAGGCTTTGCATCTCTTTGAAAATTTTAGAACCAAATCTTCTAAGTCCCAAGACCGCTCAAAAATCTCCTAAAGACGATTGATTACCATATACCTGTGGAACACACAAATACTTGTTGATCTAACTCATTTAATTATTCACTGATGTGTATCAAAAGTCTGTGTATGGATTTAAGTGGACAAATATACTGACAATCGTCGTGGCTACATCGCCTGATGTTCAAAATCAATAAGTATTACATACTAGTTCAAACATGATTCCCAGTTAGATCTTAGAAATCTTAGATTAGTGAACAACTGTGCAATCTTATCATGCAAAGTGTAATAAGCCCTAAATGTTCCAAGTGATGGTGTATATGCCTGTATGATTCCACATGAGTCGGTTCCGGATAAAATGTAAATGCTAATAAGCTATACAAGCCTGCCCTAACAAAAAATAACAAAAATATGTTCCTTCTGTTCATAGGTTAAAATTTGTCTATTCTTAGTCTAATGTGTCATGTCGGACTGTGTATATTGTTATCTGCTAAACGTCACTGAATGTGCTTAATGTTTATCTAAACAAATTGTTTCTGAAAGGTTAAAATGATCACGTCTGAGGTGATCGGGTGGATAAATGGATCACGTCTGAGGTGATCGGGTGGTTAAAAGGATCACGTCTTAGGTGATCGGGTGGTTAAATGGATCATGTCTGAGATGATCTGATGGAGCATATATTGTCATATATATATGTGTTCGTCGCTTGACGAATAGTCTAGGCTTAATGTATTACACCTGATATGTTGTAAACACATGAAACTGGGTCATTCGTAGGAGCATATGCGAATGAGACTCAGTCGTACGACTGAGCCAGGCTAATGAGCCAGTCGTGCGACTGAGAGATGCGATTGGGGCATTCGTAAGACTGAACCATAAGAATGGTCCAGTCGTACGATTGGACCATACGCATGGTCCAATCACACGAATGGGCCCAGTCGCATCTAATATGGGCCGAGGCCTATATATACCAGTTTCAATGTGTAGAAACCCAAGGGGTTTTGAGAGGGTTTGTGCCCGGGGCCTAGGTGCTGCCGGATAAGAGGGGAGATCATGCTCGATCTTCCCCTTGCCAAAAGTTGTAATTCTTAAGTTGTAACGAGCTTAAAATCGTTATGTTTTATCAAAAAAATCATTCGATTATTGTTCGTACTTTTGTTTATCTTTTGGTTGTTTATCCTTCCGTCAAGAACGTGCTCGGTTGTTCATCGATCCAGTGACTTCACAATTGGTATCAGAGCCGGTTACTGCTAGATTGATCTAACAATCACTCTAACAACCCGAGCTCTTGATCTCTGGATCTATTTCAGGTTCTTTGACGTTAAACCTATTTCGTGTTCTTCGTGTTCTTCATGTTTTGCTCAGATCTTGTGGTTTGTGATGTTGGTTTGTTAAAATCGGACTCGGAATCTTCTCCAGATCATAAAAACGAATCCAGTGGTATAAATTTTGTGTCGTGTCTCGTCCAAATCATCGGATTAGGGTTTTTCAGCCTTGTGGCGGCTGCAGATCTGGTTTTCTGCGTTCAGACCCGTTCATGCGATTGGGCCATGCGATTGGGCCATGCGACTGGGCCTCAATCGCACGACTGAATCATTCGTATGGTCCATTCGTATGACTAAACCAGTCGTATGTCCATTCGTACGAATGAACATTCATTCGCATGACTGACCCTCTCGTGTACTTCATTCGTAATAGTGAACCATTCGGAGTGTCCATTCGCACGAATCACCCATTCGCACGTATGTCTTCATTCGTCTGTTTCAGTCGCACGAATGAGCTGTGTACCAGACCAAAAAAAAAAAAGAGTCTGGAACAGCTTCTTGCACGAATTTTTCCCTAAACCATTTTTATCAGTCGGGAAGCCTTCTGAAAAAGTTTGGTAAAATAAAATTATTTTGGGAAAATTATCGGGTCATTTCTCGGTTCATGTTCGGGTCAATAGTGAAGATTTTCCTGGAGAGTCTATGCAAGAGTTGAGGATGAGCAAAGTACATTCACCCTGAGGTTCTTATGTCAAACAAGTTTGATGGATACCCCATTATTCGTTGGACTTCCAGAATAGGTGAATGTTGTGAGAACACGAAAGAGAGAAGAGAAGATGTCAGCTGTCGGTGCTGATTTTGTGGGGTAGTCAGGAGCATCTGACTATTTATGGGCCAACCAAGTAATATTTATTTCCGCACAAAAAGGATTCTTATTCTAAGGGGGAATCCATATATAGAGAAATTAAAGACGCAATCAGAAAGTGATGATGTGAGCAGGTTTCTGATGATGAATCTTCGTGCATGCTGATTTGTTTGATATTGTCAGCTGTGGATTGGAACCTTCAACCTTTTGCCCAATACATCGTATGAAGACGACAGGAGAGCACAATGTATATATATTGGGATATGCTGAACGTGAGGGGAATTTCTATAGTTGGAAATGTTAAACAGGTTAGACTATGTGAAGATTGAAGCAATGGAAAACTGGTCATGTCATTATCTGGAAAAATCAGTCATTTGGGGAATCTTACTGCTATGATGGTGTTCTGCAAAGTAAACGACAGCTATTGTGCCTAAATTCATTTTCAAGGATATTGTGGTAACCTGACGGATCGGCAATGTTGGCTAATATGGGTGTTCGTTTGATTCTATTGGAAACCAGAGCAAAGATTGACTGAAGATTGTAAGAGGTGTTATCTACTATTCGCAAGCAACGTCCAAGGGGGAATTTGTTGGAGCATATATTGTCATATATAGTGTGTCCGTCGCTTGACGAATAGTCTAGGCTTAATGTTATACACCTTATATGTTGTAAACACATGAAACTGGGTCATTCGCAGGAGCATATGCGAATGAGACTCAGTCGTACGACTGAGCCATGCTGATGGACCAGTCGTGCGACTGAGAGATGCGATTAAGGCATTCGTAAGACTGAACCATAAGAATGGTCCAGTCGTACGATTGGACCATACGCATGGTCCAATCGCACGAATGGGCCCAGTCGCATCAAATATGGGCCGAGGCCTATATATACCAGTTTCAATGTGTAGAAACCCAAGGGGTTTTGAGAGGGTTTGTGCCCGGGGCCTAGGTGCTGCCGGATGAGAGGGGAGATCATGCTCGATCTTCCCCTTGCCAAAAGTTGTAATTCTTAAGTTGTAACGAGCTTAAAATCGTTATGTTTTATCAATAAAATCATTCGATTATTGTTCGTATCATTGTTTATCTTTTGGTTTTGATCCTTCCGTCAAGAACACGCTCGGATGTTCATCGATCCAGTGACCTCACACAGTCGCCTAGCCCTAGCTGGGCAGCGATTGTAGTTCATCCCGAACTGCGGCCGCGACATACGGCCTTCAAACCCTTCCAAACTCATTCTAAGCCCAAATCAACCCTCCTAAACCTTAGGGAAACATACTATGACATCAAACAAGCACATTCAGGTCCAAAATCGCACTCTAAACACGCTAAACACAATCACACCCAAATGGGTCAAACACACACATTTCAAAAACGGGTTTATATGTGTTCCAGCCCCAAAATCGGTTGAAAACAGGTAAACGAGGGGTCCTAGAACTCACACAAAGAATAAGAAGATGAAGGGCTTCGTTTGGACTAGCTACACGACGAATCTCGAGCCCGAACCACCACTTTTCTCTCCTTTTTCTCTTCTTCCTCTCTTCTTTCTCTCCTCTCTTTCTTTTGGCTGATTTTGCAAGTGTGGGGAGGGGAGATGGCTGCCCCCTCCCTTAACATGCCCCTATTTGCCCTTCCTTCGCGCGTTGGCGGGTTTGGTCCCCCGACTTCGGACTTTATTTCTTTTTCCTTCTTTCGTTGGCTTTAAAATAAATAACCGGGCGTTACATATTTGCTTCTGGGATATTGTACTGAGCACCGATGATTCCAACATTTCACTTCCAGATGACCCACTCTGAGAATTTCCATATGTGTTGGATACGAACGCTGTTTAAAGAGGTGCTCCTGATGAAGTAGGTGTGGGAACAACGTTATACAATGATGGATTCTGCGTATATGACCCTTTCTTTTACTTGTATTTTAGCCTTAGTTCCTCCTCCCTTAGCTTCAAGATAAAATCATTGATGTCTAGAGTGGCTAAAGTATCATTGTGTCTCAGATTAGAAACAAAGGGATCCCATTTATCCGGCAATCTATTAGCAAAGCTTGCAACTTTATCTCCCATTGATGTAGCTACCCCATGTGTGTGCAATTCACTCATCAGATGATAAAATCTGTCTATAATTGCATCCAAGCATTCATTTCTAATGGATGAGAAATTGTCAAGTTCCTTCTTAAGGGCTTTAGCCTTTAGTGCCTTTAACGTGGCATTAACATCGTATCGCTTTTCCAAAGCAGACCACAGCTTCTTGGACTGTTTATGTTCTGAAAATTGATGGAAAATGTCTTTAGGAATCGACTGTCAGTAAGGCATAAGCTTTCTTCTCGGCATTATGATCAACCTTTTGAACTTCATTCATCCCACTCAAAGTTAGCTTAACACCATTAGCTCCAACCGGTGTAGAGTAACCAGTTTCAATAGCAATCCACAAGTTTGGGTCTACACCATTAAGATAAATCTCAAACTGTTGTTTCCATTGTGGGTATTCATCCAAAGTCAATAATTTTGGAGGCTTGTTGTGATTTCCAATTTCATTTTCCAGCAGTAATAGGTTTTGGATTCGTGAGTCCTTTCCAGCAGTAAACGCGGTGTTCTAATTGTCCATTTCATCAAAACTTGAGCAACCTTATGTGACTGAAACAATCATGCGATTGAGAATGCGAATGAGTTCAATCGTGCGAATAGAGAGTGCGAATGGATTCAATCGTACGATTCAAGTCAATCGTGCGATTGAGTAAACGACTGAATCAATCGTGCGATTGAATTGTGCGATTGGGGTTCAGTCGTACAATTGAGCCAATCGTGCGACTGAGACTGCTGAATTTGAAAATATTCGAGATTTTGAACACGTTTAGACTCAAAACGATTTTGCACAAACCCTAAACTGTTGTAAGTCAAAAAGTTCAAAACTTTTGAATAATGCACACGTCAAAAACTCATTTTGTATCAAAAACAAAGAATTTTTGAATAAAAACATTAACTTTAACCAAAACGTTGATCGAATCCACGAAGAATCAAGAGCCAAGGCTCTGATACCACTTGTTAGGACCGTGTACGGACGGAGTACTCACAGATTCAACGTGTAACCTAATCAAATAGTGTGAAATCCTATTTGATTGGCGATCCAATCAGTGAGAACGAAAAACTCAAATCGATCTAACAATAAAACAGTGTTAAGAATGATTAGAAAATGATCCGGGACGAACTATGAACTTGGATGGACGAGATAGAACTCTCTGGACGGCTAGGGTATGAAAGAATTCGAAGTGTTTCTTTTCACGAATAGGTTTCAGTATACAGTGGTATGACTGGGCCATTAGCATGGTTCAGTCGTGCGACTGAGCCGTACGATTTGTTCATGTGCACGATTGAACCATACACTTGGTCCAATCGTGCGACTGAGCCAGTCTCATGATTCAGTCGTACGACTGACCCAATCACCTGGTTCAGTCGTGCGACTGGTCCATAAGCATGGTTCATTAGCATGAATAACCATAAGACTAAGTCAAACATATTCCTGAATCATAATTAACTCAAAACTATGACTGACTACTACAAGCCCATATATAATATTCATTCAAGCGTGTAATTATAAATGATATAAGAATAAAATACATTCAATAGCAAATATACATTCAACCACATATCGTATTGCCAAAATATCAATGTATTACACATATGTAAGATTGAAAGATATAAACATTAAAGTATAATGAACTAGGGACATTATGTATCAACACAAGTGCAGCTGAGTTGGTGGTTCTAGGGCATGAAGAAGCTCCCGGACTAAAGAGTGGCATCTCGTTTCAATGTTAATTTATAAAATCAAAGTTTGATGACGAATGTATGTGATGTAATAGTTTGACAATATTGATTTGAATTATCAATGATCTATATTTCCGCTGCTTAGAAATTTCCAGTTTAAAAACTATGGTTATGTCTAAGAAACTAGTTGTGACATTGCCTTAAGTCTTCTTCTTCTTCTCATTATTGATCTTAACGCTCTTGATCAATGTTTTCATGCATAGATTGGACAGGCTAGACCAACTGGTCCGATCGAAATTTGGTGTTACTAACGGTCCGATCTACCCCGTTTGTTATGTATTAGAAACCCGATCGGTTAGAAACGTTTTGGCGGTTGAACCAGGATTTGATGAACTGGGAATCAATTTGCAATCTAACCGATCTGCAAGAGAATGAATGTTGAATTTTGAAGAATCTGTTGCAAGTTTTCTAAAAAGAACGGAGTGAGCGTAAGATAGTTAATAATTTAAAAAAACAAATGTATCTTTGCAAATTGAAAAAATGAAAAAACATCTTTGTATTTAAATGTCTCGATGCAAATTTTAGTCCTTTTTACATAATAAACAAAGTTGTGTGTATTTATTTGATAATTGTTATGTAAGGTAGAGGTTCAACTAAGAATAATTAGTTGCCTAAGTTGCCTAAGAAGGAATAAGGGGATTACATGTGTCACTCTTCAAATTAGGGTTAAAGGGGTATTATGGTCCTAAAACACATTCATTAGTCTCTTTTGTATTTAATCAAAATGCAGCACAACCAAACACAGCTTTCCCACCACGCAAATTCCAATTGCTTTGACCTTGACTTGAGCCCATCTTTATAAACAAAAATTCACATGTTTCATATTATTTCTATTCGTTCAATTTCAAATTCTCACAATTTTTGCAGCTTTGACCACCGGATTCTCCCTCGCGATCGCCTCACGACCGGCGGTTTTGTAATCGTAGGTGCAGTCATGGCGATCGGAGTAGCGATGCTCCGCACAGAACAGATCGCCGCACCGGCAACGGAATCCGGTGAAACCGACTCTCTTCCGGCAACCGGAGCACCGATTCACAACCTTCGCCGTCGGTTTTTCCTTCAACACTTCATCATCTACCACCACAACCGTCCGATCTACCACCAGATCAACCGATGACGTTGACCTCGTCTCCGAATCGCAAGGACCGTGGTTTCTCGGTACCCAAGTTCCTTAATCCTTCATGGCGGACCGCATAATAATCTATTGGTTTCAATCATTGGAAATCAGTTTCACTCTGTTTCTGATTCACGCAACAAGGTAATCACAGAGAATTGCATTCTTTTCAAGGGTTTATACATTCGTTTGATTTGGGTTTTGTTAGGGTTTGATAGCTGTTACCCTAATTTGAGTTATTTCTGACCTTTATGCGATGATTTTGTAGTTTTGATGTGTGTTTCTTTAGGTTAGATGTCCGTTTGGTATCTACTGGTGAAATATGAGTCGATTATCTGTATATGAATCATACTCAGTGTCAATACGACTTTGATTTGTGTTGTATTGTGCTGTATTCTTGATTTGTGCTGTATTTGTGCTGTATTCTTGATTTGTGCTGTATTGTGCTGTATTTTTGATTTGTGCTGTATTGTGCTGTATTCTTGATTTGTGCTGTATTGTGCTGTATTTCTTGATTTGTGCTGTATTGTGCTGTATTCTTGATTTGTGCTGTATTGTGCTGTATTCTTGATTTGTGCTGTATTGTGCTGTATTCTTGATTTGTGCTGTATTGTGCTGTATTCTTGATTTGTGATGTATTGTGATTCGTGCGTTTTGTGCTGTTTTATGAAACACAGCACAGCCTTGTGCTGTTTTTTGAAACAGAGCACAGCCTTGTGCTGTTTTATAAAATGCAGCACAGCCTTGTGCTGTTTTATAAAATGCAGCACAGCCTTGTGCTGTTTTATGAAACACAGCACAGCCTTGTGCTGTTTTATGAAACACAGCACAGACTTGTGCTGTTTTATAAAATGCAGCACAGCCTTGTGCTGTTTTATGAAACACAGCACAGCCTTGTGCTGTTTTATGAAACACAGCACAGCCTTGTGCTGTTTTATAAAATGCAGCACAGCCTTGTGCTGTTTTATGAAATACAGCACAAAAACGTTAAAAATGCAGCACAACGTCACATAATTTGATTTTTTTTTTAAAAAAAACTATAGTAATACTGTACTCAAATTAAAGAGAAAAAAATGCTTGATTTTATGGTGTAATTTTTTTAAAAAAATAATGTCGTATGAAAAAGTTATTAGCATTTAAAAAAATAGGGGGGAAATTTTAAAAAGTCAACAATTGTGGGTAATGTAATAAAATACCCAAATTACCCTTGATTAGTCATTTTTTCTACACTTTGATCTTAGCCCTTAATTAGATAATTAGAAGGCTAAGATTACTTCTTAGCATACTTAGGCAAAAATTAATTTGTAGGGGAACCTCCCTCTGTTATGTAATACTAGTATTTTGTGTTTTATAGTAGTGTATGTTATATCTTTGTATTTTTAATATTTATTAAATCTATTATTATATTATCCGGTTTTTAATCAGATCCGACCGATTAAATTAATTCGACCACTTAACTGTTTAAAAACATTTTTCTCGGTCACCAGTTGTGTTCATAACCGTTTGCATATCCCATTTTGTTCCTTTTTACAGTGATTTGTTAGATCTTTCGTCATTGAATCGCAAAACGAACTACATATCGAAGATGTTAGTTCGAGGATTTAGGGTTATGCGATAAATATGTTCTTTTCTTTTGCCTGAATTTTGATTCTGCATTCCCCATTTTGTTCTCTTTTGCAGTGATTTCTTCAAGCTTTAAACAAGGCCAACTACATATCAAAGAGGTTAGTTCAATGATTTAGGGTTTATGTAATACATATGTTCTTCTTTTGCCTGAAGTTAGGTTCTAGAATTAATTGTTCCAGTGTTTACTTGCTTTTCAGTTTCTAGGGTTTGTGCTTTTGATTTCAATCCCAATTGAGCTCTCGTTCTATCTACTTTATTTGTGGCATCTCTGTATTTATAGTTTTTTGAAAATTTCTACGGCTGTGGGGGCTGCTTCATATGCGTATGCAGATGCTTAAGCTGCAAAAATTGTCACCAAATCGTTATTAGCAGAAGCTAGGTGAGGATTCAACCAAAACAACTGTACAAACAACGAGTCAGTTTAAGATCATTCTATGAATTACACAAATAATTGATAGAAACTGCTTCGTCTATGAATACCCGTCAACATTACCTGTATACAAGATTTTAAAGCATGTGATATTAAAATTAAGAATTTATGATAAAGTTCAGACATGTTTCTATTGTTTGAAGTTGTGATAATAGGAGATGACTAAAACTAGAGTCTAGAGGTGGGTTGGTATCTCTGGGTTGACGTGTTTAGCCCGTTTAATTAAATGGGTCATGTTTTGTTGACCCGTTTAATTTTGAATAGAGAAATCGGAGATGAGTTAACCTAGATCTAAGTGCTAAGAAAAAGCAAACGAAACAAGATCATTTTCTACTAAATTGGTCCTACTTATGTTTGCAAGTTTGAACTTTGAAAAACTATTAATTTATGATATTAAGGGATCAAATATATATATATATATATATATATATATATATATATATATATATATATATATATATATATATATATATATATATATATATATATATATATATATATATATATATATATATATAATGATCTTTCCACGGTGATTTTTAACACTGGCATGTTTGTATTGAAGAAAATTGCTATTTTGGAGTGATTATACAGCCACAGTCCCACCCAAATATTCACAGGATGTATCTGCTTCTATGGGGTGTAAACAAGTGCATAGAGAAAAATATTCGCAGCACCAAGTCCAGCTGCCAATAAATCAGCCGCGCAAATTTTCCACAAAGTGTTTATATTTTTTGTGTCATACGTTAGTAGCAGAAATCCGATTTTCTTCGGATTTCCTAGACAAATATCAACGCAAACGGGTTTTTTCAGCCCCATAATCATTCTCAGTGAGCTTTTGCATGGTTTGTTTCTGCTAAACTTGTCTCCTGCCAAAATTATTTAACAACTTTGTCAAAATATTTATAAAATCAAACTCTTCAATAGAAAAACAAACCAAGAAATTAGTACCTTACTCTACATTAATCTTGATCAATTTCCCTTTTAACATATGCAACCGGCTTTGGTTGTGCTTCGAATAATATATATGACTCAGCATCAATATTCTGTGTGGAACCTTTCTTGTCTTATCTTCCTTTTTTTTTAATTTTTCAGAACACTATTAATTTAACTAAACCAACTTACCCTGATTTAAGCAGCCCAATACCCCTCTAGGCAATTAAATAACAAGGTTTGACTACAAATCATATTGCAGATATAAGTTTGTATTATACAAAAACCAAAAAGAGTGAAATACTACTGTGTTATGTGAGTATCTCTCTATATATTACCTTTGAAACAAAAATGAAAGCACGTTAGAATCCAAGGGCTGACCTGCCCGAAGTAGCTTACGATGCAGCGTAGGCTAACCCAGGCCTGTTTCTTGCAGTCTGAATTTCCCTTCATTAGTGCATACCTGAACTAAACACATCACCCAAAAGTCAACATACAACATATCAGTGGTACCTCCATTTATATCCAATGCAATCCATGCAAATTGAGTCTTTGTATGCAAATCCTGCTCTTAGGTCTATTATACATAGTAGACATGATGATTAATAACTAAAATTCATACATCCATGAGAACTAATGATAGAAGTAAATCAAATTTGTAACTTGAAACCCGAGAAGAACATGGGTATGAAAGAACTCAACAAAATTGATGATTTTGATCATAAGATATTATGATATGAATTATAGTGATGATTGATTAACAACATATCATGTTTCAAAATCAAAAGAAAAATAATTGTTTCATTCTTGACATTTTGAGTAAACCAAAGCAGTGCATGTTTTATAGTTATGAATAAATTTGAATCTAAAAGTCAAAATTTGACTAGAACACGTGTTACTCATCAAAATCAAACATGAAATAGATGAATAAAGGTTGAAGTTATAATCATGACTATTTGATCAATACTATTCTCATACATTTGTCTCTTGTGCAGATTGTTATGGATGATCTAAGTTGGAGTAAGATGCATAATGTTAGTGGATTTCTTGATCCTAACTGCCCTGAAAATTTGGGATTGAGAGACATGATCAGATTTATCCTCACTACAAGACTAGTTCATGCAATCACAGTGAGACCCACTATTTATGAGAATTTTATCAGATCGTTTTGGAGTACAGCCGAGATGTCATTGGTGGATGGAGAAAAAAGAATTATTGGAACTATTGTACCTAATCATCAACTGATCATCACTGAAGCAAGTGTTAGAAGATGTTTACAGTTTGGTGATGATGCTAATCAACCTAATGAGCTTCCAGAAGAGGATATATTGAACATGTTTGCCAATATAGGTTATGAAGGTGACTTTGCTGGAAAGCAACTGAAGAAGGGATTGGTAGATATACCATGGAGATTTTTGATCCATGTGTTTCAACACTGCCTATCAAGAAGGAAGACTGGATGGAATGATATTCCAATAACTACATCATCTGCTATAGTAGCCTTATGCACTAACAGGCAATTCAACATGTCTGCTTATGTGTTCAATGGCATGTTATCCAACATTAGAGAATGTCGAAAGTTTAAGTTCCTCATGTACCCAAGATTTATTCAGTGCTTGATCAATGATGCTTTCCCTCATCTTGCTGGAGTGGGAAACATCATGAATCTCTCACATCATGATTCTAGCACTTATACTTACCTAAAGAAGAGAGATCCAAGGAAAACCTACACTGGAACACCATCTAGTATACTTCCTTGGATGCAAGAACAAATACATGAGCATCAAGAAGAAGATCAACCTGAAGACATAGCTCATGAGATTCTTGAAGAATTAGAGCTCAATAAGGCTATTCAACCTGAAGTCCAAGAACAAGAAGTGCAAGTTGAGCAAGAAGTAGTTCTTGACAGTCCAGCTCATGTGGAACATTCACTGTCACCACCTGGTGATATTGGTGGTGATCTTCACAGTGTGTGTTCACCACCTCCTATTCCTTCACCACAAATGCCCTCACAAAGTATTGAGTTTCCTCCACTCTCTACTTCTGTTCATCATGAAGAGATAATCAGTGAATCTACTGATTCAACATCATCTGAACAATCTGAATCATCATTTGATGAAGATAAAGTTCAAGACATTGTACCAAGAAAAGAAGAAACTTCTGAGTACCAACCATCAGAAGAGACTGAAAATTCATCAAAAGCATCAATTGTACCTGAAGCTAAACCATCTGTCAGTGTAGAAGAAGATGTAGCTTTTGATTTTGAGATCAAAGTTAGAAGACTTGAAAAGATTGTTGAAAGAAAAGACTTACAATTAAAACAAAAAGAGAAAGAGATAAAGAAAAAAGAGACTCTGTTTTTTTTGCTGGAAAACACAATTAACAATCAAAGAAGTGAGATTGAATCATTGAATGAAGCTGTGGATTTACAATTCAAGATTATTGATGAAAAGATTAAAGAAATTAAAGATTTGGAGAAACAACTTAAAGAATTGCAAGCGAAGTATGATCATGACATCACAAGAAAAAGAGATGATCAAGAAAGTGATGATGAAAGTTATGATAGTGATGAGGATGTTGATGACAAAGGTGAAAGAACTCCAAAAAGCAAAAGATGTTTGAATCAACAGTTGAACAAAGCACATCTGAGCCTACAAATGAAGAGCTCAATTTTGCTTAGTCAATTTATGTCAGATTAGAAATCAAGATAATATTCTATAGAAAGGTTAAAATTAGAAAAGTCAAACCCTATAATTAGCGGAATTTAGGGTAGGTGTGTTAGTTATCAACCACCAATTGTAAGGGTATAAATAATTAAATACGCATTAACATCGGCGTTTCAGTATGTAATACAGTTGTGTTTTAATGTGTAATTGTGAATTCCTTCCACTATATTCATCATGGGTTCGCTGCTCATTCATGTGCAGAACCCAATACCTTGTTCATCCTAATGATCCTAATTGATATATTGATCCTGGCAATAAAGAATCTTCAAATTGTATAAAAATGATTAAACAATTATAAAGTTTAGAAACATCATCCTCTGTAGCAACTTCTGTGCATGTGCTGTCATTATCAGTGAAACTGTTGTAACAACAATTCATGATCGAAAAGTAAGTATTAACTTCTTTCTTTTTGCAAAAGGGCCTCAAGGGCATCCATAGTGGTTGAGCCGGCCCTGATATGTTCACATATTCTGATTTGAAAACCTTTTTTTTCAGACCACAGGCCTGCCTTTTGTCTTGAAGGAAAGATAATGAACATGGGATTTTTTCTGTATAGCTTAGTTCTCAGCGCATCGGCAATGTCTGCACAGATAGTTCTTTCAGCTGAGAAGGTGATCACTTGATTATTAGAATGATCCATATATTCTTGCTTAAAGTTTCATATAATTAGATATCTGTATAATGTTATTCAGCTAACATTTTCTTTTCCTATTTATTACAACTTTAAATACAGAGGAAGCTACGCTCTGGCTAAACATAACAGTGATTTTATTTGTTCTATGATTGCAGGGTTGCATCTGTTCCTTTAGCCACTCCAGCCTCATATCCAGCAACTACTGTCAAAACTATATGAATACCAGTGATTTTAAGTTTCATGATCCATCTGATTGGGCAATATGAAATGATAATTGTGCGCTCCTCTACGTCCGGTAAGCCCACTGTATTTTTATTAACTAAAACATAACATGCTTTATGGATCGTAACATTAAACAAACAAAACAAACAAACATACCCAGTAAGTCCCACTCAAGAGCAGGGTCTGGGAGGGGTAGGTGGCGGCGAGTCTTTCCTCTATCTTGGGAGATAGAGAGACTGCTTCCGAAGAGACCCCCGACTCGGTAACGGAAACCAATAATAGTCGCAATCGCAAACATAAAGTAAGTCAGACAACACACAGGTTTAAATCACTTAAATACATAGAAAGCGTGTACATCAAATAAGCGGGTAGAATCACGTATAAGGGCAGAAATAGGAAGACAGGTGGGCCGCAACAGATCTACGTCTACCCTTCCTACCCAAGATCTACGTCTACCCTTCCTACCCACCGGTCTCGCTAGAAGTCCTTAATTTTAATTCTACGTCTCCACTCACTCCTATCCTCGATCATGTGCTCAGATAGGTGCAAGTCTACCATATCTCGCCTAATTATTTCGTCCCAAGTCAACCTAGGTCGGCCTCTATTCCTCCTACCCTCTACGGTTATGTTCTCTACTGCTCTAACGAGTGCTACCATCGACCTTCGCTTTACGTGCCCAAACCATCTTAATCTTCCCTCTCTTATTTTATCTGTGATACACGCCACCTCCAGCCTCCGTCGAATCGCGTCATTTCTTATTCTATCCAATCTTGTGTGTCCACACATCCATCTCAGCATACGCATTTCCGCGACCTCTATTTGTCTCTGGTGCGCTTTCTTTATGGCCCAACAGTCTGTTCCGTATAACATAGCTGGACGTACTGCAACTCTGTAAAGTTTTCCCTTTAATTTTGCTGGGAACCTCTTATCACACAGGATCCCTGATGCTGCTCTTCATTTGCACCATCCTGATTGCACACGGTGAGCTACATCTCTGTGTATCTCTCCGTCCTCCTGTACGTACGAGCCCAGGTATTTGAACGTAGACGTCTGTGGTACCGTCATACCCTGGATGTTGATTTGTGTATCCTCTTCAGCCTCACCACTAAAGTTACAATGCATGTATTCAGTCTTAGAGCGACTTATCGTTAAGCCTCTGCTCTCTAGTGCTGCTCTCCACTGTTCTAGCCTCTCGTTAAGCACCATTTTAGATTCTGATATTAAGACAATATCATCTGCAAACAGCATGCACCACGGGACAGGCTCATGTATAGACTTGGTCATTTCATCCAGCACTACTGTGAAGAGAAATGGGCTTAATACCGATCCTTGGTGTAGTCCCACTTCCACCGGAAAGAAGTCTGTGTCTCCGACTGGTGCTCGCACACACGTTTTTGCCCCTTTATACATATCCATTATTATTTTGATATACTTCTCTGGTCCCCTTCTGAGTCGTAAACTTTCCCAAATGAGTTGACGCGGTACACTGTCATATGCTTTTTCTAGGTCAAAGAATACAATATGAAGGTCCTTTTTCTTTTCTCTATATTTCTCTATTATCCTTTTTATGACGTGTATGACTTCTGTTGTGGAGCGTCCTGGCATAAATCCAAATTGGTTCACCGCAATCTGAGTTTCTCGTCTAATCCTCGTGTCAATAACTTTTTCCCATAGTTTCATCGTGTGACTCAATAGCTTTATTCCCCTGTAATTTGCACAACATTGGACATCTCCTTTTTCTTATATATGGGGACTATGAAACTACTTCTCCATTGCTCTGGCATCCTTCCGGTTTTGAAGATGGTGTTAAATAAGTCTGTTAGCCATTACAGACCCTCGTTTCCCAGGCACTTCCACACTTCAATCGGTATGTTGTCTGGCCCCACCGCCTTAGCCCTACCCATTTTTTTCAACGCTCTCGTAACTTCGTCTACTGTGATGCTTCTACAGTAACACCTGTTTTGTTTGTTTGGTTGATTTGGTATACTAATCGCAGTTTGTTGGTTAGGGTTCCTTACGTTGAAAAGGTTATCGAAGTAAGTTTTTCATCTCGCCTTGATGTCGTTCTCCTTCAGCAATAGTTTTCCATCCGCAACTTTTATAAACTTGACCATTCTCAGGTCTTGTTTTCTACTTTCTCGTGCCCTGGCAATCTCGCCTTGATGTCGTTCTTTGCCTCTGACACGGACTTTTTCGCCTCTCGCTTAGCCTCCTTGTATTTATCTTTTAGCTCCGCTCGTTCTTCGTCATTAGTACAGTGCAAAAGGGCTCTGAAACTTTGTTGTTTAGTTCTTATCTTCTCCTGTACGTTTTCGTTCCACCACCATGCTTCCTTATGACCTACTGTCCTATTTGTTGCTAGTCCAAGAGTTTCTTTAGCTGCTTGCATAACTGTAGTTGCCATATCCTCCCACATTTGGTTTACGTCTTCCTGTGCCCCAGTTTGGATCATCGGTATGACCTTATCTCTAAAGGTGGTAATCTTTTCGTCTTTGAGTTGGCCCCATCTGATCGTAGGTCTACTCCTCTTAGTTGGTTGGACAATTGCTCTCTTGACGCGTAGGTCAGCCACCAACATATGATGTTGAGTCACTACTGTCTCTCCTGGGATTGTCTTACAGTCCTTTCACGAGTTACGATCTTCTCTCCTCATCAGCAGATAATCTATTTGCGTGTGTCTCCCGCCGCTGCTAAACGTGATTAGATGCGAGTCTTTTTTCTTAAAAAATGAATTTATGATGCCCAGGTCATGCGCTAAAGCAAAGTCAAGGAGCTCCCTCCCGCCTTCATTCCTCAGACCATACCCAAACCCTCCATGGACCGACGTGAAATGATCATTACCTTTTCCTATATGTCCATTAAAATCACCTCCTATGCATAATTTTTCCTCTCTAGGTATGTCTCCCATAACGTGATCTAAAGTCTCCCAGAACTTATTTCTTTCCGTTTCCCCTAACCCAACTTACGGTGCATACGCGCTAACTAATGCCACTACCTCAGCCCCTATTACTATTCTTAACAGCATCAATCTATCATCGTATCTTCTCACCTCCACTACATTATCCTGAAGTTCTTTAGCAACTAGAAAACCTACTCCATTTTTTGTACCATCTGACCCTGAATACCATAGTTTATAACCATTGCACTCTCTTGCTCTCCCACCCCGCCATCTAGTCTCCTGAAGGCACGCTATCTGGGCCCTACGTCTTTTCAGCACATCAATTAACTCTAAAAACATACTAGTCAGGGTTCCTACATTCCTCGATGCCACTCGTAACCTATACCCCTTTTTCTCTGTAATAACACCTCTCTTCACCGAACAAGATCTCGAGGCATCAAAAAGACTCCTGTTATCTATTATACTACACTGACACACCGTAAACAGCCACAAAAGACAGGTCAACAAAACCCCAGGTCACACAACACAGGTCACGTATGCGTAAAAGCCAAAAATGGAGGGTGCAACACAAGAAATATACAACACAGCACAGAAAAATGCACGGTAGATAGCCAAACACAACAAACAGAGGCACACGAAAGAGGGATGATTCTCCCTATAGGTCGGTATTCCTAACCAATCCAGACAATTTAAACCTAGAAATATAATTATAGTTAAAGAATGATAAAGGAGCAGATAAGAAAACACGAGATGAAACGATCTCACCAAATGTGCCACCAAGTAAGGTGGCCTTTGTGCGCTGGCAGGAGGTTTCGGTTGCGGGTTTGTGGCTCCGGCTGTGTTTGTGGCTCTGGTTGCGTTTTTGGTTCCGCCGGGTGTGTGGTTCCGTCGCTGGAGGTCCGGCAAGGGGGTTCCGTTTCCGGTTCCGTCGCGTTTGTGGTGCTCCGGCGAAGGTGGGCTGCGGTGGAAGCGGAGGGGTGAGGTGATAGCAGGTGGGGTGCGTTGGGGTGAGGTTGCCCGGTGGGTTGAGGTCGGAGCAGGTAGGGTGGAGGAGGTTGTGTTTCCGGCGGAGGTGCTCCGTCGAAGGTGGGAGCAGGTGGATGCCCGTCGAAGGTGGGTGGGTGCAGTTACGGTGGCTAGGTGGTGCAGGCCGGTGGGTACAGTTGCGGCGGCTAGGTGGTGCTCGCCGGTGGCTAGTTGGGAGCAGGTGGGTGGCTGCAGTTCCGGCTCGGTGGCTAGGTGGTGCTCGCCGGTGGTCGCCGGAGGTCGCCGGAGGTGGTGCTCTCCGTTGATGGTGAGGTGACCGTTGGTGATGGTGGTGTCGGTACTAAGGGGGTACCGTAGAGAGAGAGAGATTTGTAGAGAGAGAAATTGTAGAGAGAGAGTAACATTGTTAATTATTATCATGGCAGTGGGATGAGTTTATGTTTATAAAGTATAAGCCTTATATTTTTTTTGGATCTCACTACATTGAAATTCAAGTTTAGCAATTAGAAGACAACAAACTTTATGAAGATGAATGAGTCGAACACCAGTCCTTTTTCAACATAATCGAAGTTTTTAGTTTTGGAGTCGAAGCAATACATTTGACACGTAAGAGTTAAACTGAAGACTCTTGTACTTCGAACAGAGTTTTTTTTATCTCTATGTAACTATGATGGAATTAGTTGAAAACAGTAAACAAACAAACAAACAAACAAACAAACAAACCCAGTATATCCCACTCAAGAGCAGGGTCTGGGGAGGGTAGGTGTAGGCGAGTCTTTCCTCTACCTTGTTAGGTAGAGAGACCGCTTCCAATGAGACCCCCGACTCGATGGCAAAAGCCATACTGGAATTAGTTGAAAACAGTAATTTTTGTCAAATATTTGGTACTCTAGAGTTTGAAAAGGAAATAAGTACTATATGATGTAGCCTTGTTTACATGTTATGAACAGCAGTTATGCACAAGAAGAATGCCGGTACTACTTTGTTAACCATTTTATTCCATTATAATCTCATATATTTGAATGGCTAAAACCAATAAAATCACATTACTTATTTAATTATCTTAATTATTTCTGCTGATTTATCTCACTCATTTAGGTATAACCACAGTCCACAAATGCAAGAATTAACATTACAACTGTCATGTCAATAAGGAGTAACTAATTCTACTAGGAAGTCCCGTATATTAGTTGTTTACATCTTCCTTTTCTAAGTTTAAATGATTGTAATATATATTAATGTCTTATCTTTGTGATTGACATATGTTTATATCAAGTGCTGCAAACAAGACATTCAGTACTCTAAAGTTTTTACGTAACACATTGCAGGCTTAATATGAGCAAGTGTTCTTGATGAAAACGTAATTAAAATTCAAATATAACGTGATCTATGGATTTTACTAAACCATTTAAGATGTATTGGAGACTCACTTGAACGCACTCGAAGAGGAAAAGAAAGACAAATCGATCAAACTTTTTCCAGCTCACATTTAGTTGTAGAAGATGAAGTTGGCCCCCAATATCTAAGGGCCTCAAAATTAAAGTTCTAAGGTATTGGTTTGATGTAGTTAGGTGACAATTTGGGTGTTATAGTCAAGATTTACTATAATCAAAATGGAATTGGGAAGCAAAATTCAAGACCTATGATGTGTATGATTGGCAGGGAAATCGTATGCAACATTTGCATCTGCTTCAGATTTACTCTAAAGTTTGTCAAATATTTATATCAAGTGATTGTCATGTATTTATATCAGGTGTTCAAAATGAGACATTTAGGCTGTATTTGATTTCGGCTGACCGGGTTGACCCGGCTGACCGGCTGACTCGGTCAACGGGTCAGCCCGTTTGTTTTGTAAAAATGGTGCTGCTGACCGAGTCACCCGGGCTGACCACCATTTCTTTTGTGGCTGACCCGGTCCTTGTTTTTGAAGGTGCTAACCGAGTCAAGTGATGGCTGACCCGGCCCTCCTTACAAACAACCACTTAGTACTCTAGAGTTTGTTCATAACACATTGCAGGCTTAATATGAATGTTTGTTGTTGATGAATGATGAGGTATGTCCCATAATGGGCCAACCATATGACCCACATCAACCAAACCCATTAGTGTTTGGTGACTCCTCTATAAACTCATCTGCTTCAGATTCTTGCTTTAGTATATCTCATACTAGGCATCCAATATCTCTCTAGTAATAGTTTTTTCTTATGATTCCTCTTGATGAAACATTGTGTGAAAAGAGATTATACTTGTTAAGGCTGGTCCTTTCTAGCCAAGTTAACATATCTTTACCAAGTCTGGTTCTACCAACATATTCTTCCTTAGCATATTCTTCCATTTAACACCAGTCCAACAAGCAGCTAGTTCTTAATATGTCTAATCATCTCCACCCAACCTAACCTTACTAAGTCTGATCATGTCCAGGTAGGTTTACAGTGGTTTGCTGAACTTTCTAGCGAACTTACCTTCAATTTATGTATCTATATAATTTTACATTTTTCATTTACTTACACAAACTTTTATGTTTGACGCATCACTGACTTGAACGTCGGAGGGTGTTCGCGAAACTCGCCTTCATGTCACCTTCTAACGAGTTCTTTTCATGTTGAAGTTAGGATCTACGTTCGGGTCGGGACTCGGTGAGGCTCGTTACAGCTATACCCGATGGCAGTGCCCAGCCTGGATTTTGGTGTAGCAACAAGTTGCACCCACGGTGGGGCACAAGTAAACATGTCTTGTGCTCACATCACAATATTCAAAATTGGTTTACTTCAACTTCCAGATTTGCAATCTCAAGCTCTTAACTCACATTCCTGTGGAGTACCACTAAGAGACTTAGTTGGTGAACCAAAGTTGTTGGTACAATTAACCGGCTCTAACTACGCAAGCAACCTGGTACACGAACTTTATCTCGAATCTTATCAAAACTATTCAATACCTTTCTTGAATCATAGATCTGGATATTATTTTTGCATGACAAATGAGTAAATCATTTGCAAAGTATATGCATTAGCCTTTATCATATCTCTAAACATACGAAAAACATACACAACCATGCATAAACTATAACCTGCAAAGGTACGCTATGAGATACTTGAGTAATCATTATGAAACAAGCCTTTACTTCATTAGTCAATATTACTTGGTTTGGGAAATCATCAATAGTAAATATGAAAAATCAAAGAAAGGCTTTTTGAAAAACAAATTTTCAAGTCCTACTTTATCATTGGAGCATGTGATATGTAAACTTATGACAAATATGTACAAAGGAAAAAAGTAACACTAAAGTTGTCTCAAAACCTATTCTAAAGCCAAAGCCTATATATGTAGACTTCTTAGCATTGACCTTGTACAATATGCGTTAGTAATTGTATCTAGATCAGCAAAGCAAACTATATGATAGCGTGAACTGCACCCAATGATTTGCAAGTTAAACGTGTCTCTGGTGGTCCAACCATATACACATAATACAGACCATAGATGAAAATGTCTAAGACCACAACTAATAAATAAATTGAAATAAACACATTTAAATCATTTACAACATAACAAACTTTTATTGATTGTCTATTATTTTATTTATCTAAGCGCCAAATTTTAATACAAATCCTGGGTTTCCTTAATAAAGTGCGTACTTAGAAAATATAAAAGTATATTTCATGTCATTCATCTTCGTTTCTACCTTTTCAGTACACCACACATTGGAAGTGTGCATGTGCATTAATAACACCATCGTTTATTTTAAGTAGAATCGTTAGCCCCGACCCCTACTCTGACGTAGTTTCATACATGAAAAAGGCATGATAAGCTACTATACTTAAAACATGTCTATAAAATATAAATGGAAATTGGATTTTAATGATCAAAACTATTACTCATTAGTCAATAATAATCCATACTATTCATTGAGAAAAGTTCAAATACAAAGGGAACATTATGTAAAAAGTGTGAGAACCAATCAGTGAGTGACATGTGACATATTTTTAAAAATGGAAGGAGGGGTATTTTAGGAAGTCTAATTTAATAAGATGAAGGTGTGGGATATATTGACTTTTTCTGTACGATTGAGAGCATTCACATCCCATTCCTTATCTTTATCTATATAATTACATTAAAAGTCACTACTTCTTCTCTCTTCTTTCAATTAAATAATATATTTTTATACATTTTTCATTACCTTTTCTCTCTCCTTCACTTACAACCACTTTCAAAAATATTAAAAAATTTATAAGAGTTAAACAGTAAATCCTTAAATTTACAGATGAACAGTAACATTTTCTCTCTCCTCCACTCACAACCACTCAAAACTATCCCATATAATTTAAGGACTCACACTCACATACTTATAAGACATGGGTTGTGAATGCTCTGAGGTTTTCAAACGATCAAACGATCGAATTCATCTTACATCAATTTCAATCGTTGAAGATTTAAACGTACGAAGTTTCAGCTTACATCAATTTCAATCGTTGAAGATTCAAACGATCGAATTCATCTGTTGAAGATTGCTTTACATCAATTACTTCATCGATGTCAATGATTGATCATCAGTTTGGTACGTATGAAGACGATTATATACTGTAATTGAAATAGTATGTTAATTTTCGCACCATAATTTTGTCGTTTAGATCATCATTGTGTCTATACTGTCTGATTTCTGTGAATTTTGTTATTTATTGACATCATCATTGTGTCATAGGTATCATCATTGTGTCTTTTGTTCGTCATTGTGTCTTTTGTATTGTCATTGTTTCTGAATAAAATAGTTATTGTGTCTATACTGTTAGATTACTCTGGACATTATCAATATGTTGTTGAACATATTTTATAAATATCAGGTGAGTCTCTATATGTTGTGTCTTTTATACTGTTGTGTTTGTTATATGAATTTTGTTATTGATTGACATCATCATTGTGTCTTAGATATCATCATTGTGTCTTTTTGTTCGTCATCGTGTCTTTTGTATTGTCATTGTGTTTGAATAAAACAAGTATTGTTAATCAATTGGTTACGAACAAAGACGAATTGTGTTTTTATCTTGATTATTTGAATAGTTACAAGTATAAGGCTGATGAAGTTCAAATGGTCGCCCCACCTCCAAGCAGGAGAGATAGGTTTACAGAGTTAACTGGAGGGAGCGAACGAAATGAAGCAAAATTCCATGTGCCTGTTAAGCAAAAGACAAAAGTGTTGGATCATGAGAAAGGCTGGTGCAACCAAAACTATTTCACTTAGTCAATTTTGGTGCTACATTCAAAGGCTTCCGAAGCTAAGTATGTGAACTTCCGAAGGTTGAAGAGTTCTTCCGAAGACAAGTAAAAGATCAACTTTCGAAGACAAAACTCTACTTCCGAAGACAATGAGAAGTTGCCAAGCCTCGGAAGAAGCAGTCTTCCGAAGTATAAGTGGATTCGGAAGAAGTTATTCTTCCGAAGGAACTTAACCTTCGGAAGACACTACTATGAACCAGTGGACATAAGTATGGTCTCTGACATTCCGCTGCAGACCTCTGATACAGCATGGCTTCTTCCTAAAGAGCCATGTAGTTGACCATACTTTATTCCACTGTTTACCTTTTTATGATAGTACATGTTACCAACCTTAGTTGGTGACAAAAGGTAAGTCAGGGACATGTCCTGACTACCAAATCTCAGATAAAATATCCGAGATACCTTAACCTATAGTCTTGTAGTATAGGCTTTTTGGTTATAGGTTTCCAGCTAGAATCAAAGTATATTCGGTTGTAGGTAGTATTATATATAGTTCTCATTGTAACTCAATAGACAGAGAGATTATGCTTGTAACAGTCTTGTAATCCTTTGAGTTGAGAATCAATATATAAAAGTACCTTGAAAATTTATTTCCTGTGTTTATTATCATTTGATACTTGTTATATTGTGATCAACTCTTCTTAAGACTCTCTCTGAGTGTTGTTCTAGGTGAGTTTGAGAGGAAAACCACTTGTTGAGTGACTAACACCGATCTTGCAATTGGTATCAGAGCTCTGGCTCTTGATTGCGTGATCTAACCATCCAAATCAACTTGTTTTTCACTCCTCCCTACAACCCATTCACTTAAATGGCCGCTCTCACAAAAGCTGATATGGAAACTGGTACCATGACCAAGTCCCCACTGATCACCCCTGAAGATTTTAACACATGGTGCACAAGAATGGAAGGCTTCATCAAGTGTCAAGACTCAAGGATGTGGGACTCCGTTGTCAATGGTCCTTTCATACCAAGCACTACTTCTGCTACTGGTAATCGTATCATTCCAAAAGATGTGGACGATTACTCAGAAGAAGATAGAAAAAGGATAGAGCTTGATCAACGGGCGATGACTTGTCTTCAAACTACTCTTCCAAATTCCATCTACAGAGGCTTCAAGAAGTGCAAGACAGCTAAAGACTTATGGGATGCACTGAAGCTCATGTATGAAGGATCCAAGGAGACTAAAGAGAACAAGAAGGATCTCTTAAAGCAACAGTTTGAAAACTTCACTTTCAAGGCTGGTGAGACCTTGACTTAACAATACTTCAGGTATGTTGAGATAGTGGATACTCTGGCCGATATTGGAGTAACTCTTGAGAACAGGGACATAGTTAGGAAGTTCATGTCTTCCCTTCCTAAACTATGGACACACTATTGTGTTATGATCAAGAGAACCTCAAACCTTAAGACTCTTACTCTCACAGAGTTATATGGTATTCTGAGTGCATTCCAGATGGAGATGAACATGCAAAGCTCCTATGGTAACTCCAATAACCAACCAAGTTCAGCCCTTCATGTGATTGAAAGGGAAAGCATAGAACCGCAACATCATTTGCTATGTTACCCTGACAACTCACAAAATGGACCCTTCATTACTCTACCTGAGACTCCAAGGTCTCAACAGGCTCAACACAACTCCTTTCAGGATAGTTGTGCCTTTGTCTCTGGAAGTGGACACTCTGGTGATTTTCAATATTGCTTTGATGACCTTGAGTGCTTCAGTCCAGATGATGTGGAGTATATGGACATTGTCCAACAGATGGCTCTTTTAACTTACAGAGCGAAGAAGTTCTTCAAGAGAACTGGAAGGCAATTCCCTCAAAACCCTGTTAACAGCAAGTTTGGGTTTGACAAGACCAAGGCAAGGTGCTACAACTACAACCAACTGGGTCACTTTGCTAGGGAATGCAAGGCTCCCAAGAACAACCAGGGAACCCCACAGGCCTCCACACATCCCTCAACCTCTAAGTCCGAAGAAAAGACAACTGAAACAGCTGCAATAGCTCAAGATGTTGACTGGAGCTTCATGGTACAAGATGTGACTCCTGCTCAAGCACTCATGGCCGGAACAAATGATGCTCAGGTATATGAAAATCTTTGCACTCCAGCCTGTATTGCTAAAGTTAAACTTTACAAGGATTACAATATGGAAATCAGATCTGATGTTGAGTCTTTAAATATCTTAAAATCTGACTTTAAAAGAGCTGAATCTGACTATCAAAAGAAAATTGATGAGTTAGAGAAAACTGTATCTCTTTTAAAACATGAACAAACCAACTATAAGACTCAAATCAAAGATCTGATATCCAAGCTGTCTGAAGCTCAAGCCCAGCTTGTCACTGCTGAGGCCCAGGCCAGGAAGCAAGCTATTGCTGAGCAAAACTTCCAAGCTATTCATGCATCATCCTCCCATTCCAAAATGTTTTATCAAAACAAAGGTGGGTTGGGAACCAATGAAATCGCTCCACCACACTATTATGAGTCTATTAGACAACCTAGATATGGTACTAAGGAGCAAGAGGTTCCAACTGCTGACCCTTCTTCACCAGAATTGAAGGAGGATGCAACAATAGTGGCCAAACAGGGAAGGAACAGGTAAATGCACCTATCTCCTCCCGCGAAGATCAAATCCTAACCACCAAGGCAAGAAGAAGCAGAGCTAAAGCTGCTAGAAAGATTGCCAAGAAAGTTGTTGAGTCTAAGCTAAAGATTGACCCAAAGCAAAAAGGTGTCTTTATCTCAGCTGGATTTCAAGTGTTAGGTACCTCTGATTCAGGAAAGAAGTGTAATACCAGCACTCCTGTTCTATCAAAGGATCAGAAGTTGAAAGGAAAAGTTGCTGATGAAGAAAAGAAGCCCAAGAAACAGCAACCTTTGAATTTCCAAAAGGCTAACATTGCATGCATAATGTGTGGTCTGCACAACCACATGGCAAAAGATTGTTACTACAATCCAGCAAGCACACATTATGCAAATAATGTTAAAAAGAAGGAGTCAGGGAAGGTTTCACACTAGGACCATTTCAAACGGTCCAAGTGATGAAAAAGGGAAAGCCGGTCTCGGAAGCCAAGTTGCTTTCGGAAGAAAGTACTTCTTCCGAAGGGAAAATGGCTTCGGAAGCCAAAGCTTCAAAGGTTCGGAAGAACAAGAAAGCTTTCCTGAAATCAACCCAGAAGAAGACTACTTCGGAAGAAAAGGTGGTGAAGGCTTCTTCCGAAAAGAAAGAAGCTTCGGAAGAAGTCCATGTTGCAATAGCCTCAACAAGCTCATTTTCAAAGATCGACCAAGGGATGGATTGGAAGATCAAGGAAAATGCTGCAGCCCAAACCTCTTCTTCAACGACCTTTATTGAGCCTCAATGCATATCTTTTGGTTCAATCATGTCATCATCTTTGGAAGAGCCCAAGACCAGCAAGGCTTGGGCTTCCAAACAAAACTAACAATCTCATCTTATGTGCAGTGACATCCATTTGACAAGAACAACAATGTCTGGATTGTAGATAGTGGATGCTCCAGGCACATGACAGGGAACACATCTCTCCTTCAATAATTCCAGAACTATGATGGAGGGCCTGTCCAATTTGGAGGTGAGACCGGAGGATATATTTCTGGCAGAGGAAATATATCCAATGGTAGATTAAACATTGACAAAGTTCACTTTGTCAAACAGCTTGAACACAATCTTTTAAGTGTTTCTTAATTCTATGACCAAAAGCATCAAATGCTTTTCACAGAACATGAGTGCATTATTCTCAAACCAGGGATGACAATTCCTCCAGAATTGGTGCTTCTTAGATCTCCTAGGAAAGGGGATATGTACAAGCTAGATATGAACAATGCATCTCCTATGGGTGAAATATCATGTTTTCTTTGCAAAGCTGATAGTGATGAATCAACACTATGGCATAAACATATGTGTCATGTAAATTTTAAGACAATGAATAAATTGGCTAAAAATAACTTGGTACATGTTTGCCTAAAAAGGAATTTTTCTGTAAAGACAATTGTGTTGCCTGCCTGAAAGGGAAACAACACAGGACATCTTACAAATCCAAATGTGTTAGTTCAATCACTACTCCATTACACTTATTGCACATGGATCTTTTTGGTCCCACAAGTATAATGAGCATTGGAAGGAAATCATATTGCCTTGTGATAGTTGATGATTTTACAAGATTTACATGGGTATTCTTTTTAAGAACTAAAGATGAAACTGCTGAAACTTTGAAATCTTTTATTCTTAAAATAGAAAATCAAATTGATCATAAGGTTAAAATCATTAGAAGTGATCAAGGGACTGAGTTTAAGAACTTTGTTCTTGACTCATTCTGTGACTCAAAAGGGATTGCCAGACAATATAGTGCTCCTAGAACTCCTCAACAAAACGTTGTTGCTGAGAGGAGGAACATGACACTTATTGAGGCTGCTCGAACTATGTTAGCTGATTCAAAACTACCTCTAACATTCTGGGCAGGACAGTCAGCACTGCATGCTATGTGCAGAACAGAGTTCTTGTAGTTAAGCCCCATGGAAAAACCCCTTATGAGTTATGGAACAAGAGACCACCGTTCATTGGTTTTCTAAGGTCCTTTGGCAGCAGGTGTACCATACTTAACACAAAAGACAACTTAGCAAAGTTTGCTGAGAAGTCAGATGATGCATCTTTGTTGGATACTCTTTAGCTCCAAAGCTTATATAGTGTACAACATTAAGAATCAACAATTTGAGGAATCATCCAATATAGTTGTTAATGAGCACACAACTTGTGTTAGGGGGAATGGACCTGATTATATCTTTGATTTAGAATTGTTTCCAAACTATTCTAAACCATCTTGTGAGAATGTTTCAGCTGGAACAGGTGCTCAAAGTGATGCTGATGCTACTCAACATTTGAGCTACCCAGACCTCTTCCAAATTCTCAAGAGCTGAAAGGCAACAAGCTTCAACCATTCACAGATCAGATAGTGTAACTGTCTCAAGGAATAGTGAAGCTTCAACAAGTGAATCACTTGATGAACCTCAAAACTCATCAGCTGATCCAGTACAACACCAGGTTGAAGGAAGTAGTATTTTGAAGGAACGGACAATTGTTAATACTACTTCACAGCCAATCATTGATGATGTTTCTCAGTCATTCAATCAGTCCTCATTAAATGACTTTAAAACACAGCTGGACAGAGTGCTCCAGTTCCTGATCAGAATATGTCCAACCTGGACCTATCTCTGCAACTGGAAGTGATTCCTCGTCTTAGGATTCACAACACTCATCCATCTGAGAACATCATAGGAAATGTCTCTAAAGGTGTGAAAACAAGAGGACAGACACATCATGAGAATGTTTGTTTGTACTCATGTTTTCTATCCCAGATGGAACCCAAGAAGGTAGAAGATGCCTTGAAAGATAGTAGTTGGGTTGAATCGATTCAAGAGGAGATGCTTCAATTCAGAAGACAAAAGGTCTGGAATTTATGCCCACTACCATCTGGTCAAGTACCCATAGGCACTAAATGGGTTTTCAGAAACAAGAAAGATGATAGAGGCTTGATTATCAAGAACAAAGCTAGATTAGTGGTTCAAGGATACACCCAAGAGGAAGGAATTGATTATACTGATGTCTTTGCACCAGTTGCAAGACTTGAGGCAGTTAGGATCTTCCTTGCTTATGCTGCATCCAAGAACTTTACTGTCTATCAACTTGATGTCAAGTGTGCTTTTCTATATGGGGATATAGATAGGGAAATCTATGTATGCCAGCCTCCAGGATTTGAAGACTCACAACATCCCAACTATGTGTGCAAATTGGACAAAGCTCTATATGGGCTGCACCAAGCACCTAGGCTGTGGTATGAGACTCTATCTCAATTTCTTCTAAAAAGTGGATACACTAGAGGCACCATTGACAAGACTCTCTTCATTAGAAGGTCTGGAAAGGATATTTTGTTTGTCAAGTCTATGTTGATAACATCATATTTGGTTCTTCCAATGACCAAATGTGTAAAGACTTTGAAAGCATCATGAAAAGGAAGTTTAAAATGAGTTCCATGGGAAGAATGGACTTCTTTCTTAGAATTCAGGTGAAGCAATTGAAGGAAGGATTCTTCATCAATCAATCCAAGTATGTCAATGACATCTTAGAAAGATTTGAGATGAAGGACTGTAAGCCAGCCAAGACACCCATACCCAGAAACCATAATCTTTGCCCTGACCTTGAGGGGGAGGATACTGATCAACATCAGTATAGAGCAATTATTGGTTCTCTGATGTACCTTACTGCTAGTAGACCTGATATCATGTTTGCTACTTGCATTTGTGCAAGATATCAAGTTGCTCCAAAGGTGTCTCACCTAGATGCTGTAAAGAGAATCCTCAGATACCTCAAAGGATCACCTAAACTAGGTCTCTGGTATCCAAGAAATAGTGATTTCAATCTCTATGGATACTCTAACAGTGACTATGGTGGCTGCAACATTGACAAGAAATCACACAATCATGTGAAGGATCATCTCATGGCAATATATTGTTGCTGCTAGCTACTGTGCTCAGCTGCTGTGGATTCAGAACCAGATGTTAGACTATGGATTCAACTTCATGAGCACTCCTATCCATATTGACAACAACAGTGCTATCTCCATCACCGAGAATCCAGTAAAGCACTCCAAGACAAAGCACATTGATATCAGGTATCATTTCACTAGAGATATTCATGAGAAAAATCTGATCAAGTTAATCAAAGTTGACTCAAATGAACAATATGCTGATTTGTTCACCGAAGCTTTTGATGAACAAAGGTTTAAATATCTCATATCAGCTATTGGGATGATAAACATTAATTAAACTACCTCTTTTGAAAGCTTTTTAAATGTGTAATGTCTTGTGTCAATACAATTTAAGCCCTGTTACAAAAGAACTCTGAAATATTCTAAGTATAGATTTCTTCCGAAGAGGAATTAACTCTCGGAAGATATTCTTTAATATCTTCCGAAGTCAAATTCCTCCATGGAAATTTTCTTCTCGGAAGAGTTTTTTAGCCTCGGAAGAAGCGATTGATTTCACATCAGATCTACTTCCGAAGCTTATAAAACTCTTCATTCAAGAAAACAGCTCTTACCTTCGGAAGCAATGCTTTGCTTCGGAAGAAAGAATTGCCTTCGGAAGACAAATTACCTTCGGAAACGTTTTATACTAGGAAAGAGAGTTTTTACTGTGTAACGGATATCTTTTTGGGCCCCACTCTGTAAAAGTTAAAGATTTTGCTAATAATTGTCAGACTATTTAAACTTATCCCTTGCCGCCATTGTCATTTCATAACTGCGAATCATCATAACCGCCGAAAACCACCATAACCTCCCACTGCTACTCCCACAGTCACCCCCACTGTTTAAATAATCCAGACTTGTTTAGCTTTTACCATTTTACTGCCCTAAAAGTTTCGTCGCTTCCAATTCACCCAAATTCAAACTAATCTTCATTCACCTTTCACAATGGCGCTAAACCCTTAGCACAACCAAATCGCACTTCTTGATTCTTCAAGAGATGCAGACTTCTCTGAAATCATCACCTTTCTCTCTGAATCAACTACCTCACAGCCCTTACCGTTAACCCCACTGTTTACTCAAACCAAATGGCAGAATTTTGGGGAAATGGTCGAGCAGAAACCCTAAATGGGGATCGTATACTGAGGACCAGGATTTGTGGACAAGAGTTGATTATTACTGAATAACTCATCAGGGAGCATCTAGAGCTCCAGGATGAAGGAGCTCCTACTGAGTTTCCCAAGGATGAATTAAACAGCACTTACACTCTAATGGGATATGGAAGAGATGTAAGTAGGTCAACTGTGTACAAGTTCAACTTTTTCTACAATTGGAAGTTTCTCTTGCACATTGTTCTCCACTGCTTGTCTAATAAGTCAAGGGGATGGGATCAAATTCCCTATGAACTAGGATGCTTAATTCATGGGTTGGTGAGAGGCCTGTGTTTCAACTACTCAAGGTTTGTGCTGACTAACCTCATAGGGAATCTTCAAAGGGAAACATTCTTCATGTATCCTAGATTCCTTCAGCACATCATCAACTGTGAGTTGGACCAGAGTCAGTTGTCTGTGCAGCTGCTCTGACTGTCCCTCACATGAGGCCTGCCATCTTCAAGACCATGAAGAAGGTGTCCACCAACTTCACTGGAAGACACACTGATCTACTTCCAGGTATGATTGAGCGCATAGATCCTGGTGACATCCCTGCTAACCCCACAGGTGATGAACCCACACCAGCAACTTTCACCACAAATATCACTTTACCTTCTCCACCCATCACTATTACTTATCAAAGAGCCCCAAACGAACCCTTGTTCAATCTACTCTGATTGAACACGCTTCTCCTGTTCAATCCAAAAGGACTAGAGTGGAACAATGGGCTCCCACTCAGTCCGAGGTCACACCATCCTTCATCTTTGACCTCAATTTGGGTTTTGAGCTTCCTCAGTCTCAAACTCAAGAGCCCGACATCCAAGCCTTTAGCCCACAGGGTGAGTCTTTACACTCCCCTGTGCAGCCAATTAGGGACAACCCCACCAGAGGCTCAATGCCTGTAGACATTGATCAAGGTCCCGGATCAGTAGGTTTAGCCTCCCTATCCTTCACTGATCTCCTCCTTAAAACTGATGAAGAGATAACATCTCTCCATAGCAATGAAGTTGATCTACCACATCCTCTCCAAGATTAACAGAGCCTGAAGACATCCCTTATCTCTAGCCCCCATTAGCAAACCTTAAGTGAGGTGAGTCCCACTGATGTGGAGGGGACTCATGTAGGCTCAGCTGTCACTACCCAGCGTCTCTCATTGAGCTCTCAGGACAGTGACTCAGGACAGACTGAGTGACTATAAATCAGACTGAGTCTACGACAACTTTGCCATTGATATCTCTAAAGAGATAACTTTGAGCAAAGGTATCTAGGGTGCCAAGAAGCCACATCTGGTGGTGAGACTGAACATACTAGGTATGTTATCTCATCTCCCCGTGATTCTTCACATGAAGAGAAGGGAAGTATGCAACTCACACTATTCATATTTGATCTCCAAGGTATCAAACCTTGAATATAAGGTTAGGATCTTAGAGAACAGGTCAGCCACTCAGCAACTTGAGATTGACAATCTCAAGGCTCAACAAGCTGAGACACAAACAGAGAGGTCTGTTAGGCATGTACCAGTTCAAGTCTCACTGACCTCTTCCTCTAGCTCATCTAGCTCTCAAGATGATGCTACCAAAAAGGGGGAAATGTTCAGGACAAACACATGAGGAACCACCGGTCCAAGCTTCAACTTCCTACATCATCACTCTGCCCAAGTCATCTCAATCCGTTCTACAGATTGACTCACAGATGATTAAGGATCTCTACAGACTCTTCATCAAGTTTGTATGGAGATCCTCTATTGATCAGCCAAGCCTTGATCCTACATTGATCTACTTTGGAGCTGAAGAGCTTCAAAGGATCACTGCACCTTCTACCACTGTGGAAGAAGTTGGTCAACCTAAGGTCCACATGGAACCTAAGATTCACTTCGAAGGGGAAATGGGGACTGATGGCCCAGCAACTGAAATAATTAGGACAGAAGGTGTATTTTCTTCAACTTCCGAAGCAACAACAAAAGCTTCGGAAGAACCAGCTAAAGCCTCGAAAGAACAAGCTGAATCTTTCGAAGCTGAGATAGAAGCTGCGGAAGGACTGTTCCAGATGTCCTAGGATCTAATCATCACAGATGCAATCCTTGAAATGGCATCTGAGGTGAATAGTGAGGACCTACTCAAACCTGCTCCATCCCAACACCATCTGCGCCTCTCTCTCAATCTGAACCCTCTATCCAAGAACCACCACAGTCAAGCTCTTCAAAGGACAAAGGAAAAAGGAAAATGACTGCGGAAGAGCTTCAGGAAGAGGAAAGGATTGAGAAGCTAAAGAAGAAAGGTAGATTCCCTGCTGAGAAGTTGCTAGCTGCAAGTTCAAAAGCAGCTGCAGCCAATCAGGAGGCAATCAATAACAAGAAAAGAGAGGAACTCATTGACCAGCTCATCAACTTAGGAGCTGCAAATGAAGAAGTACCCCTGCTACCACTAGAGGAGTTGGTGACTTTGGAGAGGACAACCAGGCTAAAACAAGAAGAAGAAGCCAGGTTGGCCTTAGAGAGGAAGAGGAGGAACAGAGGAAAGCTGCCTTGCAGCTAAGGGAAGCTAGGATAAACTTCCTACTTTCTAGAGGCTTCAATCTTCAAGAACTTTCTCCACATGACAATGATACGATCCTCTGGCTCCATAACAAAGAGCAGGATCAAATGGAGAAAGAGAGAAAGAAGGCTGCAAGGGAAAAGAGCATAGAAAAGAGAAAGAAAGAAGAAGTAGCAAGGACCTCTGCAACCAAGAAGCTCAGCGACAAAGCCTGGATGAAAGACTATCTCCGGGCTCATGGCTTCTCTGGTAGGTAGGTGGGTCCCATGTCTGAAAAGACACTCCAGCGGATTGTCAGTGAAATCAAGGCTGACATCCGTATGGGAAAGAAGAAAAAATGTACAGAAGGGGACAGGGAATGATCTTCACCCCAACCACTCAACCACAACCAGCACCAGAAGAACCAATCCCATACTCCTTCCCTATTAAAACCGAACCCTCAGATGAACCCTTCACTCCTGAACCTACAAATCTACCCATACCCACTTCATCACCACAACCACCTAAACTTCTAATCATTCAACCCAAAACACAACCCAGAACCACTAAACCCAAAACTACCCAACTGATACCCAGATCATCCCCTCAGCCTTCTCAACATCTCTCTCTTGAAGAGTTTAAGGAAATCAAGATAAAGTTCAATAACTGTACAACTCTGAGCAACATCTCCTGTGAGGAAGATCTCATCAACATCACCTATGTTGATGACTCTTCAAGTTCCCTCACACTAGATCAATTTCTTGATTTGCCTAGAGAACTTTGGGCTAGGCTGCAAGACTTCTTGGTCTCAACTCTGATTCTCTGAATGCTGAAGAGAAGAGACTTAGAAGAAAACTGGTGACTCTGCTGGATACAAGAAAGGAGGACAGTGATTCCTGGATACAAGAAAGGAGGACAGGATTCCTAGTATCTTGCACCTAGGAAAAGCATAATCCAGTGGAGGTTCGACGAAGCTTCTCATAACTTTGTTGTGGAAAGGGAGAATGGTGAAATCAACCGATTCAATGCCACTTCTCTGTTGCACCTCAGTAGATTTGACATTGCTGAGCTTGCAGAGAAGCCATTCTCCAACCCCTCCAACTTTGAGACTGCTGCTGTCATCAGAAATAATCTCAGCAGTATTCGCTTGGCTGAGCTAACTGCAAATGCAAGGATCAATAAAGAGTTGAAGTTGAGAAGACAGGAAAAAGAAAAGACCTACCACCAAGGGCGCAGCCTTTCTACAGATGGTGGAGGGTTCGGAATTGGAACCTATAGTTAGATGGGAATATGATTATAGTTCCCATCAACTAACTCTTTTCAGAGGGCCACAAGAAAGGATACATATAATCCAAGGTAACAGATTGGATGTTCTGTCTACCAAAGATTTGTACAAACTTCTCAGCACCACATCAGGGAAAAACAAGGAAACAGATAGATATCTATTTTCCTTGGTGCTGAAAGTTTTGAGAAGAAGAGAGAAGTAAAGTTTTGGTAGCATCAGCCTAGGGGGAGTTTGTTGGATCATGAGAAAGGCTGGTGCAACCAAAACTACTTCACTAGGCAATTTTGGAGCTACATTCAAAGGCTTCCGAAGCTAAGTATGTGAACTTCCGAAGGTTGAAGAGTTCTTCCGAAGACAAGTGAAAGATCAACTTCCGAAGACAAAACTCTACTTCCGAAGACAATGAGAAGTTGCCAAGCCTCGGAAGAAGCAGTCTTCGAAAGTATAAGTGGCTTCGGAAGAAGTTATTCTTCCGAAGGAACTTAACCTTCGGAAGAAGTTATTCTTCCGAAGGAACTTAACCTTCGGAAGACACTGCTATGAACCAGTGGACATAAGTATGGTCTCTGATATTCCGCTGCAGACCTCTGATACAGCATGGCTTTTTCCTAAAGAGCCATGTAGTTGACCATACTTTATTCCACTGTTTACCTTTTTATGATAGTACATGTTACCAACCTTAGTTGGTGACAAAAGGTAAGTCAGGGACATGTCCTGACTACCAAATCTCGGATAAAATATCCGAGATACCTTAACCTATAGTCTTGTAGTATAGGCTTTTTGGTTATAGGTTTCCAGCTGGAATCAAAGTATATCCGGTTGTAGGTAGTATTATATATAGTTCTCATTGTAACTCAATAGACAGAGAGATTGTGCTTGTAACAGTCTTGTAATCCTTTGAGTTGAGAATCAATATATAAAAGCACCTTGAAAATTTATTTCCTGTGTTTATTATCATTTGATACTTGTTATATTATGATCAACTCTTCTTAAGACTCTCTCTGAGTGTTGTTCTAGGTGAGTTTGAGAGGAAAACCACTTGTTGAGTGACTAATACCGATCTTGCAAAAGGTAGGCCGAAAGAATGAAGTCAGCTCATGAGTTAGCTATCGAACAAGCAGGAAAAAAGTTGAGAAATTGTGGGTTTTGCAAACAAACTGATCACATTATACGCAATTACAGTTTATATCTTCAAAGCATTAAGGATAAACAAGCTTCAAGCACCTCAACAGTTGATTCTATGCCTATTCAAGAATAGGATTCATTATGTCATAAGATTAATTGTGTCATTATATTCATTGTGTCATTATATTCATTGTGTCATAAGACTCATTGTGTCATATTTGAAGAGTTTTGTTTACGTTTGATTTTGATGATAAAAACAAGTTACCAAAATACTATTGTGTAATGTAAAGCAACATATAGCAACAAATATAACATGCCAACACATAGCAAAATATAACATGCCAACATACCAAATTGCTATTGTTTTAAATTAACATTGTGTCAAACTACCATTGTGTCAAACTACCATTGTGTCAAACTACCATTGCGTCACACTACCATTGTTTCAAACAACCATTGTGTCAAACAACCATTATGTCAAACAACCATTGTGTCAAACAACCATTATGTCAAACAACCATTGTGTCAAACAGCTATTTTGTCAACAACCATTGTGTCAAACAACCATTGTGTCAAATTACTTTTTTGCCCCTCCACCTGTTAGCAGTTTTCCACTTATTTACATGTTTGCCACCGAGTTTTTTTTAACCATTGATCTATTTTAATAAGTTGATCCAATGGTCAGAATTACTGTTGTTGGTAATAAAATTTATGTTTGGTTTGATTTAATATGTTTTTAATTTATAGAAGTTGTGTTTGGTTTAGTTTAAAACAAATCTAGTTTACTAGGATCATGTTTACTTTGATTTAAGATGTTCATAGTTCATGAAAGTTGGGTTTTCTTTGATTCAAGGTGTTACTAGGTTACAAAGGCTATGTTTGGTTTGATTCAAAACAAAACTAGTGTATAGCAGTTGTGTTTGCTTTGATTTAAGATGTTGGTAAGTATGAAACTTATGTTTGGTTTAATTCAAAACGAAGTTATGTTTCTAGTTTATGCTTTTGCTTAAAGTTTGTCGTAATGCTAGTTTTTTAAGTTTGATTCTTTTTGTGTATTTGTATTGTTTGAAGAAAATGGCTCAACAACAACACTTTTTTGCTTTTTGGTAAAAGTGCTAACATAAGAAAAGTATGGTTGCGACTACAGGCGTCGGCATGCAAGCTATAGGTTAAAAATGCAGGAGCGAAATATGGACTCTTTTGATGTCATGTATGTTTATAGGTTTTTTCTGATTTGATGGTTAGATTTTTGGATTATGTTTATTGGGTTTTTTTTATGTGATGGATAGGTTTTTGAATGATATGTTTACGGATGTTTTTAATTGTTTTGATGTATATGATGGATGATATGTTTATGGATTTTTAATTGTTTTGATTGATGTTTTGAAAGATGTGTTTATGGATGTTTCTAATTGTTTTGACGGGTGTTTTTGAAAGTTTGTTGATGGATGTGATATATTTATGGATGTTAACAGGTAGCTTATGGATTTAAAGGATGAGATTATCATTTTCATTATATTTTGTTGGCAATGGTTATCGTTAGCCACATGAAGAATTAAAAGGATAAGAGACTTGAATTCGGCATTTTTCGATCATCCGTACACGGAAGAGTTGTTTCATGTATCTTCTACATGATGTGATGAGACGATGCGTTTTTCAACCTGAAGCATATGTACTATTGTGTAATCATTTTCAACAAAGAATTTGGTTGCAATTAATTGGTCGATAACATTTGAAGAAAAGTTGGCTATGTTTTTTTATTGTCATAGGATATACGGAACGATTTCATATGGTTAAACGAAGATTTCAACATTCAACAGAAACGATTCATAGATGTTTCATGAGGTCCTAAATGCAATTATGAATTTTGCAAGAGAAGTTATATTTCCAACATCTTCTAATGCAATCACAAATACTTCGAAAAGGCATCAGAAAGCTAAAACAAATATTTCTTAGAGGAGTAGTGCGTTAGACGAAAAAGGTGAATCAAGAAATTTGTTAAACAGAAAAGGAAAAGGTGAATGCTACCAGGAATTTATGATTTGGACATAATATTCACATTCGTATGGGCTGGATGGGAGGGCAGTGCACCAGTCAATCAAGAAATTTGTTAAACAGAAAAGGAAAAGGTGAATGCTACCAGGAATTTGTGATTTGGACATGATATTCATATTCGTATGGGCTGGATGGGAGGGCAGTGCACATGATTCTTGAGTTGTAAAAGAATCATGTATTAATTTGCGTGATTAGATAGTTAGTCAATTAGTTTCAAGTAATTAACACTTGTAAACAGACTTATAATTTATACTTGGATTTTAGTATGTCGTATATGTACTAATTTGTATTTTGATTTTAGTATATTATATCTGGATTATTTTTATGATGTATTGACAGTTATTTATTAATCAATACTGTCATTCAGACATGTAATCAAACAGATACATTTCATTTGACACATTTCAAATGGTAAAATAATCAATTTACACAAGTATTCAGATATTCAATTAAACAACAATTAGTGATTCAGCACTTACTGATTTACAGTCTCTTAACAAATTAACTATCTTATTGGTTTAAAGTATCTTAACCGGTCAAAACTTTTACTAGTTCAACATGTAACTAAACTTTTACTAGTTCAACATGTAACTGTTCAGATATTGCAAAAAAACTCCTGAAACCTCTTGCGGAATCAGAGGTTAATGCAACCACGAAAACACTAGTAAACAACACATTTGGGTGTTGTTACAAAGTTACTAGTTTATTACATAAAACCATGTGTTCATAGAAAAAGACCTTTGTAAACCTAGAGGCCACAGGCAACGGCTTTTACAAGCGAGTAGAAACCATGGCAAAATCACAAAATCCTTCAAAACCCCATCGATCTTCAGCAAAACCTCTTAAACCCAAAACCAAATCATCAAAGAAACTAAAAGACCCAACCACAAATCACCGCCGCAGCTCCCGCCTCCGCCGCCTCCGCCGCCTCCGCCGGCATCACCGGAATTGTTGACCACCGCATCGCAGCAGCTAGAGTTTTTCATTCAGCAGTATCAATCGGCAAATGGGATTCAGCTTTCTTCTCTCGAACTTGAATCTTTTACAGGTATGATGTTTCATTAAAAACTTTTCCCACTTATTCTTCAGTTTGTGGTTTGTGTGTAATTAATCGCCACACGTTTTATTTTACAACTTTGTTGGCTGATTTTTTAGTAATTTAAGTTTTTGTTTCTTGTGATTCTAACATATTACAATGGGTATTGGTTCTAGTTTACAAAAATAGTGTTAGGATCAAAGAGCTCAAACACACGAACACAATCATGAGAACAATATTCAAAAGCAATAACGAGTCCACAACTAGGGTTTTCTTTTATCGAGGTGTTAATGTTAGTACAATAGATATATTTATACTAACTAGACAATTAGGGTTTACACTCTTTGCCTAAAATAGCAAACTGGGCTTTAGGGCGGCCCTTAATCTTCTAATTCTGTCTTCAGTTAATACCGGGCCCACCCAAGATGGGTCGGAGCCCACAACTTAACAATCTTCCACTTGGCTTCGAGACATCTTCTCTAACCCACTACTTGAATGCGTCAAACACTTCAACCTGCTTCCACCTGGATGCGCAAAATGTCTTCAACAGCATTGTCTTGTACTTGTAAATAAACCTAAACTGGTTTAGCTCCTCCTAGTTACCCCCACCTTCTCAACTATTCCTGAAGGCCAGCTGAAGCCTTGCAAAGCTTCAGCTTATCCAGTTTGACAGATTTAGTGAACATGTCTGCTGGATTCTTGTTCCCCTTGATGTTGTTCAACTGAATAGCAACTTTGCTGATTAGCCCTCTGATGAAATGATATCTGATATGAATGTGCTTCGTCTTCCCATGATGAGAGGGATTCTTTGCTAGTTTAACAACACTTTCATTATCACAGTACAACGGATACTTTGCCTGTTTTCTGCCTAACTCACCCAGAAAATTCTTCAACCAAACGAGCTCTTTACTAGCCTCAGCAGCTGCCATGTACTCAGCCTCTGTAGTAGAAAGTGCCACGCTCTTTTGGAGCCTAGACATCCAACAAATTGCTGTATCACCCATAGTGAACACATACCCTGTAGTACTCTTGTAGGTCTCATTACATCCACCCAAATCAGCATCTGAATAACCTTTGAGAATTGCATCTCTACCCTTGAACCATAATGCCATCTTTGAAGTACCCTTCAAATATCTAAGCAGCCACTTAACTGCTTCCCAGTGTTCTCTCCCCGTTTTAGACATATACCTGCTGACAACTCCCACTGCGAGAGCAATATCAGGCCTTGTGCATACCATTGCATACATAAGACTGCCCACAGTTGATGCATAAGGAACCTTCGCCATTTCGGCCTTGTCTTTCTCTGTCTTTGGAGACTGATCTTTAGAAAGCTTAATATGACTAGCCAATGGTGTACTTCGAGTAGTAGTCTTCTCATCATTCATTCTGAACTTCTCTAATATCTTCTGAATGTACTTCTCCTGAGATAAAGTTAGAGAACCGTTCTTGTGATCTCTGGTGATGCTCATACCAAGTATCTTTTAGCTGGACCCAAATCTTTCATTTCAAACTCTGCAGACAACTGATTCTTCAACTTGTTAATCTCTGTAATATCTGAACCTGCTATCAGCATATCATCAACATAAAGGAGAAGAATGATAGGAACTTTTAAACTTCTTGAGGTAGCAACAGTGATCCATCTCACATCTCCTATACCCGTTTCTGCCCATAAAGCCATCAAATTTCAAATACCACTGTCTGGGCGCTTGTTTTAAACCGTGCAAACTTTTCTGTAGCTTACACACCAAGTTTTCTTTTCCTTTAACCTGAAAACCCTCTGGTTGTGCCATATAAATAGTCTCATCAAGATCACCATGCAGAAATACAGTCTTTACATCTAACTACTCTCCAAATGTAACTTCTCTGCTGCAACAATACTAAGTACCAATCTGATTGTAGTCATCTTGACCACAGGAGCAAATATCTCACCGTAGTCAACCCCGTGTTTCTGTTGAAACCTCTTAGCGACCAATCTTGCTTTGTATCGTTTGTTACCATTGTGATCTTCCTTAACTCTGTAGAGCCATTTATTCTGTAGAACTCTTTTATCTGGCGGAAGCTTAGTTAAGACCTATGTATTATTCTTCATTAAAGAGTTCATCTCATCCTGCATTGCATGCTCCCACTGAAGCGAATCTTTCAACTCACTGCTTCTGAGTAACTTTCTGGTTCACCATCCTCAGTTAAAAGAAGATAATTAACTGAAGGACTGTACCGGTAGGCTGTTTAGAGACTCTGGTGGATCTCCTGACCCAGTGAGATTGGTCTGGAGTATATGGATGTTGTTCATCTTCAAAATCTGAACTCCCACTGTCAGAAGCTTCCACTGCCTCTTCATCTCCACCCATACCACCATCTTCAAACTCAGTGACTGTATCATCATCAGTTTCCGTCTCTGGTTCATTAACTGGATCTGGATCTGGTTGTTTCTGAGCATCAACATCAAATTCAACTTGCTCTTTTTGAACCTCTGAAGTGGTTGTGTTTCTATCTTTGTATAACTCAGCCTCATTAAAATAGCATGCTTACTTCTGACTAATTTTCTGCTTTTAAAATCCCAAGCCTGTAGCCCATACTGTCAAACCCATAACCGATGAAAGTGTACTTCTTGGCTTTAGCATCAAGCTTGTCACCATCTTTCTCTAGATCATAAGCACTGCACCTGAATACTTTCAAATGCCCAAATTTAACAGCTTCACCTTTCCACTCTTCTTCTGGTATCTTGAAAACCAACGGAACAGATGGTCCCCGATTAATTAATAGGCAGCAGTATTAATTGCATCTGCCCAGAACATCTTTGGAAGCCCTGAATTGATTCTCATACTTCTGGCTCTTTCATTCAATGTTCTGTTCATACGTTCTGCGACCCCATTTTGTTGAGGAGTGCCCGGGACTGTATAAATCATTCGAATACCGTTCTCTGCACAATAGTTCTGGAACTCTTTGCTGATGTATTCACCTCCGTTGTCCGACTTCAAGCATTTCACCTTCAAATCAGTTTCCAATTCAACAGCAGTTTCCATTTCTAAAAACATCAAAAACTTCAGATTTATTTTTAAGAAAATAAACCCATACCTTACGTGTCGAACCGTCTATGAAAGTGACATAATAGTAAGCACCTCCCAATGAAGCAACTGGAGTAGGTCCGAAAACATCCGTGTGAATAAGCTCCATTTCTGAGCTTTCGGTGGCTTTCCTGTCTTCACAAAAGACACCTTCTTTTTTCCCGAATACACACGGCTCACAGAATTTAGATTCGACCTTCTTTAACTCCGGAAGCTTTCCACTAGAAACGAGCATTTTCATACCTTTTACTCATGTGACCGAGTCGTTGGTGCCACAGATTAGATTGACTCAGGCCACTGGTCACTGCATTTACCCTATCTACAGGAACTTCAACCATGTACAATGTGCCCCTCTTTGTACCTCTGGCATCACAAGATTTCCTTTCACGACCTTCCATTGTCCCCCACCAAACATGACATCATATCCTTCACTATCCAACTGCCCAATAGAAATTAACTTCTTCCTGAGACTTGGAATGACCCGAATCAACACAACGTCCCCCATCCCTGTGATATCAAGAGCATGATCATTAGCTAAATGAACTTTACCAAAGTTACCTGTTCGTAGATTCTTCATCGACTTCGTGCTAGATGTAGCATGAAATGAGCTCCTGAATCCATGACCCATGACTCTGTAGAATCTTCAACACAGCAATAAGAATATCATTGAATTATCTTCAGCCAGATTAACTTCCTTTTTGTCTTTAGAAGCAGATGGTTTAGGGCATTGGCTTCTGAATGCCCATGTTCTTTGCAGTTCTAACACTGGATGTCTTTCCTAGGCTTTGACTGACTTCTTCTTCTAGACTTTGAACGACCCCTACTACTACCCCTTTCTTTTCCCCTACCTCTTCCTTCAGTACTCAGCAGAGACTAGATGATTCACCAGAATTTCTCCTTCTAATTCTTCTTCCCAAAATCAAATCACGGACCCCGTCAAAGTTAGCTTAGTAGTACCACATGAACTACTAACTGCATAACTGTCCCTGACCAACTTTCAGGCAATGAAGATAATAATAACAAAGCTAAATTTCATCATCAAACTTGATCTCAACAGATAACAAGCGAGAAATAATGGTATTGAAATCATTGATATGAGAGGAAACTGAGCCACCTTCTTTCAATCTGGTGTTAACTAACTGTCTGATTAGAAATACCTTATTAGATCCAGACGGCTTCTCGTACATATTCGATAAGGCTTTCATCAAACCATGAGTAGTAGTTTCCTTCACAATATTGAACGCATCATTCTTTGCCAGTGAGAGTCTGATAACAACAATTGCTTTCCTGTCCAAAGTCTTCCAATCTTTATCAGTCATATCTGCCGGTTTATCCTCATCCAAGGCTGCCATCATATCCTTTTGACACAGCAGATCCTCAATTTGCATCTTCCAAAACCCAAAATCATGTCCATCAAATTTATCAATCTTTGTTCTCCCGTCATCGGCCATTATTCCAAACTAAGTGCTCAACGATCGAGTCAAACTGAAAACAATGCCAAACACAACTGTGGCCGGCTGCCTGAACTTGAGTGTTGTTCTATTGAGCACTGTTTTATGGAATCAGTTTCAAAAATTACGAGCAATCGTTTGATAACGCACCTTCAATCGAAAACACAAAAAAAATCAGCAACAGAAAACAGCAGCAGCTGTTTCAGGCGGCCACAGGGAGAATTCCGGCAGAGTCGCGCCGGAACCCTAATTCGGCGGCGGCGGTTGAAGGCGGTGGTGGCGGCGGCTTAACCAATCGGGGTTAGGCGGTTGGCGGCGGTTGGCGGCGGCGGCGGCTTAACCCTAATCGGGGTTAGGCAGTGGCGGCGGCGGTGGTTGTTGACGGCGGTGGAACCCTGATCGTGTGTACGGAAATAGGGGGGAAGATTTTAACAGTAAACAAGAGCCTGAACCGGCTCTGATACCAGTTGTTAGGATCAAAGAGCTTAAACACACGAACACAATCACGAGAACAATATTCAAAAGCAATAAACGAGACACGAGATTTATAGTGGTTCGGTTACGGTGTGTAACCTACGTCCACTTGGGGCAACTAGGGTTTTCTTTTATTGAGGTGTTAATGTTTACAAGTACAATAGATATATTTATACTAACTAGACAATTAGAGTTTACACTCTTTGCCTAAAATAGCAAACTGGGCTTTAGGGCGGCCGTCCCTTAATCTCCTAATTCTGTCTTCAGTTAATACCGGGCCCACCCAAGATGGGTCGGAGCCCACAACTTAACAAATAGTACTTAGGATGATAATATTAACACTCAAGCAATTTTGTTGCAACAAATAAGTGTTCTTCATAGGTGATTGCCTTATGCAGTTATGCAGTCTGTTTTTAAGACCCTGAAATCCTGAAAACATGTTGTTAACTGGTCACAAAGTTTCAAGAAAGCCTTTATAAGATGACAACATAGTGAGATGAAGCTGGATAGCATTTTCATATTGCAAGTTGTTTAAATTATTGATCTTTATGCAGACGCGTGTATTCTAAAGCTATCTGAAAGTCTACCTCAGGATGTGAGTAATTAAGTGAACATATGAAGGCCGCATTTGGATCATCTTGGAAAGAAGCCTTATGTAAAAAGCAACTCTCTGGGAAGACCTCTGAGCCTGGGAGTCCAACACTTCTTACAATTAGTCTATCTGCTTTGAGATCTCTTGAACTTTTCAGGTGCAAACACGTACCCATTTCATTCAAAATAATTTTTTTTTCTGGATTCATTCACTTGTGTGTATGTATGTGTGTGTATGCTCATGATGCTTTTTCCTTGTTTGTAATGTACAAAGCAATAATCTGATTCTTTTACTTTGTAAAACATGTTTGATATTATTGTCGCCTATTTGATGCAAATCATAGTCTGTGTAGGGGTGTTTTTATTGTGTTTTGGAATAAATTATCTGATTAGGTTGCAACAATCAGTTTTTAATGTGTGGATTAACAAATTCTGCTCCTAGTTATCTGATTATCTAGTAGTCAAATGAGTTTTGGAAGTTAGTGTCATATCAGCTTCTAAAAGAATGATTGTCTAGTGATTAAATAATTTTTAGTTATCTGATTATCTAGTAGTCAAATGAGTTTTGAAGTTAGTGTCATATCAGCTTCCAAAAGAATGATTGTCTAGTGATTAAATAATTTTTTCTTTATACCTTACTTTAACCAACTTTGAGAGACTTATATTTCCATTTCAAAGACTGTCCATATTTATTCTCGCAAAAAATGAATTTTATCTGTTGATTCTTAAACCATCAGAATTTTACACACTCCCTAGATTCTCGCTCTATTTTATGTGTATACATTTATTCTCTTCATTGCAAACCTGCAGGAGTTTGAAACCTTTTACTAAAGACTGCCCAGCTGCAAAACTTTTTGCTAAGCATTTGAAGATTGAAGATCAGGTAATGCATGCTCTTAAGAACCTTGATGACCACTTGTGGTAGCTGATTATCAATAAAAGATTTTAATTTTCACACACACACATATAATATAGAATACACACACATATAGATATGGATATTGATTTATCTGCTGGGTTTGATATTCGCCTTCAGCCAACCTTTAATTAATCTGTCATAAAGGCAATTTTATATGTTGTCCCTCATTCGTTACTTCCTGTAGGGTTTCTTTACCCAAATTCATTTTTATAAAGATCTCTTGCCTTACAATTACAAATATCCACTTTTCATTTTTGTTTTAGAATCTACTCCATCTGTCAATAAATGTTACCTTTCTATTTTACTTTGTCCCAAATCAAAAGTCCACTTTCAAAAGTATTTATCAAGTTCCCATACTATGCTTAATCACTAATCTGCATTCACGCTTCTAAAATTTTATGCACGTAGACAAAGTTGATTTATATATAAGTCATTATATAATGCATTAAGTGTACTTCCTAGAATCATTTGCCTTTTTCCTAGTGGACACTTATATAGGGACAGAAGGAGTAGTATTTCTAATACATGAGATTATTATAAGGAATATAAATATGAACTACATTTTTAAATTATGTAGTGATTTTTATATACGTTGTCGTTGTTGGGTTTGTGGAGTCTTGTTGGGCTCAGGTTAAAAGACAACTCAGTGGCAGATTAATTAAATTAAAGACTAGACCCGTTTTTATTTAATTTTAGCCCATTAAGGTTTTCTTGGGGATTAAGTTGTAAACCCTAATTTTCTTCTATTTAATAATGTATCATTGTACTTGTAATTACTCTCGAGTGAGGCAGAAAACAATAAAAGTATTATACTGGTTGCAGCGCGTGGACGTAGGTAACATCGACTGAACCACGTTAAATCTCGCGTGTTCATCTTTCTTATTATTTTCTCTCGCAGTTTGATTGTGTTTGTGTGTCAATCTACACTCGGATCCCTAACAAGTGGTATCAGCGCTTTGGCTCGTTACACACGGAAGAAACACATCACGAGAGAAAGAGTTTGCGATCTAGGTTTGTCGCCGGCAACCTGTTGTCGTCCCAACCCATCTTTTCTTCTTCGTGTGCCACATTAAAAAAAGAGATGTTCCTTTTTTTGTGGTTATTGTGGGGTTATTATTGTTTATCCAAGTATTTTTTAAATAGTTACCAAGATCCAAAGTCGTGAAATCTCAAGTGCATTGTTAAACTCGTTTATTTATTATTTTTTGAGACTGAGGAAAAAAGGGTAGTGTTCAATTAAACAACACTCAAGTTCCGGCAACCGGCCATAGTTGTGTACTTGTGTTTTGACACTACTTTCAGTCTTGACTCGATTAGTAAACAAATATAGTTTGAGATAATGACTGAGAGCGGAAAACTTCAGATTGAGAAGTTTAATGGAAACGACTTTGGTTGGTGGAAAATGCAAATGGAGGATTTGCTTGTTCAGAAAGACTTGGATGTTGTTTTGGGTGATAAACCAGAAAAAATGGAAGCAACTGATTTGCTTGTTCAGAAAGACTTGGAAGCAACTGAGTGGAAAACTTTAGAAAAAGGCCAAGGCGGTTATTAGGTTGTCGCTGACAAAGGATGTTGCGTTCAACATTCTGAAGGAAACTACAGCGAAAGGTATCATGGATGCGTTATCTAATATGTACGATAAGCCTTCGGCAGCAAATAAAGTTTTCTTGATTCAAGAGCTGGTTAATACAAAGATTGAAGAGGGAAGTTTAGTTTTAATGCACATCAACAACATAAACTTGATTTTGTCAAGACTTGGGTCAGTTGGCATCAAATTCGAGGTTGAGGTTCAGGCTCTACTACTGTCATCATCATTGCCTGATAGCTGGGCTGGTACTGTTACAACGATTACTAGTTCCACCAGCGTGTTCACTTTAAAAGGGATTAAGGATATTATTATGGGTGAAGACATCAGACGAAGAAATTCAGGTGAATCATCAAGTGAATTACTGAATGTTGGCAGAGGAAGAAAGAATAACAGAGGTAGTGGGAGCAAGAACAGGAAAAGGAGTCAGTCTAGGGCTCGAAATGATGTGACATGTTGGAACTGTAAACAGGTGGTACACTTTAGGAATCAGTGTCCGAATAATCAAAAGGAAGTCAACACTGCACAGACTACTCATCTGAGCTGGATTCCTCATGGATTCTGGAGCTTCGTTTCATGCTACCCACAATAGCGAAGCATTGCAGAATCTAAAAAAGGGTGATTTTGGTGTAAGACTTAATGTGGATGTTCTTAATGTTACTGGCATGGGTGGCATTTAGAGCTGGTTCATGGACCAGGATGATTCCTGATTTGAAGAAACAGTTGATTTCTGTCGTCAGTTGGATGAACAGGGACGTGAGGTTAAGTTCGAGAATAAGCAGTGGAAAGTTGTTAAAGGAAATCTTGTCATTGCTCGTGGAAAGAAAATGGGTTCTTTGTATATGGCCAGTTTACCGACCAAAGGAAGTGACGTTCTAGTTCGGAAGAAGACCAAAATCCAGTTCACAGAATCTCATGGGCAGAAGAAGTTTGCTTTGCAAGTAAGAAACCTAGAGTCACAGAAAAGATTCAGAGTGAATATGCATGGAAAAGTTCAAGTAAACCGTTAGAGGATTTCGTGACAGTGGGAGTATGTGTCGTGCTTTAGTTTCAGTTTCTAGACGGCAGTGGGTTAAAAGAACTAATATTCCATCTGATAAAATCTCTTTAGAGGATTACTTGCTAAATATTGAGTGTTTGTTCTCAAAGTGTTTCGGGATCTGGTAGTTTATTTTAGTGGGAGCCGATAGTGACGAAGAACAGGCCAGGGGCAAAAACAGCCATGACTGATGTGTTGAAGCGCGGGGGAGCTTCAACAGGCCTTCAGGCTAACTGATGAGAAGGTCGCTGCAACCAGGAGGATGAGGAAGATTACAAGAGGTACAAGTGTTCACATCGGAAGGCAGTTTGAAGATGATCAAGCCTCCAAGTGGGAGATTGTTGGGTTTGTGGAGTCTTGTTGGGCTCGGGTTAAAAGATAACTCAGTGGCAGATTAATTAAATTAAAGACTTGGCCCGTTTTTATTTAATTTTAGCCCATTAAGGTTTTCTTGGGGATTAAGTTGGTAATCATAATTTTCTTCTATTTAATAATATATCATTGTACTTGTAATTACTCACGAGTGAGGCAGAAAGCAATAAAAGTATTATACTGGTTGCAGCCCGTGGACGTAGGTCACATCGACCTAACCACGTTAAATTTCGCGTGTTCATCTTTCTTATTATTTTCTCTCGCAGTTCGATTGTGTTTGTGTGTCGATCTACACTCGGATCCCTAACAGCTTTTCATAAATGTATATTGTGTACCTCATTTTTTAACTCTGAAATAGTTGTAATAAGAGCTCCAAATAGTTTTCTATTTCATACATTCACAAAGAATATACATAGGTATATGTGGGAGAGAAACCTAAACCTTACAAAACCCTACGGCCCATTAGGCATTTCACTAGCCTATTTACTTAAACGATGTTAATATCTCACTCTCCCACAAGTTCATAATCGGCTTGTTACAAATAAAACTAAATGACTTCGGACAATGTTTCAACTTGTTAATTCAGGAGTTACGACTTGTGATTGTTCCATCTGCAAGCTTTTCTCGTACGAGATAATAGTTGACTATGTTAGTTCTTTCATGAAATACGAGATTGTATGCAATATGAATAGTTGCTTATTATTGTAAGTCTTGGAAACTCTCTTGGAGATTTCTATTGATTTAATCAAGTATATATACAAGTATGGAGTCACCTAATTAGGAGATAAATCAGGAGCAGATATACATGAATAACAAACTATATCTAAACTAACAAACTATGATGATTATCTATATACAGTCGAATATATCGGGATTAAGGTCAACTGGAGGTTGACTCGTGAGCTAATAGGCCCCCGCAGTTGGAGCTGTAGATGGACGAATGCTCAAACTGGACTTGAATCGTTGGAACAAGTAGCGTGGAAGTCCTTTTGTAAATATATCAGCATACTGGTAGTCTGCAGGAATATGAAGCACCCGAACCGCACCGATGCGAACTTTTTCCCGGGCAAAGTGGATGTCGATCTCTACATGTTTAGTCCGTTGGTGGTGAACCGGTTCTCGGTTAAGTACACGGCTGAGATATTGTCGCAGTAAACTACTGTGGCAGTGCGAATTGGAACATGCAGTTCAAGTAGTAAATTTCGCAGCCAGCTTGTTTCAGCAACCGTGTTTGCCACTCCCCGGTATTCAGCTTCGGCGCTAGATCGAGAGATAACCGCTTGTCGTTTGGATGACCATGAGACAAGAGTATCTCCAAGAATGACACAATAGCCGGAGGTGGACCGTCGTGAGTCTGGGCACCCCCCCCCAATCGGCGTCAGAATAAGCCGTTAACTTGAACGATTTGGAAGGGGTAATATGTAGTCCATGGTTCAACGTACCTTTAAGATAGCGGAGGATGCGTTTGAGGAACGTGAAGTGTGGCTCACGGGGGTCGTGCATGAATAGACATACCTGCTGCACGGCATATGCAATGTCGGGCCGAGTAAAGGTCAAGTATTGTAAGGCGCCGGCCAGGCTGCGGTATAAGGTGCCGTCGGTTGCGGGGGAAGTTGAGCATGCACTGAGTTTTGATTGTGTATCTGTGGGTGTAGAGCATGGTTTGCAATCCGACATATTTGCACGTGCTAGGATGTCTGAAGCATATGTTTCCTGGGATAAGAATAGGCCACCCTGTTTAGACTCAACATTGATACCAAGGAAGTGGTGGAGCTTACCCAGATCGGTCATTGCAAATTCCCGAGATAAAGAGGCGATGATCTGTGTGAGTAATCTGTCATCAGAGGCTGTTAGTATGATATCATCGACGTAAAGTAATAAGTAAGCCATTCGGGTACCCTGTGTATAGACAAATAGGGAGGTGTCGCTAGTGGTGCTCCGGAACCCACAACGGTGTAAGTAAGTTGTAAAACGTTGGTACCACGCACGCGGGGCTTGCTTGAGCCCATATAGTGATCTTTTAAGGCGACACACATGTTTAGGGTTGGAGGAGTCGACGAATCCCGGTGGTTGGAACATGTAAACAGTCTCTTGGAGATCACCGTGTAAGAATGCGTTCTTAACGTCCAGTTGGTGGATCGACCAAGATTTGGACACCGCGATGGTAAGCACGATGCGAATGGTGGTAGGTTTGACGACGGGGCTGAATGTAGCATCGCAGTCAACTCCAACCTGTTGACTTTTCCCATTGACGACTAATCGCGCTTTGTAGCACTGTAGGGACCCATCTGCATTAAACTTGTGGCGAAAGAGCCACATACACCTAATAATATGACCGTTAGCAGGCCTCGGAACCAAATCCCAGGTGTCGTTAGCTATTAAGGCTTTATATTCATCTTCCATAGCCGCATGCCAGTGCGGGTCCGAGAGGGCATAGAGGTGGGACTTTGGGAGTGGGGAGATGGCGGTGGAAGTTGTAGTATGAAGAGTGACTGGTGGTGGGGGTTTGAGGGTACCGTCACGGGAGCGGGTGGTCATGGGATGAGTGGATGAGGGAGGGGGGTTTGGTTTGGGGGGTTGCGAAACAGGAGGGGGAGAGGGTTGAGGGGGTGGCGAGAGATTGGTAGGGGTGGGGGGCGGAGGTGGGGGAGGAGCTGGGTTAGAGTCGGGTGGTGGAGGGATGGGGCGGGGGCGGCGAGAGTATGTGTGTACGATGGGTGGGGTGGATTTGGGAGGGTGGATTTGGGAGGGAGAGGGGGTGTGGATGGTTCGGGTGGGGAAGGGGATGCGGGAGCAGAAGGTGGAGAGTGATAAAACAAGGGGGAGGGGTCAGGGTCAAACAGTGTGTAGTCATATGGGGTTGAAGGGGGTTATCAGCAAAGGGGAAAGTATGTTCGTCGAAAGTGACATGACGGGACAAAATAATTTTGCTGGTGGTTATGTCAAGGCACCGATACCCTTGAAAGTCTGTGGGATAGCCAAGGAAAACACATAAGGTGGAGCGGGGAGCAAGTTTGTGGGAACGGGTGGCATTAAGGTTGGGATAGCAGGCACAACCGAAAACGCGAAGGTGGGAGTAAGACGGTTGTTTACGATAGAGAACGGAGGTGGGGGAATGAAAGTGGAGGAGTTTGGTCGGAAGAATATTGTGAAGGTAAACCGAGGCATGGAGAGCCTCGACCCAAAAAGCGGGGGAAGGGAGGCATGTGACAGGAGTGAAAGCATGATTTCGTTGAGGCGACGAATCATGCGTTCGGCCTTGCCGTTTTGTTGAGAGGTGTGGGGGCAAGAGAAATGAAGTTGAAGGCCATGGGTGGAGGCAAAGGAGGTGAAGTGGTGATTATCAAATTCACCGCCCTTATCGCACTGAAAAGTCTTAATTTGTAAATTAAATTGTGTGGCGATAAATTTTTGGAATTGAGTGAATTTACCAAATGTTTCAGATTTAAATCTTAGGGGGTATATCCATGTGTAATTGGTAAAATCATCGATGAGAAGCATATAATACTTGTAACCAGATTTACTAGGTACGGGTGAAGTCCACAAATCACAGTGCACAATATCAAAAGGTAAAAGAGTAACTGAAGTAGATAGTTCAAAAGGCAACCGTTTATGTTTTGCAATTTGACAAGAATGACAAAAACTAGAAAGAGATTGTTTATTACAAGAAATCAAACGACGATTAAAAAGAAATTGCATAATTGGTTGTCCAGGATGGCCGAGACGAGGATGCCAAAATGTTGGGGAAGCCGTGGAGGAGGCCACATACGCGGTAGCTTGAGTAAGACCGGTGAGGGGGTAGAGATGACTGGTGCTGTTATGCCTGCTCAGGGTCCTCCCATCCTGAAAATCCTTGATAGAAAAACCATGAGGATCAAATTCCACGGAAACGTTATTATCAATTGTAAATTGACGAACGGAGATAAGGTTTTTCACGATATTTGGAGTGTAAAGTATATTATTAAGGTGAATGGGTTTTGTCGGGTGAGGCAAGGTGGTGTTACCGGAACCGACAACTGGCATGCGATTACCATTTCCAACAAATATAGAGTTAATAGAACGAACCGGAGAAGGGACCGAGATCTTACCTTGGTCGGATGTTAGGTGAGAGGAGGCACCAGTATCCATATACCATTGCTCATTAGCAGCACCGGGTTCCATAGTCATGGCCTGAAAAGCATCAGCTAGTTGGGTGGGCTGGAGTGGGTCAATGTCTGTCAAGTGGGCCTGGGCGGCTGTAGGAGAGGGAGTAGTGGGCCGAGAGGGGGTTGTGGGCCGTGGGCTCCAGGGGGCAGTCCAGCCAGCCTGCGTGGGGTAGGGGCAGGGGGAATAGCCCAATATGTATAAGGATTTGGCCATTGAGGGCGAGTCGCCCAATGTGCAGGGGCGGAGGTGGTCCAGACCGAGCCGAGGGATTTTGTTGGCGGTTGTTTCGAGTGGGCCCGATTGGCGTCGGTTCGGGGGTCGACGTTGCTGCTGATTTGTGGGTTCACGGCGCCGGTCGGGTGGGTGTTCATCAGTGGCTGTAGCAACGAGAGGAGTCGAAGAAGGTGGAGCGGGGAAACCCGAGCCGACTGGCGGTGGTGCTCCAGTTGAAGCATGGAGCATGCGGTGTCCCAGGTTGGAACTGTTTGGTTGATGTAGGAGGCGGTGGAATCGTATTCGGAGGGAAGGCCCGAACAAGTTGTAAGACTAGCCGCTGGTCAGAGACAGGGTTGTCGACATCGGACAATTGATCCGCGAGTTCCTTGATTCGCTGGTCAGAGACAGGGTTGTCGACATCGGACAATTGATCCGCGAGTTCCTTGAGGCAGTAGGGCATGGATTGGAGGGTGAGGGTAGTGAATTCATGCTCTAGGGCCGCAGCACGCGAACCTTTGTTGTTCAAGAATATGTTCTTGATTCGGTTCCAAGCCTCCAAAGCCGTAGACTTGGTTTGGATGACGCGAACCAGAAGATCGTCCGAGAGGGTACCATAAATCCATTGGAGGACCACGGCATCAATTTGGACCAAGTTGGAAAGTTTGGATCATCGGGTGTAGGGGGTTTCGTGCCGTCGATGTGGCGGAGGACATCGTACCCTTGGGCATGAAGAGTGAAGAGTTTAACCCACGTGGAGTAGGAAACCTTGGTCCCATCTAGCACACGAACTTTATGTTGGATGTTCGTGACAGTGTAGACGGGATGCAGGGAGTCGCCGAGGCTGGAGCAGGGGTTGCAGGGGTTGCAGAGGGTGGTTTTGGAGGTGTGGCGTCAGCCATAGTGAACCAGAGGGTTTACAGAGTAGCAGAGATGCTGCTGTCGACCGAGGCCGAGAAGAGGAGGGCGCGACCGAGGCCGAGAAAGGGAGGGTTCGGTAGAGAGCCTTTGTGAGGCTCTGATACCATGCAAGTCTTGAAAACTCTCTTGGAGATTTCTATTGATTTAATCAAGTATATATACAAGTATGGAGTCACCTAATTAGGAGATAAATCAGGAGCAGATATACATGAATAACAAACTATATCTAAACTAACAAACTATGATGATTATCTATATACAGTCGAATATATCGGGATAAAGGTCAACTGGAGGTTGACTCGTGAGCTAATAGTTATCACACCATAGAATCATAGGGTTTTTTTTGGAAAATCTAGTTTTTCCAACTAGATTACGCATCCAATTGATTTCACAAGTAGTTCGGATTAAACATTAGAGCATGACGGCATTTTGTTTCTTACTCTTTCATGAAACAAGATTAGCCCCGACAAGAAAGTAATATCCAATAGTAAAACGGCTACTTGTACCATCTCCATTGTAGCTGGCATTTGTAAACATAACGCTTTTATCATGTGAAGACCATGATTTTGGCATGTCGTATGGGATTCCACTTCCCAGACTACCTTTTAGATATTTAGGATATGAATAACGTCTCAATGTGAGGTCTGTGGAGAAGATATGAATTGACTAACCATTCTTACTAAAAATGCAATATTCGGACGAGTAAGGGTGAGGTAGTCTAACTTCTAGACAATGTTTAGAAGGTCTCTGCGTCATCTGTTTCAACCTTGCATATCATATCCATTGGAGCACACATCGTATTGCTTCGGTCAATTCCAAGTCACTTAACACAGCCAAAGTTCCAAACAATTCCTACTTTGTTGACAAATGGATTTCTTTCTTACAACAAAAAATTTCAATACCCAAGAAATATTTTAGTGATCCAAGATAATTTGCCCATAACCAGGATTCTAAGAAATGCTATTAATCTTATTTTTATCACTTTTGGTGAGTAAATTTATCGTATCATCCACATATACAACCAGTAAAATACATCCACAGGTAGTGAACTAAAGAATACCGACTAATCGCATGAACTCTTCTTAAAGCTAGATTCTGTCAACACATTGTTAAGCTTCCCAAACTAGGAACGAGGAGATTGTTTCAAGCCATACATGGATTTTCATAGATTACATGCCTTCCAAACTATTCCTGAGCAACAAATTCCTGTGGTTGCTCCATATAAACCTTTTATGGGGTAAGGCATGATGGCAGTTAAGGTGGCACAGTAATATATGAATGTACTTTGCAAATCTCTTTTGATTTTTATATCAGATAAATTATAATCCTTAAAAGTATGAAAACAGTGAGTGTTATAAAAATATACTTTATGTTTTGTTTTTATATTGAGGAAGAACGAGCAGAGGCAAAGAATACAAAGAGGCAAAACGAGAGGCGAAAAAGTCTGTGTCAGAGGCAAAGAACACAGCATACGAGAGGATGTATAAGCGATTAGAGACGAAAGAGGGTGAACATGACATGTTTAAGATTGCCAAGGCAAGGGAACGTAGTAGACAGGACTTGAGATTGGTGAAGTTTATAAAGGCCGCGGATGGAAAGGTATTGGTGAGGGAGAAAGACATCAAGGGGAGATGGAAAACTTACTTCGATAACCTTTTCAACATAACGAACCGTAATCAACAAACGGAGATCGATGAAACAACTCAAACGACGCAACAAAACAAGTGTTATTGTAGAAGCATCACAGTCGATGAAGTTAAGAGAGCTTTGAAGAAAATGGGAAGGGCTAAGGCGGTGGGGCCAGACAACATTCCGATTGAAGTGTGGAAGTGCCTTGGAGATGAGGGCCTACAATGGCTAACGGACTTATTCAACACTATCATTAAGACAGGAAAGATGCCAGAGCAGTGGAGAAGCAGTGTCATATTCCTCATATATAAGAAAAAAGGAGATGTCCAATGTTGCGCAAATTACAGGGGAATAAAGCTATTGAGTCACACGATGAAGCTATGGGAAAGAATTGTTGACACGAGAATTAGACGAGAAACTCAGATAGCGGTAAACCAATTTGGATTTATGCCAGGACGCTCTACAACAGAAGCTATACACGTCATAAGGAGGATAATGGGGAAATATAGAGAAAAGAAAAGAGACCTGCATATGGTATTCATTGACCTAGAAAAAGCCTATGACAGTGTGCCGCGGAAACTCATCTGGGAAAGTCTACGACTTAGAAAGGTACCAGAGAGGTATATCAAAATAATAAAGGATATGTATGACGGGGCAAAAACGTGTGTACGAGCACCTGTCGGAGACACAGACTACTTCCCGGTGGAAGTAGGACTCCACCAAGGATCGGCATTGAGCCCATTCCTCTTCACAGTAGTGTTAGACGAGATGACCAAGTCTATACAAGAGCCAGTCCCATGGTGTATGCTGTTTGCGGATGATATTGTCTTAATATCAGAATCTAAGACGGTGCTTAACGAGAGATTAGAACAGTGGAGAGCAGCACTAGAACGCAGGGGCCTAAGGATACGTCGCTCTAAGACAGAATACATGCATTGTAACTTTAGTAGTGAGGCCGAAGAGGACACCCAAATCAGTATCCAGGGCATGGCGGTCCCCCGGACGTATAGGTTCAAATACCTTGGCTCGTACGTACAGGAAGATGGAGAGATACACAGCGATGTAGCACACCGTGTACAATCAGGATGGTGCAAGTGGAGAGCAGCATCAGGGATTTTGTGTGATAAGAGGTTCCCAGCAAAACTAAAGGGAAAACTATACAGAGTGGCAGTACGTCCAGCTATGTTATACAGCACAGACTGTTGGGCCATAAAAAAATCGCACGAGAGACAAATAGAGGTCGCAGAAATGCGAATGCTGAGGTGGATGTGTGGACACACAAGATTGGATCGGATAAGAAACGACGTCTTTCGCTAGAGGCTAGAGGTGGCTTGTATCACAGAAAAAATAAGAGAGGGAAGATTAAGATGGTTTGGGCACGTGAAGAGGAGAACGATGGCAGCACCTGTCCGAGCAGTAGAGAACATCAGCTTAGAGGGTAGGAGTAGAGGTAGACCTAGGTTGACTTGGGACGAGGTTATTAGGAGGGATATGATAGACTTGCATCTTTCTGAGAACATGATCGAGGATAGAAGTGAGTGGAGGCGTAGAATTAAAATTAAGGACTTTTAGTGGGTTTTGTGGGTGGGAAGGGTATACGGTGACATATGGCCGTACCCCACACGTTAGGTGTAGTTTTCCTCATCTACCCTTTTTGGGTGTTACATGCCGTTTTTTTTATGAGCGCATTATCTAATTCTTCATGTGATATCTATCTTTGTGTTGTATTATGATTGTTATTGTTTGATTGTTATTGTTATTGTTATTGCCTTTGTTAACGAGTCGGGGGTCTCTTCGGAAGCGGTCTCTCTATCTTTCTAGATAGAGGAAAGATTGCCACCATATACCCTCCCAGACCCTGCTCTTCAGCGGGATACACTGGGTATGTTTGTATGTTTGTATGTATCTAATTCTTCATGTGATATCTATCTTTGTGTTGTATGCTTTGTATTATGATTGTTATTGTTATTGCCTTTGTTAACGAGTCAGGGGTCTCTTCGGAAGCGGTCTCTCTATCTTTCAAGATAGAGGAAAGACTTGCCACCATATACCCTCCCAGACCCTGCTTTTCAGCGGGATACACTGGGTATGTTTGTTTGTTTGTTTGTTTTGTTTTTATATTCTGTTTCTCAGAGCTTCTTTAGTTGTACATTTAGTTTTTGTTATCATATATAATATGTTAAGCTTGTTCATGTGGTCTTATATTAATAAATTGGGTGTATTCTCTATTATCTTATGATAATATCGACAATTTACATTATAACAATATTTTAGGGCTAGTAGCCATAAGGCTCATAACATCCTTCTTTCTTTATTAGCTTAGGTATCACTAATGAAGCTTTTAGGACAAAGGCTAAAGTGATTCTTGTAGCTCCCAACTTAATTATTGTTCGTAACTGAATGCTCCTCTATACATGTGTACATCATATATTGAATGGGGGTTTAGAATTGGGTTTGTTCGTAAACCAATCACTGGAAAACCAATTTATGAATTTAAATCGGGTCAAAATCTGTACTGAAAACCAAAAAATTTATTCATTTTAGTTTTTCCAATTCAATCTATTCAAATTTCAATCTTTTTTTCCGCACTTGAATGCCAAACATACCTGGTTATAATCTGGACACGTGCTGGTCCTGCTGGAAGAGAGTACTAATTTTTTTGAATCTGTAAACTATATTTCAGACTGTGAAATTGTGAAAAAATTATACTTGGCATCTTTTCTCATGCTTGTTTGCTGTTAATCATGTGGTTCATTTGATCTTGCCTTTAGGTTTCCTGTTTAAAGAATCATGTCAATATTGGTTGTGGAACACCGAGCAGGTAGACTAATCGTTCATGCATTTATGATCTTTATATTCATGTTATTTGTTTCATATATCAATGCCTAATTGTTTCAGGATCAAAAAGTTAATTGACATGGAAGCATTGAGTCTATCACGACTCTCAGTTGTTGTGCTTGATATGCATACAGATGTCAAGGGATATTCTTTATTTAGCATCCCTCAAATCAGGTTAAATTTCCAACTATTTGTATCTAGTGCTATTTATCATCTTCTTATGATTTGTTGAAGTAGGTTATGGGTGATTCTTGAAGCTGCACTATTGCAAAAGAAAATGTTGTTATCCCCTAAAGAAACAAATGCACTCTAATAAATTTAGAAGGAGCAATTTTAACCCATCTTATAAATGGATTGATTTGGTTAGAAAGGTATTGGTGGGGCCCCATGAGTTTACACTAACAAGTTCATGATCAACAGAAAAAGATGGATTGATATGGGTTAGGTAACATTAATTTAGTTTTAGAAAATAGTTTAAAGGTGTTAGAAACTAACCTTGATGTTCAAGGGTGTATACGGGTAACCAAGAAACAAGAGGGTAGAATTAGTTCACATGTAGAAAATGATAGTCAAGGTAAATATTAGGAAAGTATTAAATATTTTGGCTGGGTGTGATGTCATTCCAACTGTGTTTGAGCTGTGGTTTCATAGTAATTAAGGTTAGGCAATGTTGCAAAAATCGGACTAGTCGGTCAATTAATCTGCGACTAGTGGGTGGTCGGTGATGCACCGATTGGATTTTCCCTAATCGGAGCCAAAAGCTAATCGGTCAAACATGTCAAAATCGGGAAAACCTGGCCCTAGTCGGTTGTTAATGTTAGGTTAATCTTGATTTAATTTGTCAGTTTATTATATCATGTCTAAACAATCGATTTTATATGATATAATATGATATAATAATGAGTGTGTATTTGGTGGTGAGAGTCGGTGATGAACAGTGAAAAGCCATTGATTTTGGCTGCCAATATCTCTCTGAAAATCGGGGGACCTGTTGTTACCGGTCGGATGCTTCTTTCTCCGGCAGAGGATGTTCCTTTCCTCTGATGGAGAAAAATGTCCTTAAACATTTGAACAGCTAGAGCCCGGGTGTGATCTCTGTAGAGGACTAGAGGTGGCAGTATGTGGGTTGAGTAATGTCAAAAACTCGAAATGTATTAGCCAGCACTTGTTTGTCCGCCTCTCTTGAAATTATACATAACTAATGTGTTAAATAAATTACAAAGATGTATTATCATTATTAATAATGTAATTGTTTGGTTAAAACCATTTAGGAGGTTATAAGCATATTTACATCCACCTTAGGTGACTTTTGACTTGTTTAACCCATGCAAGCCATCTAGAAAGTTTCTATAGATGACCGTTTAGTTAATTTGTGCATAATCTCATGTAAAGGTTTTCTCCTAATTCCTTGTATTTAGTCTCACTAAAGATCTTCACTTTAATCAACACTTATGAAGCGGGGCGGGTCCTTTATAAATTATTGATGGAAATAAATTTTTGTGCAGGGATGAGTTTTGGGAATTGTACACAACTCACTTTCACCAAAGACTCCTGAATGGCAGTCTTCGCATCTGTCTCTATGGTACCGTTGATGCTAACAACTTCAAAAGAAGAGTGAAGGGAAAATCAGACGTGAACGAGTGAGCATTTGCCTTGTATTCATATAGGTATGTTGGACCTTACATGAGTATTTTGGCATACCATCAGAAATTCAGGACGTGATATATTCCAATAACAGAGATGGCAATCTTGACCTTTAACATATAAATGTTGAGGATCAAACTGGTTATAAGCGAATTAAAAGATTTAATCAAAAAAGATAATGGGTCGAACTAGCCAAGCTAGTTAAAAGGCATCCAAAGTTTCAGCATATGAAAATCTTATAGATCGCTTTACTAAAATTTTCAAGAATTATTTTATATTTTTATTACATGTTTATATATTTAAAAATTTAAAATAAAAATGGAATAAAAAGGTGTTGGTGGGTCGGTCCAACCTTACACGATGTGCTTTTATATGCATAAATTATTTGTTTTGACCTGTTACCCAATCATCTATATGTTTTCATGTTTTATTCTCAACTGCTAACCGACTGAATTGCTTGATTGTATTTCAGGTTTTTTAGTGGATACTTAGGGGCCGGATATGTATTATCATGGGTATGCGTGGAAGACCAGAAACTTGAGAATTGAGATCCGAATCCAAAAACCGCTTAGAAATTGTGGTTCTTGACCCCATTAGGTTATCGAATCAGTTTTACATTGTTAATCAACTGTGGTATATTTTGGCTTGGATTATGCAAGAGAAATTTCCTTTTTTTATACCCTTGGTTATGGTTACAAAAAATGGATTATATTCTTCCACCCTAAACTATTATGACACTATTGAGGCATTAAGGAGCCCTCTTGACAAGGACTTTTCGAGGGTTGTGAAGTATCCAAGTTTTCTATTGAGGGAGAGAGATCCTTTACTTTACATATACATTTTCATAGTTAATACATGGTCACACATCGAGAGATGCACTTAATGTTTGATGACAATAAAAATACACTTTAATGAAGTTATTCATATGTTTATATATCTAACCACATCAAAAGATCAAATGAGTGAAGCAAATTCAACCAAGAAATATAGGACAAGATAAAAACAAATTTGATCTGCCAAGGTGTATGGGACAAATTGCATAGATAAAATTTCCAGTCCATCCATTGGTCCTTGTCAACTTAAAAATAAAAAATAAAAAAAATAAAAAAAAATAATAATAATAAGCGCCCGCATATCGATTATCGAAGCTAGTAACTTTTGATATATCGACAACAAAGTTATAACAGACAACGGACGAATTGACCATTGAATGTATTGTTGATCAAGCGAGTCAAACATGTCAATGTTTATATACCAACAACATACATTTAATTGTTTGAAGATGTTTATTTTGGAATTTTCATCACCAAATCTATGTATGAGTTCGACACAACAATTTCCCCATATTTCTCGATGTCAATAATGGACCTTTGAGGACTTCATTCATCTTTGACTTTAGGCTATAAGGTATTCTTGTAGATGCAAAAGACTTCAAATCTTCTTCGATCATGCTCTGAATATGTAGTGGTTTATCCAACATACTCCTTGCTCATTTGTAATGGCAGTGTGTCTAAGCTAGCAGGACATGGGTAGAAGCCATCACGAAATGACACAATTACTCATTCTTTTATTAGTTATTAGTAGATAGTTATGCTGTGTTATACCCTAGTGAGTGTCACCCTCATTAAATATGTGTAATAGGTTACTGAGTACGGACAAGTGGTGGACTCTTTGTTTTAAAAGTTTTTATTGTATTTTATTAATTATGAAAAGTTTTGATTGCAAGAAAAATAAATGGTTTGAAGGAGACGGAGGGTTTCACTAGTTTATTGTCTTAAGAGATGCATCTATATATACGATTACATGTAGGGAGGGTCATGCTCCAGGGGGCTTGTTCACTCGTAGACTACCTATGTGACACTTACATCCAACACTCACGGTGGTGTAACTTGGCACTCACACATATCTTGATGAACAACTTCGTTAAAATGTTTGTTAAACAATCCTAATATCTTTTTCTTGGAATGGCGGTGTATGTAAATAAACATAACTAGCAACTAACTAGTCAAAGAAAAAACAAGATTACATGTACAAAAGCGGGTGTTATAACCACTCTATCAATTTGACATTACATCTCCAATTTCTAGTGCTATACCATCGGTACGAAAAGCAAACAACATAATCAAAAGAGATACATTTTATGATGTTATTTTGAGAAAACTGCTAGTTCCTTAATCTTCAAATAACCCATCAAGTCATGAAAACCATTGTTCCCACTAAGGGGCTGTTTGTCAATTTCTGAATGATTTAAATGCTATACTAATAAGAAATCTGTGCTGAACCATTAATAGGTCTAAACAATTAAGAACTAGTATCCCACTAAGGGGCTGTTTGTCAATTTTTGAATGATTTAAATGCTAAACCAATAAGAGGTCTTTGCTGAACCATTAATAGGTCTAAACTATTAAGAGCTAGTGTATCGTTTAACTATTCAAATACAAATGTCTGATCAATTTAGATAAGAGCTCTTAACCATTCAGCATTAGTATAATGCTTAACCATTCAGAGCCAAATGTCTAAACCATCCAGACATTTACTTGCGAAACAAACAGTCTGAACCATTAAGTAAATCTAAAACATTAAGAGGCCGAAACAAATAGCCCCTAAGTCATTCTTACTGTTAGAGAGTGAATAGTCATCAAGACACAATAGATGGCATCGATACTCCTAGCCACGCGCCAACTGAGCATCATATGCAATTAACAAACTTGGAATATTGACCCCTTTATTATCATGATTAACATGATTCGGCATTCTATCCAAGAACACCCTCCAAGCACAAATATAAACTTTCTAAGAATATTTTTAAACCAAGTTGTAGCTCTCATCGATACCAGAAGTAAGAAATCGTCAATGACATGCCTAATGTCTCCAACAGAGAACTTACTGGAACCATTACAATTCCAAACCCACCAATCATTTTGGTGATCAAGGTTATCGTTAGCTTTTTGTAAAAAGATGGCAAATCTACCCTACTACTCGTAAAGTACTCCAAACTATTCCACCTCATGTCCGGATTTGAACTCGTACCTCCCGTCTAAGAGGCAAGAGCCTCAACCAAGTGGGTTAGGCATTACCTATTACCTAATAAACCTAGAAGTTGAACGATCTGGTATTCATCCCCCCCCCAAAGCACCTGCCAACCCCATGACCAGGAACCACCATTTACATAGATGCTTTATAAGAGTAGGAAACCCCAACTATAATGTTTAAGGTGACTGGCGATGTTAAGAGTTATGATGTCAAAGCAACATATTGTGAAGTGTAGTCATGTTCTCGTAATGAAGACTCAGAGATCAACAAAATTTGTAATGGATGAAAATTTGAAGCATGGTAATGGATTTATAATAATAGAGATACCAAAGATAATACCTACTAAACTCTTCCTCCAAAAACTAGAGTACTAAAGAGAATGATGAGAAACTAATAACTCAAATGACCAACTCTTATGTGAAGTGACAAATAACAACTTTGTAAATGTTGAGGACTACTTTAATAGAGGATAATACAACTTCCTATAAACAATTGATTTGTGAAGTAAATGCCATCAAGCACACATGATTTTGTGGTCCAGTGATTTCTCGGTTAAATCTCTAAGAAAATTGTTAAGACTACCAGTAACGGCCTAGGCCACACCTTTATTCTCAAATGGTGTAGTCAATAGATTAAACCGTAAAGATATATCTCAGGAAGATTGATATAAATTCAATTTACAAGTTTTTTTGGTAATTGGTGCTTATTCAGCTCTATCTTTTTGCTAGCGCCATTGAATAAAAGAAAAGTAAAATGAAATCAAGAAATGTCACCATAAACTCAAAAACACCACAAACAGAAAGAATACTAATAGAAGTAAGAAGAATACAATGTGTTTGTTTATATCAAGCCTTCACCTTCTTATCATAGATGTTAATCCCACAAGGTGAAGGTATAAATGCAATTTCAAAGATTTTATACTGTAAATGAACAACCACAAATAATGTATGTAATCAAACACTCATTGTCCAGCACGACACAAAACCAGAGAAAAAGTTGTCAGTTTTCTCAAAGATGAGATTCCCCGGCTCTCATATCAAACTGTAATTACATGATCCCGACTAAAGAAGCAAACCAAAACAACAGCCGACCATCATTATCGATCACATAAAATCATAATCATCATAACCGTCATAGCCAGCATGTACTACAGCTTCATCATCAGGCTTATCCATCAACAGCTGTTTCTTCTTACCACCTACACACAACACAACAAAAACTTTAAACAGAACATATCTAGATGATTTGAGGTCCATTTCAAACTTACTATCTTTCTCAGAAATTAAATTTATGATATCAGAAACATCCCCAACACATTAAGTTTTGCATAGAAATGGCAACTTTGTTGGGTTGGTGGTTTTTGCACTTAAGTTTTGCATAGCACCAGAGCTTATTATATATTTGCTAATTACATAAGGACCCTCGGTTTTCGCAGGTCCATATCATTTCCATACATTTATTTGTGCAAAAAATATCAAGCCAAGCCTAACCACGATACAACTAAAGTCGTGTAGCTTGAACACAAGCGTGTAGCAGATTGTTAAAAGGGTTGATGGTTTGTGAATGGGTTGTAAATTTGTAATTAAGTTGTAAACGGGTTAAACATCCCAAAAACAAGTTGGCAGGTTGTCAGCAGACAGTAATAAATGGGTTCAACAGGCCCTCAGGATCTCAGTTTGACCTTATGAAACATATTTTTTTATTTAATGTTAAATGGGTTGACGGGGTCGGCTTAAACAGGTCAACCCAGGCACACCGCACATCTTTATTAAATGGGTCAGAAATGAAAAAACACAGACTGGTTACTGCAGTGTCGTTTCAGGCGGTATTAGAAATTGCCACCCTTACTATTAGTCTATTACACAATAATAATCTAAAACAAGACACACCTGTTTTCTTTTTACCAGCAGCAGCTTCTTTCTCTGCTTTTAACTTCTCATTCGCAATAGCACTTACAGAAGAAGCAACTTCTTTTGCATCAGCAGCTTTTAAAGAAGTCATTGATAATCTCATTACGTGCTTTAGCAGTCCAATATAGTGAAAGCTTTTCTGCATATACAAAGCAAACAATAAGCTTATTATTTGTGTAATTTATCAACCATCAAATAAACATACCATAATAATAATAATAATAAAAATTCAACATTCACCTCGTATGGTCGGAGTTTATTAGAAATGAGTTCCGCGTATTCCATAAAGTCATTTTCTGATTTTGGGATAAACGTATCAATTGTCTTGTCATCGCCCTTTTTACTGGCAAAAAGTTCTGCTGTGTTCTTGTAATCAGCTTCTTCCACAAGCCTGTAATCAATTAGTTGATTATATTTTAATCAGTGTTACAGATGGAAGTGACACATTCATCTAGCTAACTCCATATTTGCAAGTGGTTCCTCGTCAATCCAATTTCAGATATTTTTTAAAAACAACAATAGTGATGGCAAATGAGTTGATTTGGGTTATACTGTCAAAATTAAAAGATGTGTTTAATTGAAAAGGTTCAAGCATGGCCAATAGTGTGATTTAAAAAACGCATAAACCCCCTAAATAGTATTATCTCAAAGTGTAGAACATCACAGTACTAAACAGAACTTTATTTTATTCAAATTAAGGACAAACTACTAGTAAACAGTAAACTTGAGAAAAAACAAACAAACAAACAAACAGTAAACTTGAGAAAAAGAGAAACAAAAAACGTGTTGGTAACCCAATCTGCCAGACCCACCCATTTTGATTTCTATGGTTACTGTACACAGATACAGGAATCTAGAGAAATGTCACTAGGTGCCATTACGTGCAATAAGACTACAACATAAGTCACTGTAACTATGACCTGGAACACGAGAGTGGTTCATAAGTGAAAAGCAACGAATATATTAAGTTAAAATTTCTAGCTTGGTTATACAAATGAATCTATCAAAAAGGTACTCCAGAGGAAAGCATGCACAAAAGTAACCGACTTGATATTTCATATTTTCATCGATATATTTCTTAGAAAGATAGATGGTTTATACCATTGATGGTTCGTACCTTTGTTGTCTGAGCTTCTCTGCTACAGGGTCTAATGGTGCCTCTTTTTCTACTTCAACAACAGCCTTTCCTTTTTCTTGGGCTGGCTTCACTGTTGCCTTCTTTGGGCCCTTCACAACAGGAGGAGGTGCTACCACTGGTGGCTGATACACACAAAAATAAATATACGTTAACAATGTAACAAAATTATTCAATTTAAGGATGCTGCAATCTACAGGGCAGTCAACTAAATACAGAAAAATCATATTCTTCATAATTTTTAGATTATGATATTATGCTTTGACTAACTACAAAAGCAAACGGAGTGTACCGGAGCAGGTTCATCTTCGTCTTCCCATGAATCTTTTACATCATCTTCATCCACATCTTCATCATCCCACATGCTTTTAGGCTCCTTTTTGTTTACAAGCGGGGCTGGCTCATCCTCTGACAATTTCAATTAGTAGTTAAAACATGTATGACAATACATACTTAAAAATTAATATATATATATATATATATATATATATATATACATATACATATATATATATATACATACATATGTATATATATATATATACATACATATGTATATATATATACATACATATATATATATATATACATACATATATACATATATACATATATACATATATACATATATATATATATATACATATATACATATATATATACATATATATATATATACATATGTGTAACTCTTAGTTGTACACTTGGTAACACGTACTTACAAAAACATAACCCTTACATATGTGTAACTATTAGTTGTACACTTTGTAATACGTACTTACATATATGTAACCTCTGGTTTTCATGGTTTTCAATTATAAACATGGTTTTCATTGTTTATAATTGAAAACCGTGAAAACCACCACTATCCGATCACATAATTTATAATTGATTTAATTTTTTAGTTATTTAAAGTATATTTAAGTAAATTTTAACCTTATTTTTTGAGATCATTGTTTATTTTTTAATTTAAACTCCAAGGTTGACGATGATAACGAATTGAGGTACGTATATGTAACTTCTATGAGTTAGATGTACGTAACTCTTAGTTGTACACTTGGTAACACGTACTTACAAAAACATAACCCTTACATATGTGTAACTATTAGTTATACACTTTGTAATACGTACTTACATATATGTAACCTCTGGTTTTCATGGTTTTCAATTATAAACATGGTTTTCATTTGATCCCTCCCCTATATACATATATATACATATATACATATATATATACATAAAATGACATTCAATTGAGAACCATAAATCTGTTAAGAACCAGAAAGAACCACTTTAACTCTTATAATATTTATTAAATAAATATATCAAAATGTTTGTAATTTTACTACTTTTAAGATAAATTTTTAAAAATCATGATATCTATAGTCTTTTGATAATGTGCATCAATGCACACACTTTGTATTGCATATATGAACATTTTAAAGTTTTTCTAAAAATTAAGGAGAGAGGTGTTAAAATGAAAGAAAAGATTAAAAAATAGAATCAAACTATCATCTTTTAGTATTACCAATTTTATCGAGATGTTATGTCCATTGCTTATGTGGTTTTTAGTAGTTCTTTACATATTTATGGTTCTCAATAGAATGCTTCCCTATATATAATATATATATATATACATATATATATACATATACATATATATATATATATATATATATATATATATATATATATTTACATATATACATACATATATATATATATATATATATATATATATATTTACATATATACATACATATATATATACATATATACATATATACATATATATATATATACATATATATATACATATATATATACATATATATACTATATACATATATACATATATACATATATATATATATACATATATACATATATATATATATATACATATATACATATATATATACATATATATATATCTATACTATATATAAAGCATATGAGAGGGGTATTTTAAGATACCAAAAAATTAAGAACACTTAATATATTCAATTAATAAGATACAACTACTTTTAAGGGTAAAATAGTATTTATAACATTATTTACACATTACCCCTTATAATTAATTACACAATAACCTTACACTTACTAATATTTGCATAAAATTTTATATTATCTACCCATAAACCAAAAAACTTAATATGTTTTAAGATTTCAGCTCTATCTTTTAATATATCACATTAAAAAATGTTTTGAGACTACAATTTAATCTGTTTTTATTTTTTAACATTTTGGTGTAAATTTTTTGCTGAAACGATCTGTATTTTGTGAGTTACAATAAGTTAATACGCATATACAAGTCGTCATGCAGAACTCATTTATCTGTTGTTTTAAATTTTAGCTTAGAAAAAAACATAATAAACTTTTGTAAAACTAATACAAGAATAACAAAATATTAAATGCACGTGTCAAATATAAAATATCGTCCCGCTGCATTGCGCGGGCACCCTTCTAGTATATATATACATATATAATTAAATTAAAAACCATAAGAACCATTTTTAACCACTCATTTTTTTGTAGTATTTATTTTTATAATTAAATAATAAGGGCAATATTGTACATTTAACATGAGATATGCCATGTCATAAATAACCATTTTCAATTGGTTTTCTATATTAGTCATTATACACATTCGGATGGAATTAATTAATTAAATATGAGGGTTAATTGTTTAGGTAACGGTAAGTCGGTAATCAAATTCCTTAAATTGTTTGGTTTTGGGGATGTGGAAATCTAGGAACTTCATAAAGGAAGAAAAGTTTTTCATTCCACCTACATAAGCCGTGTAATCCATTTTCTTCAATTCTGTCGTATTTCTCTTTTCGATCTTCTACAAACAATCTTCTTTTATGAAAGCTTCTTATAATAGTCCCGGTTATACTAGATCTTTTTTCCATTTATTCTAAAGTAACAGAAGTCGGTCGAATTCCCGACCTTAGACAAACTTATTGGATAACTGGTTGACAGAATATCGTAATCGAAAAAACGAGATGACATTTTTGTGGTGATTTTGGAATGCATAGTTCAAGAGATGCAATTTGTAAATGTTGCAAACTAGGAGCTAAACCGCGCTTCGCGGCGGAATAACGCTTCTTTTAGTCATATCAAGTGCAATAACATGTTAACCAATTTACCGGATGAAGTTACATGTGTATTTAACCAAAATATACCAATAGGGAAGATAACAAGCTAAAATTTTGTTAACAAGATGCAACAAAGATTTTAAGCAGTTTTGAAGCACCATGGCAACATATGTATTGTTTTATACAAAAGAACCATGGAACATAACAAGTTGCACATATATTTTATACATCTTTTAATGCTTATATGTTGTAATCAAAATGTACAGTAATGTAAAGTAAGGTAGGTATATTGCAATGATGCATGAATGCATAATGCACTACGTAATAATGCACATATGCACTTTTATAATAATGCATATATCCATAATCGAACAATGCATGTATGCACAATTCATTTTCTCGTGTTTTAAAACAATCTATAGTGTTATGTATGTACACAATTATCATTAATTATAAATGTCAATCCTATTTTTTTTATAAAGTGTTAAATTTAAATATTCAAATTTTAAATATATCTATAGATATTCAACAGAACGGAATGCAAATACGTAAGAATCTAATACATATAATAAACTCTTTATACATTTAACAGAAAGTTGTTCGGTCCTTTAAAACTCATTTAAAAAAAATTGGAAGCCAAATCAGGGCAACATATAAGTCATGTTGATGTATTACGTTATCGTTCCTTTGTTCTTGTCGTCATCTTTTTGAAATCCTAACTTCGAACCGCCCTTGTGCAGCTTGTATTTCCTTTATTTTTATGTCTCTTAATTATTTATTAATATGATTAATAAAATATTTCCTTTATTTAAAGTCTCTTAATTTTTATTAAATAGGATTTATAGAACTAGAAAGAAAATTTATTAAATTGGATTAATAAAACTAGAAAGAAAGCACGATGAAGTAAGTATAAATATGATTAAAAAACAAGGAATTTGGTTGATGAACACGTGATTTGAAGTTCGGACGTGGCCTCCCACAATTTAAACACGAATTAAAGACTTCGAAAGATAGTACCAAATATGCCCTTAAGTCATTTAGGAATTAATCAAAAGAAATTTAATTATTACGGTTATATTACGGTTATTACGATCAATCAAGTCCGTTGACATTTTCAATCTATGGATACAATTAGTTCTTATGGTTTTTAACAATTATTTGGTTTTCATTTGAATGAATCCCTATATATATATACATACATACATATACACATATATACATACATACATATACACATACATACACATACACATATATACATACATACACATACACATATATACACATACACATATATACATACATGCACATACACACATACACATACATGCACATACACACATATACATACATGCACATACACATATATACATACATGCATATACACATATATACATACATGCACATACACATATATACATACATGCATATACATGCATACATGCATATACATGCATACATGCATACATGCATATACATGCATACATGCATATACATATACATGCATATACGCATACATGCATATACACATATACGCATATACGCATACATGCATATACGCATATATACATACATGCATATACGCATATATACATACATGCATATACGCATATACATACATGCATATACGCATATATACATACATGCATATACGCATATATACATACATCCATATACGCATACATACATACATACATATACACATATATACATACATACACATACACATGCATACATGCATATACATATACATGCATATACGCATACATGCATATACACATATAAGCATATACGCATACATGCATATACGCATATAAGCATATACGCATACATGCATATACGCATATATACATACATGCATATACGCATATATACATACATGCATATACGCATATATACATACATGCATATACGCATATATACATACATGCATATACGCATATATACATACATCCATATACGCATACATACATACATACATATACACATATATACATACATACACATACACATACATACATACATATACACATACATACATATACACATACATACATATACACATACATACATATACACATACATACATATACACATATACATATATACATACATACATACATATACACACATACATATATACATACATACATATATACATACATACATACATACATACATACATACATACATATATATATACATATACATACATATATACATACATATACATACATATATACATACATATATACATACATATATACATACTATATACATACATATATACATACATATATACATACATATATACATACATATATACATACATATATACATACATATATATATACATACATATATACATATATATATACATACATATATACATACATATATACATACACATATACATACATATATACATACACATATACATACATATATACATACACATATACATACACATATACATACATATATACATACATATATACATAAAAAGTTATGTATATATGTATGTATATATGTATGTATATGTGTATGTATATGTGTATGTATATATGTATGTATATGTGTATGTATATATGTATGTATATATGTATGTATATATGTATGTATATATGTATGTATGTATATATGTATGTATATATGTATGTATATATGTATGTATATATACATACATATATACATACATATATACATACATATATATGTATACATACATATATACATACATATATACATACATATATGTATGTATATATGTATATATATACATACATATATACATACATATATACATACATATATACATACATACATATATACATACATATATACATACATATATACATACATATATAACATACATATATACATACTATATATATACATACATATATACATATATATATATACATACATATATACATACATATATACATACATATATACATACATATATACATACACATATACATACATATATACATACATATATACATAAAAAGTTATGTATATATGTATGTATATATGTATGTATATGTGTATGTATATATGTATGCATATATGTATGTATATATGTATGTATATATGTATGTATATATATATATATGTATATATGTATGTATATATATATGTATGTATATATGTATGTATATATGTATGTATATATGTATGTATATATGTATGTATATATGTATGTATATATGTATGTATATAACAGACAAACAAAACAAACATACCCAGTAAATCCCACTCAAGAGCAGGGTATGGGAGGGGTAGGTGGCGGCGAGTCTTTCCTTTATCTTGGGAGATAGAGAGACTGCTTCCGAAGAGACCCCCGACTCGGTAACGAAAAACCAATAACAGTCGCAATCGCAAATATAAAGTAAGTCAGACAACACACAGGTATAAATCACTTAAATACATAGAAAGTGTGTACATCAAATAAACCGGTAGAATCACGTATGAGGGCAGAAATAGGAAGACAGGTGGGTCTACGTCTACCCTTCCTACCCAAGATCTACGTCTACCCTTCCTACCCACCGGTCCCGCTAGAAGTCCTTAATTTTAATTCTACGTCTCCACTCACTCCTATCCTCGATCATGTGCTCAGAGAGGTGCAAGTCTACCATATCTCGCCTAATTATTTCGTCCCAAGTCAACCTAGGTCGGCCTCTATTCCTCCTACCCTCTACGGTGATGTTCTCTACTGCTCTAACGGGTGGATCATGACCTTCGCTTTACATGCCCAAACTATCTTAATCTTCCCTCTCTTATTTTATCTGTGATACACGCCACCTCCAGCCTCTGTCGAATCGCGTCGTTTCTTATTCGATCCAATCTTTTGTGTCCACACATCCACCTCAGCATACGCATTTCCGCGACCTCTATTTGTCTCTGGTGCGATTTCTTTATGGCCCAACAGTCTGTTCCGTATAACATAGCTGGACGTACCACCACTCTGTAAAGTTTTCCCTTTAATTTGCTAGGAACCTCTTATCACACAGGATCCTTGATGCTGCTCTCCATTTGCACCATCCTGATTGCACACGGTGAGCTACATCGCTGTGTATCTCTCCGTCCTCCTGGACGTACGAGCCCAAGTATTTGAACGTAGACGTCTGTGGTACCGTCATACCCTGGATGCTAATTTGTGTGTCCTCTTCAGCCTCACCACTAAAGTTACAATGCATGTATTCAGTCTTAGAGTGACTTATCGTTAAGCCTCTGCTCTCTAGTACTGCTCTCCACCATTCTAGCCTCTCGTTAAGCACCGTTTTAGATTCTGATATTAGGACAATATCATCTGCAAACAGCATGCACCACGGGACAGGCTCTTGTATAGACTTGG